>VZRO01007694.1:321325-352321 GCA_013397915.1 Daphoenositta chrysoptera | reverse complement strand
TATATAATAACATAATATATATGCATAACATATATATATATAATGCACATCGAAATGCCCACCCCAAAATGCACCCCCAGGATAGATCGGGTATAGAATTATAGGTGTTACAAATTAGCACATCTATCAAAGATTCCCCAGTGAGTGAGGCCAAGTGAACCCCCCTCCCCAGGAACCCTCCCCTGGCCAGACCCATCTTTGAGTTTACAAAATGTGTTCCAGAGAGGACCTTGGTGTCTGAGGCCTCCAAGATGTTCAGTCTCCTAACTCAACAAAACATCAACTCTAGGAATGTAGGCTAAAAAGAAACACCAAGAATACAAAAGGCTATAAAGGTATATCAAAGAGGTATAAAAGAAAGGACAAAAAAAAAAATCGTTATGGCATCAGGAAGAGCTGGGACTGCTGCAGTTTCCCCTCTGTGGAGTCACTGCAATAGGTGGTGGCACTGCCCTGCTGCCCTAAAGTATGAGCATTTACACCTGCTAGGAAAAGCCAGTCCACAGCCCCGGCGTGGCCCCGAGCAGTTGCATTCAGTCTTTTTATCATCGGAATAAAAATGACAATGACAGCAGAAAATAGCCCTTCTCCCTGGAGCAGAGCTGAACTTCCCACTTCAAAGGTACCTTTATCACATCCCTGGAGTCTCCAATAAAGGCCGCCTGCTCCGAAAGGCTGGCATCTCTCCTGGAGAGCTGGGAAGCATTTGTCTTCAGGTGCAATATTTACAGCACTAAAGGACTCTGGGGAAATGGGAGCAAGAGTTCCAGCTTATTTCTTTGCCTTTTATTTCCATAACTGCACAAGCGTTTTTGCCTCTGGTTGCTGTTTCAGGTCACTGAAGTAGATTTTGGAATTCTGGGTTTGATTGCCAGGTGTGCTGAGAGCCCGTGGCACTCAGAGTTTGGTGCCTCCTCTCCAGAGTTTTGTGTAGGAGACAGAACTCCACAGTGATTGAGAATGGAGATTCCTGAAAGTTCCACTTGAAATGCTCTCTGCTTTCTGTGCAAGTGATGCCTCCTTGTTCTGCAGAGAGATCCAGTATCTCCTGCCTTAGCTTTGCCTTCCAAAGTAGCAGGGTTTAATTCACACTTTATCAGGTCTTTTACACACGGTCTTTGGCTATTTGGACATGAAGAAAGGTTTGGTGCTGGAACCAGCTCCAGTTTGTGGGATTTGCTGTATGGACAGGGGCTGGCAGCAAGGCTCGCTGCCCTTCTCACCAGGTCGGGTGGCCACAGGCCAGAGCTTGGGCTCAGTGGTGTGAGTCTGCATGGTTATTTTTTTGTTCTGTTTAATTTTTTGTCCCCTGACGGAAACCCCAGGATTCTGCTTCTGTTCTCTAAACCCTCCTGCATTTCTGTTCTGCTGCAGGCTCTGGCTGCCTGCCTGGCCGAGGCAGAGGCACAGCCAGAGCTCAAAGTGAAGGATGCTTGGTCCCAGGATGCTCTCACCCAGGACAGTGACACCCGGGATGCTCGGCCCCTGGGCACTCAGACCCTCGTGTCTTTTCTGGAGCTGTTTCACGACACAAATCCTGAGCTGAGAGTGGCTTTGCTGGAGAGGGAGCACGGCAGCAAGCAGGTGGGAAATTGGGTGCAACCTCTGGCAAAGGGAGTGAGCAACCTGACAGAGAAACCCTGTGTGTGGATGTGGGAGGTTTTTCACGTGCTGGCCAAGATCCCGGAGCGTTTCTGCCTGCAGCAGGAGGTGGAGCTGTGCAGGGATCTCCCCACTGCTGCCTGGAGGGCTGGATCAATGGCTGGCAGCCAGCGTGGCTCAGAGCACAGCTGAGCCTTGGGATTGAAAACGTCTTTTTTACTCGAGCCTGACACAAGCCAGTGGCCTTGCAAACCTGGTGTTAACCTCCAGCTTGCTTTATGGCTTTGTGCTCCGTTAGATAAATGAGACATTTTCCTTTCATAGAGTTTAAAGAGAATAGTAAAGTGATTTTCCTCTGCTGTTCGTGCTTGGGATGAGCTTTGCTATTCACTTAGATCTTTCAGAGAGTCTCCCTCGCTTCAGGAACCTGTCAGTTTCTTCAGACTGACTTATTTCTTCTCTGGTGTTTCTGAATCTTTTCCCCCCCAGAGAGCACAGCCGGGGAGGAGCTGCTGACCGCAGCCTTGCTGTGCTGCAGGGAGGAGCTGATCCAGAGCTGGCACGGCTGAGCCCCATCACAAGGGTTTTGGAGGCAGTAGAAGAGGGATTCCTGACCTCCTTGGAGAAGCAGGTGGAATAATCTGCAACAGGCGAGGTGGGGAGGGTGTGTCTGCAAGGCAGCACTGAACACAGGGTTTGGGCAAACCTCAGCTGGCACTGCCACCTGCCTTCTGCACAGCGTCCACTGCACCTCTGTGGTCTCAGGTCCTTCTGCTCTGGGCTGTGGGAATAGAAAACTGAGCACTGGAGGCCACCCTGAGACCAGCATCAGTGTCAGACTCCCCCTGCAAAGGGCCAGAGGAGGTGCCTGGTACTCCTCATACCCCGAAAAAAGCCTTTTTGGCAGCAAGGACAAGGCTCTATGGGGATTTAAGCAGAACCACTAATACCTCTCTGCTACCTGCTTGTCAGTTCCTGGGCATCAGCTTCCCTTTCAGCTGTCTCCCGGCTTTATGTCTTTTTTGCAACTCTTACCACACATTTGCCTGCAAGACTAGCACGTCCACTAAATGATTTGGTTTTATTTTTTATGTGTTGAAGGCAGCAGTTGGTGGGAGGGCTGTTGCTTTCCTTTCCTGTAAGCAACTGCACTCTGTATGCTGAACTGCAGAAGCCATAAAGGACAAAATACTGTTTATAACTTGCTTTCCTTTGTCTTTGAGGGGAGCTGGCTCTACCCTGTGCAGCTGGAACTCACAGGGTGCCCTCACATGCTGTGATCAGGATGCAGCTTGAGACCTCCTGTCCTGGTTTGTCCCATGACTGAGCTCCCCTGACACAGGGTTATAATGAGTGGAAAGTTGTGCTCAGTGGCACGAATGATCTCTGCTTTCTGTCTAAGCCTGACCAGAGCCACAACAGGTGAGCTGAGAATTTCTGCCCAGCTCACAAGCCCCTCAGGTAAGGTCTCGTGGTCGCTCACCACATCCAGCATGGAGCATCCCTGAGCACAGGCACAGATTGGAATAGGAGACCCAAAAATGTCCTCTCCTCGTGGGCTGGGGTGTGACTGGTGACTTTTTGGCTCCAAAAGCACACAGCTGAGCCTGGAATGGAGATGTGGGAGGAGAGAGCAGGGTGTGAGTACAGCAAAGGACTTGGCATTTCCTGGGGGTTTGTGGCTGTCAGCAGAGACCCGTGTGGGGCCTGGAGCTGGGGTTTATTGGCAGTGGGGAGATTAGGATTTTCATATATGCCTGTTGGTGTTGCAGTGCAGCCTTTCTTTTAAAGCCTTCACCTTTTCCCTGCTCTCTTCTCTTTGTCTTCGTGGAATTAGGTGGTTAAAATTCAGCAATTTTTTAAAATCTCCCTTCACGTTGAAAAAACCAAATGCAGCCCCCCAGTAATAAACTAAAACCCTTCTGCCATCATAATTCTGCTCCTTGGGCACAGGATACAGCCTGTAATTGCATCATCATGTGCTGCAGAGCTCCTGCCTCGTTTGGTGGAGGAACAGGGTTTCTTTTCATCCTCACCAGCCACCGTGTGCTCTGCTTGCTACAGAGCCTCCAAACCCTGCTCCGAATACCAAATCCTGCTCCTCTCCATGGGATCCCTTCGTGCTCTCGTTTCAGCCCACAGCTTCCATCAAATGACAGATCCATTTAGGGAGCACTCCCAGAGGCTGGGGCAGAGCTCTGTCCTGCTGTGGCACAAGAAAACGAGAGAGAAATTGCCAAATGTAGACTGACCTTGAGTGAGTTATTTGTTTGATTCCACCCCCTCTCCCCCAGACAAGTGGGAAAGTGTTGAATTATTCCCGAAGTTAAACTGATTAAAAGGGTGGGCCCATGGCATGTGTGCAGGTGGGATCCCTGGTGCCTCAGGTGTAGGACTGGGAAAATGAACGTGGAATTTGCAGCCACCTCTGAAGGTTTTGTCTCACCTGGTTCATCCAGTGTTGCACTGGAGCTCTGGGCTGGCAGGGATGGGATCCAGTTCTCCAAAGGTTCATAAAGATGAGGGTTTCCTTTTTCTTTTCACAATCACTGCCTCATTAGCTACAGGCTTATTCAGCAAGACAAGAGCGAGTTTCCCATGGAACAGCCTTTTTTCTCAGCAGCTGGGTTCTTTCTGTGCCTGGTCCGAGCTATGCATGGAGCAAGTTTGGTTTTCTTTGCTGGAAAACCAGTACACGATGTTTTGTGAAGCATCTTTGTAAATACCTGTTTTCTCTGGGCAACTTTTGGACCCAGTTCTCTTTTTTGAGTGCTTAACTTCTATGGCTTTTTTGGTGTTTGTGTAATTGGGAAGGTGGGGTGGAGGATTTGGATACAGATTATCACTTAAGGGAAATAAAGTGGGTACAGAGGAAGAGTGGGTAACCTTTCCTGCATGGTGCCCCACATGGCTTAGGTTGTTGCAGAGGTCAGAGTGACCAGTCCACGAAACAGCCCAGAAAAATCAGAGTAGGTAACAGAACCATCAGCCCTTTCCTTCTGTCCAGGCTCTCTTCTGGAAGGCACTGCAGAAATCTTAACTGGTTGCACTGGGGATGGAAAAATACTGCTGCAAGCAGAACTGGGGGGTGTCTTCTAACTGTCTCACCAGGTGTTGTCAAAATAAGCCTTAAAATGCCACCAGTGCATCTCCCACTGCCAGGGACATCACTTCTGCCTGGGAGCAGTGGTGGGTTACAGCAGGAGCTCCCCAAAGGATGCTGCTCTTGCAGCTCTTTTTATGTTCTCTCAGGACTTCAGACTCCGGGATCCAGAGGCAGGTCGGTGTGAATTGAATGGGAGAATACATCAGCAGGTTCACTGACAGAGTTTGGGCTATAAAAGGACAGATCTTCAGAAATGAGAGAAACTAATTAAGGAGTTCAGGTGCTCATTAGAGCGCGGGAGGAGCTGTTGGATTAGTTTCTTTTATGTTAAAGGTAGGAGAACTGTCTGAAGTTTGCATCCTGAATGAGAGAGAAGAACTTGTATGAGAAGTTACAGATTTGGGTGAGTGAGTAACTTGAGGAAGAGCTTTAGGACGTTCAGGGAATGGCTGAAATGTCTGACAGGCCAACAAACATAATGCAGAGCTGTGGCTTGTGACACATCAGGCTGCTGGGCACCACAGCAGGTATTGTCTGACCAAGATAAAGAATAGGGAGAGGAGATGACCTCCAAATTCATGGCTTAGCCTGGAGCCCGATCCAGAAGAAAAACAGAAACAGAAATTTCCTGCAGCTGAAGGAAAATCACAGCTCCAATGACATCCCTCAACAATCAATTAGGACCAATCTGAGAGCCTTCTATGATGGCACGGCAGGATGGGTCGACAAGGGGAGAGCAGTGGATGTGTGTCCCACTCAACTTCATCAAGGCTTTTGACACTGTCCCCCACAACATCAATTTTTTGATGGCAAGCAGAAAAATTGTGGAGACGGGGGAAACGAGACTGTCAGTTTTAAAAGTATTCACTAAAAATATTAAATGAAACGTTGTTTTGTACACTCTCTTTAAGTCTACTTTTGTTTTCTTTTAAAAAGTAGCTTTGGCTTGTCAGCCACTCCAAGAGCTGGACTGGGTGGAAGAACCCACCAGGGGAGAAAATTGATTTGGGCTGTGCTTCTTTCCTCTATGCAGGTAGCATTTCTGCTCGTGTTGGTCACCGACTCGTGGTCTCCTGTCTGGAGCAGAGTGTGCTGATGGGAATCCTGCTCTCAGTGTCCCCATCACTCTGTTAGATGGCCAGGCCACTCCTCTCACTTGTTTTGGTGGGATTTTATTGTTTGCTGTCTGCCTGTGGTGGCTCAGGCACTCAGGAGACCCCATCTTCAGCCTGGTGGGACAACCTTCCAAGTTTAGGTGGGTTTAGGCACAGCCTGAACGATTCAGATCAAGAGACTCTGAAGGCACATAAAACTTAAAACTAAATTAACATGCAGTGAAATGTAAATGAGCGTTTAATAGAAAGCAAAACTGTGCTCATAATGCCGATAATTTCCTCTGTAGCAAACATTCCCAACAGGCACTTGGCTTTGTCATTTGTTAAGCACGATTGCTTTCTCGAAACACCAGGCTCCCAGCATGGTTAATTATCTCCTGGTAATACCCATTCCAAGGAGGAGCATTCCTTAATTACACAGAACTGCATTTCCTCAAATTGCAGCTTGAACAAACAGAAGCACAAATATTTCTTATGGTGGAAATGAAGATGGAGGGGATGATTTGGGTCTGCTGGCAGCTGAAGTGGTTTCACTGGAGGTACCTTTGGTGTCCTGTGCTGTCCAGCTCACAGCGAGCAGGAGGTTCTGCACTCTGGCACGTGCTGGTTCTGGAGTCTGGAGATCACCTTGGCACGGCAGCAGAGCAGAAAGTGCAGCCATAACAACTCAAGTTGGTGTCATAAAATAAAATAAGAAACATTCTGATGGGAGAAGAAGGAAAATATTTCATCTGTGAGTGATGAAATATTGGCTTTGCTGGGGATCAGATTCATGTCTCCAAGAAGTCTTTCTTCAGGGAGCTGTTCATAGTAGCTCCAAATCTTCCACTGAATATTCTCCTGGCCATATGCAGCACTTTGGGGTTTGTACAAAAAACTGTACAGATTATGTTCTCTCAGGGAAAAGATTATGGGGAGAGATGGGCTTTGGTTGCAAAGGGCTGTATATCTGCCCATCAGGACCCTCAGGAATCTCATTCACTCAGGTTTCCAGCTGCCAGGAAGTGTAGGAATAAAAATAGTCCTGTTTCAAATGGCATGCCTTGGAGGGAATGTGTGTGGGAGCACATTGCTGCCAGGGAACAAGAATTCACACCAAAAAGAGACCTGTGGTGAGTTAGACAAGATGTTGGTTTACACATTTTGGGGCCTAGTGTCCTTGAGGTGGAAACCTACAGAGGTTTGTTATGTCTAACCAGCATGAGAGAGCAGCAGTTAACAGGCCACTAGAAACTTCAGAGTTACACACTGGGCAGTACAGGATTTGAAAAATATTAAAGCCTAAGGCATCATGAAAGTCACAGTAGGTTCCTGTGACCTGTAGAAGTCTCTTCTGGCTCTTCTCAGCCTCTTGCAGCTCACTTGCTCCTGGCTGCATCTCTGAGGATGCTCCTCATGCCTGGGTGCAGGCGTGGTGGTGATGAAATACTAGAGAGATCTGGTCCAGAAGGTCTCATGCAGAAGACCCTGAGAGCACATTTTTGTGTTCTTGGCTTTGTTTGCAGATGTGAAGTTCCACGAGTGTGAGTTGAGCAAGGAGCTGTTCCCCACGCTGGCTCTCCTGCAGGTTCACATGTGAAGTGCAGGCACTCAGGTCTGCTTTTTACTGCTTTTTGCTTTTTACCTTTGCTGCTTTTCACCTTTTGAGCAGTGATGGTTCCTCTTGGTGATGTCTGAAATGCAAGCAGGAGGGTGAAGAGGGACATGGTAAGGAAACAGTGTGAGGAAACAGAAAATAAGGATGAACTGGAAGAACACTGTGTTGCTGAGGCTGGGGCATGTTAAGCTTTTGGACCTACTGGAATCATGGGAAGTTATGGTTTTGCTTGTTCCAGTAAAGAAGAGAGCTAAGTGTAGATGAGGAGACATGAGGAATGATGGACTGAACCCCCAGCACTGGGTTTGTCTGTGCAGCCAGAGGGAGACTGGAGAAAAGGGAGTGTAGCACTGGAAACATCAGAGAGACACCTGGGCTTGGGGCACCACGTCACCTCTGAATCACAGAACGGTTTGGGTTGGAAGGGACTCCAAAATCATCCAGTCCCACACTTTGGCAAGTTTGCAAGCTGTAAGGGCAGAGTGAACGGGCAGAGCAGGGTAATTACCAATCTGGGTCCCCAGGCAGTGCAGGGGATAGCAGGAGATGAATTAGGAGACCTTGGAGGGGACAGCAAACAGCAGAACAGGAGAGTGAGGAGAAAAAGCCTTCTGAAAGTGGAGAACCCCTGAAACGGGTAATGATTTTGGGATAGCAGGGTCAGGAGGTGCAAGCTAGGCCAGCAAGGAGCAGTGCTGGGTGCTGGGAGGGAACAGGGATTCCTGTGGGCACTGTTTGGGTGGCACCTGGTGCCACACAGATCTGATCCCAGCCATGCTTTTGCTGTGGGTGCCCGTCAGGAAGGAGGGTCCCAGGCAGGCGTGGGCATATCCATCCTGAGATCTGCCACCACCCTCTAATTCACCAGGGACATGCTGAAGAAAGGGAAGGAGCTGTGCCAGCGTCCCTTGAGGGGTGGCACTAATGAAGGTGCTGGAGTGTGGGATAGCTGCTGTGGCTGCCTGTGGACCTTCCCCTGGCACACGGGGCACTGCCCTGTAAGCTGCTGCTGTAAAATTTGCTTCTCTCCTACCAGCATGATGCAACAGCTCCATTGCACACCCCAGTTCCTTTAAGATTAAATTTCATAAAGCTTTTTTATCTGCAGCTTCCTAAAAATGTAATCTGATAATTAATGGCTTGCTGAATCCATTATGAAGTGCAATTAGATAGATGCAGGGTTCCCGTGGCTCTGAGGGGACTGGTAGCATTTATCTTCCTTTTCCTCATGCCAAAAGGTTGAACTCTGCCACTGTGATATTTACACACGGAGCGGTGATCCCGCTGGATCCCGGAGCCCGGGATGAGCAGGGTGGTGAGCAGTGCCTGTTGTATCCTGCTGCCCAGAGCCACGGCAGGGGAACAGATTGGAGCTTTCCAGAAGCATCCCGAGCCGGCTGCTCAGTGCCACCAGGCAGAGATGGTGGCACGGGACCGTGCCAAGGTGGTTGTGCCAGCGTGAGAGTTTGCTCCCATTAGAACTTGGAAGGAAGAGGAGAGCAGCAGAACTCCCAGTGATGCCATGATGATTTTTGTGCCTTTTGTTTATACCTCTTTTGTACGCCTTTGTGGCCTTTTGTATTCTTGGTGTTTCTTTTAGNACCGAGGTAAAAAACCCCTTTTCCCCTTCTAACCGTGTTGGGCTCTGATTTTAAGAGCAGGGATAAGGCATCACCAGGAGAGGGGCTGGGGGAGCTCCTGGCATCTTGTGTGGGTGGCAGCAAGGGCAGGAGTGACCCTGCTGAGGTGTCGCACCTCTCGAAGGGCTCCCACGTGGGGTTTGTCCCGTTCAGCTCTGCAGGGATGGGGACACGGGGGAAGCAGGAGGTTAAGCTGCCACTAAATCCATGAATGACCAGGAGATGGTGCTCAAGGCCTTGAGGATTAGTGCTGGTGCCCAGGTACCTCTGCCTACCTTTGTGGGAACTCCTCTGAGCCTTCCCAGGCCTGCCCCAGCCCCTGGGCTGCCAGCTGTGGAGAGATCTTGAGCTGCTGCCAGGCTGAAGGAAAACTCCAAGCCCTGGGCAGGTCACCTCCAAACCCTGAATATCGCTGCTTGAAAAACCTGAAACTGGGCCTTGGCCACGTGTGGAGAGGGCAAAAGGCACCCGTTACTGAGGTGAAGAGGTGAAAAACCTGGGATACCCCTTGGCCAGGAGGAGAAGGGCCAGAGGGGGAACTGCTCCAGCCCATCTCATTCCTGCCTGGACACTGTGTGGGGCACTTTGGATGAGCATGGGGACAATGACAGAACGTGTCTTGGTGGCCCTGCTCAGCAATAACAAAAACATCTCTATATAATCAACCCTGTGTTCAGCACAAATCCAAAACACAGCCCCACATTATGAGGACACCCCCATCTATCGTGGGGGTGCATTTTGGGGTGGGCATTTTGGGGAGGGCATTTTGGGGAGGGCATTTCGATGTGCATGTTGGGAGTGTTCCACCTGCACGGAGTGCACCAGGGATCCTTGAAATAAACACCCAGGTAAAAAACCCCTTTTCCCCTTCTAACCGTGTTGGGCTCTGATTTTAAGAACAGGGATAAGGCATCAGGTGTGGCTGAGAAGAGAACTGGTGGCAGCCTTCACCCCTCTGCTGGTGCTCACTGCCATCTCTGCTCTCTGGCAAGCGCTGGAGGGCATCAACACTACTCAGGGCCCATCTGTGCAGAGCACAAATGCTTAGATTGGCCTCATTTCCCTTGTCTTGGCCACCCTGGAGATGCCCAGCGTTGTGGGCAGTCCAGGCAGTGACCTTTCCACTTCTAACAGGAGCAGTCAGTCCCTGTCTTGCTCCCAGGGAGCTCAGGGTCGAGTTTGTTGGCCTGTGTTCCTTCATCCCGTGGATCAGGGATGCTTAGAGCCCTGCAGCATATGGAAAGCTCTTCTCTTTGCCTCCCAGACCCTTTCCTGCTGGCCCCAGAGCCTCCTGCAGATGGGGAGGGCTGGCTGGGATGGCTCTGGTGTGCACACCCTCGCTAGCAGCACAAAGGAGCTGCCAACAAATGGGTCTGTCTGGATAGATTAGATCCATCTTAGGACTCTGCAAAATTGTCTCAGCCCACAGGTCTTCCACCCACTGGAGGCTTCCTGCTGGAGATGGAGTTTGCCCTCCTCCTCTTGGCTGAAATAAGGTGAGCAGAGCCTTGCCTCAGGTTTTGGGCTGCCTGGGGAGATAATCCGTGAGCCCCCAGCTGTGCTGGAGCTGCTGCCGGGGGTGATGATGTCTTTCCCTGACACGTGAGGCTGGCTTTCTCTGCCCAAGGAGGCCAGGGCCATATGTCACCTACAGGGTGACCTTGGCCTTCTGGCCAGCACTTTGGTAGGGAAGAGTTGTGCTCCAGCCCTTGCCAGCCCCGCTTTTCCCTCCCCTTTGCTGTCCTTCACCTGGACTAGGTCTCCCTGCAGGCTCACCCCAGCCCTCCACCCACCTTCCCCTGCTCTGCCATCACCCAGACCTTCTTCCCAAAGCTCATATTGAGGAGCTGGCACCTCTTGACACGTGCCTGCCCCTGCTCTGCTCTCTGTAGAGATGTGTGGAGGCACATCTGGGAAGTCTAGAGCTGTAGGTAAATAATTCCCACTCTGGCCTTCTGCAGGAGTCACAAGGAGGGCTCTGTGCTGGGCAGAAGATGGCTGGGATGGCTGGAAGGACCCCTTGGCAATTACAAGTGTGGGGGTTGTTCCCTTTATCCAACTTGTAGTTTTTTTTCCTCTTTTCCAGCTCAGAGGGTCCAGTGAGACATCACTCAGAGCAGAGCTGCCCCATCGGTTGATTTTATTGCCATACTAACATCACCTTGGTTTAGTACATTGCACTTCAGGCCTGGAGTTGTTTCTTTTGTCTCTGAGCATTATTAAAGCTGTCCATAGACACGGGGCTTTCTCCAGGGGGGTTATGGATGGTGGTGAGTTTGGTGGCACTCAGGAGCAGGTCAGATGATCCCCGGGGTGAGAGTGAACTCCCATTTATCAACACTGCTGCAGTCTCTGTGAGCAGTGAATTCCCTCTGCAGCTCCCTCCAGCCTCTCACACGGACTAACCCAGATAATCCTTTGCTATCTGCCACATCTCAGTAGATCTATTAAACACACACGAGTCGTCGTGTCCTTGCGTGTAACCAGGATATGCTGAAAGAGTTCCAATCCCCCAGTGCAGGATTCTATCAAAGTTTCTGTCAAAGTCTAAATAAATACACCCCTTTTACTCGTCCATTTCTCTGTGGCTCCGAGGGTTTTTCTGTTTTAAAGGCGAGGCATTGCTGTTCCCCCAATGAGCTGGTTCAGATCTGGCCAGGAGCTGATGCAGCTGATGGGAACCCATGGTAGGGGATTGGATTTGGGATTCCAGGAGCTTTGCACAAGTGAGGTTGGGTCTCCCTAGATCTCTAGTGGAGGACGAGGACAGGCTGGACTTGCTTTGGGGGTTCACAGTGGCTCATTTAATGATGATAAAACCAAACCCTCAGCACTGCCATGTGTCCAGACTCTTTGCCTGTGTCCCTCTGGGATGTGCCCAGGTGTTTGCCAGGTGTTGGCACTTGGGAGGGCCAGCAGAGCAGGTGGCACAGACAGCACATTCCCACTGATATTCTCCTTGCTTGGTGCTGGTACCTGTCCCCACCTCCCTGGCTCTCTCTGCAAAGGCCTCTACCACTCCTGCATTCCTAATGCAAACATTGCAGGAAGATGATTCAGCACTTGGCAGAGAATTGCAGACGCTCCAGAGATTATTTTGAGCCTCTTGGAGCAGCTCTGGGAAGCGAGGGGTCCCTGCACTCCTGCAGGTGTCAGCC
Source organism: Daphoenositta chrysoptera (assembly GCA_013397915.1). Taxonomy (NCBI): domain Eukaryota; kingdom Metazoa; phylum Chordata; class Aves; order Passeriformes; genus Daphoenositta; species Daphoenositta chrysoptera. Next base: position 340,103 of record VZRO01007694.1, on the reverse strand, counting down.
ATGGCCCACGCAGGGGTGTGGGACACTGCCCTGGGACAGCCCCGCACGCTGCACGCCTGTCCCTGAGCCTGCCCGGCTGCTCTCCCCCTCCCAAAACCCTGCCAGACCCGCAGGGATCCCACTCTCCCCTCAGGGAGCAGGCAGCTCACCCTGCCAGAGCGATCGAACACAATTTCCTTTTTCTGTGTCACGAGCTCCTTCCTGGGGCTGTGCTCAGGCCAGATGCTTGCAGGGAGAGGTCTCCTGTTGGGAACAATCCCTTTCCCTGGGCTGGGGGGATTACTCAGACCTGTAATTTGATGGGGGGACTAACTGGTGTTGGTTTAAATATGGAAACTCCTGTCTGCCATGATGGGCAGCAGAAAGAATCCAAAAGCAGCTGGAATCAATGGCTGCAGGTCAGGGGGATGAAAGGAGCCCCAGGCTGGTGATGCACTTCAGCAGGGGTTGTAGGATCTTCTCACCCCGTGGGGACACTGGCTGGGCCCTGAGGGTTCAGACATTGGCATCTCCAGTGATCTCTGATGCTCAGAGCTCCTCTGCTGCCTTGGCCCTGGTCCTCGCTGGAGAAAACCCCACTGCCGGAGCTCTGAGGACCCTGAGCAAGCCTTCAGCGGTTTCACCTGCAGAAGCTGAGTGATTTGGGGCAGTGGTGAGGCCTGGGGCAGTCTCCCTCCCTGCTCTGAGGGGAGGCTATCCCCACCCTCTGCCCTCGTGTGTTTGGGGCATCGAGGGATTGCTCCACTTTCTTCTGGCCTTGCTGTGTCCCTGCCTGACTTCAGTCAGCTCTGCTGCTGAGTCTTCCTGCACACTCTGGACTGCACGTGCTGGACAGACTGGGTGAGGTTTCCCCTCACAGCCCTGGCCAGAGGAACTGTCTGCTGAGCCTCTTTGCATCCTGCCTTGTGCTGATGGCCCTCTTGGCACTGAGCACCAGGGAATCAGCCTGGTCACTCCGCCCTGGGGGCAGCAGGGACGTGATGGGGGGCAAGAGTTTCCTGCCCAAGGGATGATCGAGGAGGGCATCTTACATGCACAGGTGGATCAGAGCACGGGATGGCTGCAGTGGGAAAGGGGAGAGCAGGAAAATGCACGAACCTGTTCTCAGAGGAGGAGCAGGGGCAGAGCCAAGCAGCTGTTGCTGGGCAGGATGATGGAAGAAGAGGATTATGACAAACAGCATTACCAGGGAGTGCTTCCCCCTGCCTCTTTTTTTTTTTTTTTTTAATACAAGCTCAGATAATGCAGAACACAGCCACAAGAGATTTTGGCTCAGGTTTCCCCAAAAAAACCTTTCGTCTGTGATGAAGCTTGAGACATCTCCAGCACAAAGAGTTCTTTTATTTTATTTTTAAGTCGTTAACGCCTTAAAAGAGGGGTTTAGGAGAGAACAACCTTTGGTGTTGGTTATAATCTCACGGCATGAGTCTCTAAATATCCCTTGCTCACACGAACACATACAGCCAGCTACCTCCAGAGCATCCTTCAAGAAAATCGATGAGGAAATGGGATTTGCCATGCTGGCCCAGCTCACTCAGGGTCCCCTCTTCAGAGGTGACAGGACTCATGCCCTAAAGGTGAAAATCCTCTGCCACCCACCTGAACACTTCTGCAGCAGTCTGAGGGGGAAAGAAATCCCTTTGGACCACTGTGTCCCCTCAGATTTTAAGTAAATATTTTGGCCATCACAATCCCTAAATTCATTCCAACCCGGACAACACCACAGGCTTTGCAGCCGCATCACAGGGTTTGGCCCTCCAACAGCGATGGCCAAAATATTTACTGCAGAAAGCTGGAAAATTTCTCTGCTAAGAGCTTTCCAGCACCCACAGGGCCTCAGGCTTGTTGTCAGAGAGCGAGACACCCCGAGGTGTGTCCTGGAAGTGCTGGGACCCCACAGCTGAGCAGAGCATCACTGTGGCCATCCTGACCAGGGGCAGGCAGGGACATCAGCCCTGCTCTCCATGTGCAGCCTCCATGCTGGCCGTGGCTGTTTGCCATCCTGAGGCTCCACTTCCAGGGGTTCCCTTTCTCTGAGGAAGCTGCTGTTACTCCGTAGTGCCTGATGCCTGCTCCCCTTTTTCCTGGCAGGGCCAACCCTCCTCCCGCCCGCAGGGCTGCTGCAGCTCCAAGCCACGTTCTCCATCTGTGCGGGGGACACAGTGGCTCGTGCTGCCTGCAGGCATCTCCCAGCATTCACGGAGCTGCTCTGACTTTGCCCTTCTGCCTTCTGTTCAGCAGCTCCCAGATCTGCCCTCTCTGGTTCTCTCCACGCCGTTGTCTCCGGGACTTTGCCAGCTCCAGGGTGGTGTCTGGTCCTGTGTGGACCCCAGCCCTTGACTTAGCTGTGTCTCTAAGCCAGGTTTTCCCTTGATGGGGGAGGGATTTTAAAGAAATTTTCAGTATTCTCTGCTTTAAGGTAGTTTAATAAGTCTTATCAGAGAAGTAAAGTCACTAGTGTGACCCAGACACAGCTCACAACAGAGAAGTGTAGAAGAATGCCTACTTATCAAGATAACACGGCCTTTTTAAAGGTAAATCATCCAATTAAAGCCCAAAACGAAAGATATTTTCACTTTTCTATCAATGTTAGACAAATGCTTTAATCACATATACAAGAACTGCAGAATTTTTCATCCAGTAACTTTTAGATATCTATTGCTGCAGAATATGGCATACTAGAAGAAGAAGAAGAAAGTCTAGAAACAACAACAATCCTCCATATTGGAGTTTTTGCTTTTTATCTATTTACTACATTAATAAACCCAACACCTTTAGATTTTTCACCCTGTGATAACCTTACATAATACTCTATTATTTAGTTCTCACTGAAGTAGATTCTAGCTCTTCCCAAAGAGTTGGCACTGGCTGGGGACACACCTGCCATTTCCGTGACAGGGGACTGGTGCCTGGCGTGGCTGTGCTGACTCTCTGTCACTCTTGGGAGACTTCTTTCAGAGTTTTAAGTCTTTGATAAAGTGATGGGTCCTGGCAGCAGAGGGGCTCAAGAAGGTCACTGACCCATGGTCCTCTTTTCCAGCCCATCTCAGGTGCCCTGGAAGTGTTTCCATGGTTACCACCGGGCCTAGGGAAGAGGCTTTTGTAGGCCTTCAGTCCTGCTCTTCTAGAACAGCCATGGTGGAACCCAACATGGCACCAGCCTGCTGTGGGGAAAGGGGTGATCCCCATGGATCCCCATGGATCCCCCTGGATCCTCATGGATCCCCATGGATCCAGCCTGCCCACCATGGCGAGCAGCACGGTGGGGACACCCCTGGCCAGATCCAGACCAGGCCATGCACAAGACTAAATCCCTACTCTGGTTGCATGCAGGCTGGGTTTGGGCCAGGATACAGCTGCGTTTGACTTCCCTGAGTCCTGGCTGTTCACTGGGAGTTGGGGTAGCTGGCAGGATGCTTGGCTGAGGTCTTTGCTGCTAAATGAGGCTGGCAGTGATTTTCAGGGCGTTTGCGCCCGCTTCTTTCTTTTGGAGGGTTCTTATTTTTGTTCCCTTTGCATGTGAAAGGATTTGAGGCAGTAGGTTAGCTCATAAAAAGGTTTCCCTGGGAGCAGCTGCCTGCTGGACTTGAGGTGAATGCCCTGGAGAAAACGCCTCCCACTCCAGCGAAATCTTCCTCCCGTGACCTGCACCGGGAGGTGAACTTTTGTGCGAGAGAAAGATAATCCCCTTCGCTCACCGGGACTGAAGGCGCTGTGATAAAAGCTTTATTCAAGATCAAAGACATACGCTGCTTTTTGCCTTTTTTTTTTTTTTTTTTTTTAACTACTACCTTAAACAAAAAGTTTGGTTTATGCTGGATCGAAGCTCGGAGCGGTGACAGCTCCAGAGCTCATCTTCTGTCGGTGCCAGTGGGGAGCGGGACAGGGTGGGGATGGAAGGCACCAGGACCATTATCACAGCACAAAGAGGGTTCGGGGCTCAGCTCCATTTCCCAGTGCACGAAACCACTCAGGGTTCAGGTTCCCTTTCAGCTGGAGGGATTATCGGGCAGCTGGAGCGGGCGGGGGGAGCCTGGGGAATGGTTTGTGTTTGATCTTGCTCAGCGGTTCCGCCTGTGCGAGTGTCCAGCGGGGCTTTGCTCGGGGCTCCAGGAAACCTTCTGTGCTGGAGGTGACATAAAGGGCTGGGGCTGTTCCCGGGGTGAGCTGGGCAATGGGGGGTGTTGTGCTGGTTTGCACTTCAAAAGCCACCAAGATGCGTTTCCAAAACCCTGGGCTCGGCTACAAATTGCAGGGTTGTTTCTTCATTATTGGAGCCCCAGCGCTGGGACCGAATTTTTTGCTTTCTGCCCAGCTGCAGACATTTCCCTGCAGCCAGCCAGGCTGGTACCCAGTAAAAATCCACCCAAAGTGTCTCTCCTAAGGGTGCTCAATGTCTTGTATCAACATCTGTGCCGTCAGGGCTTCCCATTCTCTGGGATACCCAGAGTTGCAATTGAGGATACCTCGTGTGGTCGGGTGTGTCACAGGACACCCAAGTGCAGGACTCCCCACGTCATGGGACACCCCCAGCACACACACTCCATGTCCACAGACCCCCTTTGGTGTAAGACACCCCATGCCCCATCCTGCAGGACGGAAGAGCAGCTACAGCACGAGAAGCTTCATTGCCAGGACCACGTGTTTCAGCCAGTGAAATAAGTCCCACATAACCCCGCTTTCACCCCAGCACTGATTTTCACATCACAGCCGTGCAAAATGGCAGAGGTTCTCTCACTTCCACTGCTACATCCTCTCCGTGTTTAGCCCTTTGTAAAATGAGGGATCACAGGTCGAACTGTGTGCTCAGGATAACTCCTCTGAAGTTAATGGACTTATTATGGTCCCTCATCTCAGACCTAAGCTCAGCAAACCTGGTCTCAGGGGGAAAAAAAAATCTCTCCAGGGATGAAATTCACTCTGTCATGTGGCAACACGTTTTGCACAGAGATAAAGTCTCCTCTCTGTGGCTTCTGCAGGGCGGGGTCCCCTTGCTGTCCCCAGGCACTGCTGGGCACGCAGCCCACAGCCCAGATCAGCTCTGCTGCACCTGCAGCAAAGTCTGGGTCCCAACTGTGCTGAGCCAGGGATGTCAGATGATGTTTGCCAGCTTGTTCTGGTGAAAATCTAGCAATCCACAGGCCAGGGCATTGGAAAAGACCTACTTGTCTTATGCCATTACAGAAATGAAACTATTTCGAGAACTCGCTCTCCAGCATCCTCCAGCTGGCTGAGGCACAACTGTCTCACCAGATCAGCATTAGGCTGGGAGAAGATCCTCCCCAGCAGGACCAAGGAGCCAGGAAGGATGGACCAGCAGCTGTATTGCTGACAGGATGCCACCACCTGCAGCCTGAAGCCTCCTGTGCCTTATGCTCCTGCTGCACAGCCTTCCCCTGCACCCACACGCAGATGCCAGCTCGGATGCATGAACATGGCTGCTGAGGTTGAAATGAGAAAGCAGGAAGCCCAGGGGACTGGCTGGGTTTGGGATCCCATGGCCCAAGCAGAAAGAAGGAGTTAACCCCCACAGATTTGGGAAAGGGGGACATTTTCCCTGTGGAGCCTATTGAGACCGTGGCCACATCATGGGCTGCTGCCAACAGACGTGTTTTGAGAGGCTGAGATAGAGACTGCTCCTGATTCCTGCTGGGAATCCACAGAACAGAGTGGAAAATCAGCACAACGTTCTGATTTTCACAACTCCAGAGCCAGGAGTGACACGGACACCTGGTCCCACTGCAGGGCTGCAGGGCTCTACCTTGCAGTTTCGAGGTCTGCCTTTAATTAAAGGAGAGCAGCCGAGCTGGGATAGTTCCCAAATCTTGGGGAGGACTTTCTTTCCCTGGAAAGAGGATGCAGGAGGTTTGTGATGTGGGGAAGGGCTTTCCCTGAGGGCTGGGCCAACCCTGAGTTGTCCTGCTGTGCCTGTGGGGTGGAGCAATGTCCCACTCTGTTCTCGTGGCTGCCAAGGACGTGGCCACGAGCCACACAGAGAGCACTCAGGGAACAGCTGGGCAGAGGAGAGGGGCACAACCCAGACCTCCTCAGAGGGAAATAGTCCTTTTTCTTTGGAGTCAAAGCTGCACTGTCAAAGGGGTCATTCTGGACACAGGGGACCGGCAGCACGGTGGCTGATGGAAGTGCACTCTCACTGGGTAATCCAAGAGCTCTAATGATCTGCCTTTGATCTCCTATTCAACGGGGAGATTTATTACAGCTTTCATTTCAAGTCAGAACTGATGAATTTCAGTGGACCTGTCGAGTGGCTCCAATCTGGAGGCATTTATCTTTCAGGAGGAAGAAACCGTCTCCTCTCTTTGTCTCTTGAAATGATGGGGGGAGACACAGTTCCCAGCCAGCGAGGGTCAGATGATCCCTGCTGCACGGCAGCAAGGTCTGCCTTGCTCAGGGCAGGATCTCTGCTCCAGCTGTGGCCCAGCAGCTGCTTCAGGGGCTTTTCTGCTCTGGCACAAAGCTAATCTGCTTAATACCTGTTGCTCTCCCTCTTCCCTGCTTCTGCAGACAGCCCAGAGGGGCTGAGATCCAGCATCACAGGCTCCAGGGCCCTTTCCCTGCAGCAGATCCTCTAGATCTGGAAAACGCCTCTGCTTCTCCAGCAGAAGGTGCCCTGGAACCCTGGTGTCCAAAATGTCTTTTATGTCTTGGACTGTGCAAAGGACCTCTGCTGCATTTAAACTGTTTTCTGTAATTTCGTCAGAATAACACATTCTGCTTCTGGCTGCTCATAGGTGCAGGGGGGAGACTTTTCATGTAGGTGCAGTTTACCTGTCCCATCTATTTTCTCTCAACACCTTCCTGCTGCTGCAGACCCCTTAGAGGAACTGGGATGGCCTGTGCCATCCTGCAGCAGGGGAAAAGCCGGGGATCTTTGCTGAGTAATGCCAAATTTTTCATTGCTAAGAGCCACAGAAGGGCTCTCAGGCACTATTTGCAGCCTCTTCTCAGGCTGCTCCTTGTCAGGCTGCTCCTGGTGCTGCTGCTGCTGGTCTCTGCCCACATCATGTGGCTGCAATGGCAGGAGGGTGTTTCTGCTACGTGTTGGCACTGGTTTGGGATTTGCACCTGCAGCTCTTTCTCCCACTCTCCAGAACGAGCACCATTGCTTGGCTCACCCTCTGCCCTATCCTGTCCCCATCTCTCCCTTCGGGGAGGAGGCTTTCACCTGGTCAGAGCCTGCCCCTTGTTGATGCTCACAGCAACGAGTGTCCCAGGAGCACTGCAGGGGTGAACACAGTGCCCGTGCAAGCTCCCACCACTGTCCTGACCATCCCAGTCACCCTGGCCCTGCACCACTGGCCGGGCTGGTCCCTCTGCAGTTCTGCACCCTGCCCCAGCGAGCTCTGCACTGCCACTGGCACCTCGGCAGGGCCGTGATGCTCCTTCCCCTCCTCAGGCAACAAAGAGGCTTCGACGTGCTTCTCTTCCTGAGCAGGGATGGGCTCTCCTGGGACGGGCTTGGCTGCCTTCCCTGGCTCATCTCTGCATCACCAGCAGTTGTCTGAGCAGTTGTCTGAGTATTTTGCCAGGCCCGTGAGCTCCGTGTCGAGTCCTTGATCTTTGCTCCAGCAGGACCTGTGGTGGCGGTGGGAGATCTTTCCTCTCCTCTCTTCCCCAGTGCCTTCAAGGATCTTGCCTGCAGGAGCCCCAGGGGCAGGGCAGCACAGGATGCTGGGTGTCTTGGGATTTCCCTTGGCTGTGCATGGTCCCTCAGGACCTGGTCACACAGCCCAGGGAAGAGCCATGTCCCCAGAGCAGCAGAGCTCAGCCTGATGCAGGGATTTGGGTGAAGATCTGGATACCGAGTCCTGGTGCAGCCAGGGACAGGAGAGATGCACGTGGTCCATGAAGACAATGAGCAAGTGCTGTGGAGAGAGCACCCCAAAGGGCTTTGGGAGGAACTGGAGTGCAGCCAGAGTTCTGAAATTGCCCAGGTCCGCTGCACAATCATAGAATCATAGGAGGGTTTGTGTTGAAAGGGACCTTAAAGCTCGTCCCATTCCACCCCTGCCATGGCAGGGACACCTTCCACCATCCCAGGCTGCTCCAAGCCCTGTCCAGCCTGGCCTTGGGCACTGCCAGGGATCCAGGGGCAGCCACAGCTGCTTTGGGGACCCTGTGCCAGGGCCTGCCCGCCCTCCCAGGGAACAATTCCTTCCCAATATCCCATCCAGCCCTGCCCTCTGGCAGTGGGAAGCTGTCTGCCCTTGTCCTGTTATTCCATGCTGGTGTAAAATGGTCAACGGGATGGACTCTCTGGGAGCTGTCTGGGACTTTCTGGCAGCAGTGCCTGGACCAGCTGACTGTACCTCTGTTGCTTTTGTTACAAGGGGTTTGTCTGGGCTCTGCAGCAGGCCAGGTTAAGCCAATTTAAACCCAATTTAATTTAAGCCTTTCCCTGAGCACATTCCATGGTGTCCATCCACCTCCTGCTGGCAGTGGGACTGCACAAAACTCACCCGGGGGGACGCTGGTGGCATCGTGCCACGAGCCTGCCATGCACCAGCGCTGGCCCAGCACAGCCTGGGCCCTGCCCTGTCCCTCTGTGCCACGTCCAGGCAGCACCTGGTGCCCTGTGGAACCCTGGGCATGGGGAGGGCCCTGTGCAAGCCCGTGCTGCCCTCCTGCCCAGCCCTGAGCTGCAGAGGGGTGGCAGGGTGGCCTCATGCCCACATCCACAGCCTGCCTGCTGCTCCACACAGCAGTTTGGGGTTTTTTCCTTCAAAAATGCTGTTTTGCTAATCTTGAAGACATTTTAAATTATCTTGGGCAAAAATACCTCTTTGGGAAAAAAAATGGGGTTCAGGAGGTTCCAGGTTTCTAAAGTGACCCCTTTGGAAGCCATCAGATTGTCAGAATCTCTTTGCTCAGAGCTGGTCTGTGCTTCAACAAGTAAAACTGATTCCTCTGCTCCGGCCTGGAGGTGCAAAACTCCTTCACAGTCATTCACGTGCCTGTGGGGACTGTGGTGTTTGCCGGGCCCAGGCTGTTTGCAGATGTTGTTTCTGTTTCTGGGAGGAGAACGGTGACCCAGTTCCAGCAAGAAGAGTTGGGATGTTCTGCACCAGCCTGTCTGTGCAGCATCAAACTCTTCACCAGCGTTTCCAAACTCTGCTCCAGCCTCTCCAAACTCTACTCGCTCGCATTTGTGTGTTGTTTATCTCTTGAATGGGAAAATAAGATATATGTAATTTTCTTGTTCATCTGCCCCCTCATTAAGATAATGCTGAGCAGGAGAGCAGATCTGAGCAGTGCTGTCAGACTTCATTACAGGGATCCAGCCCAAAGAACACGCAGCTCTGGGAGCTCGCTGCGAGCCCATCCATCACCCAGACCCAACTGTCCCCGTGCAGACAAAATGCCAGACCCCAGCAGAAAGAGGAGAGAACGGTTCCCTCAGCCCAGCACAGACCGAGCTACCACTGCCATTAATCCTTCCAGAGGATGTGGCTCCTTTCTTCCACAATGGCCTTAAATTGAAGGAAGGCAGATTTAGAACAGATACGGGGAAGGAATTCCTGGCTCTGAGGGTGGGGAGGGCCTGGCTGAGGTTGCCCAGAGAAGCTGTGGATGTGCCCGTGGCTGTGCCCGTGGCTGTGTCTGTGTCCGTGGCTCTGTCCGTGGCCATGCAGAACAAGGACACACCCACCCCTGCACTGGGCAGAGCCTTGGCCGTGGCCTGGGAGCTGAGCTGTGACCCTGGAATCCCCCGTGCCTCCCACAGGGGGACAAAGCCAGTTTGTTGTCACTGCTGCTGGGGATGGGACATTGGCTGACATCCCGTGTCCCTTCTGTCACACACAAGGGGTTCTGCTCGTCCCACCTGGACACTGCTGGGGCTGAGGGCAAGTGGATTGGGTTCGTCTTGGAAATGGCATTAAATAAATCCCTTTCCCTTTCGTGCAGTCTCCCACTGAGATTTTACATCAATTTCCTGCCTTTCGAGCTTATCAACAGGTAAAACAAGCAGGTTTAAAAGGAGAAGTCTCAAGATCACTTCAGATGAGAGCCTTGTTGGATGTTGTGCCATCGTGCTGGTCCCTGGACTGAAACACAGGTCCCTGCACTGTGACATGAATTCCCCACTCCCCTCCTCCAGCCCACTTCTCCTGTGATCCCATGGGAAACAATCCCGTCCTTCTCAGGGGCTTTTCAAAACCCTGAGGAAATACCCTGAGAAGGGCCTCCCACAACACACAAGGCTCTCTGGGTTCAGCAAATGTTGGGGTGCAGGGCTCTGCCACAGCATGGGCTGCACGACCCTCAGAGAGCCCCCAGCCCATCCAACACTTTGGTGTTCTGCCCTGTCAAGGCTGGGAAATGCAGTTAAATGCCCTGAACTAACCAAGGCGGTGGAGAAAAACCTCACCATGCACCCTGCTTGGTGTTTTTGCTAGATTGGATCTGTGCCTCCTTGTGCAGCTTTGTCAGAAATCCAGGGAAAATCACAGTAAAGAGCTAACAATTTGGAGGACAGGCTCCAAACTGTGGACTGTGTGACCTTTCTGACAAAACCCTCAGCAAAAGCCTGTGCTCAGCCTGTGCCAATTGTGCTGGGGACGGCAGGAGCTCAGGTCTCCGCCTGGGTTGGTGCAATTTGCATCAGCTCAGGAAAATGTCACGGGTTACATGCTCTGGGGCAAGTTCTGCTCTGTCTTCTGCAGTTCAGGGGGGAATTGGCCACACTCTCCACCTCTGACCGGCTCCCAACCCCTCTCAGAGCCCTGTGAAATCTGCTGCCAACAGCTCTTGGCTCAAAGACATTCTGTGTCAAGACACCAGGGTGTGCCTAGTGCCACTCTAAATCCCATCACATCAACCCGGGAATGAAAGGAACAGCTCTATCCAACAGCAGCTGTCTGCCTGAGGATTCGGGCTGACAGGGAAACCTCTGCGCAGAGATTCGGGGCAGGCAAAGGAAACTGGATGTCCTGGGCTTGTGGAGCTGGGAAAAGAAGGAGCAGTGAATGCTGTGCTCAGCCTCCCAGGAGAGGGGAGGGTGGTGTGCTGCAGGGCCTGGGAGATGAGAAGAGGGCTGGTACTCATCCTAAAAAACGGTATTTCTGGGCAAATCCTTGTTGGACTGAGCTGGAGCAGGTGGCCAGCCCGATTTTGGGTTGAAAACACCCGCTCCTGGGAGATTCTGCAGCTGTTCTTGGGGCTGCTGCCCACCATCCCACTGCGTCCAGTCCACTGGTTCCCAGTGCCTCGGGGGAGTCCCACCACGACCTGTGGCTCACAAGGGCCATGAGTGCCTGCTCTCACCTCTGACAGGAACCTTTGGGGTGCAAGGCACTGGGGCTCAGGCGAGGAGGAGCCGCTGCTGAGGATCAGAGGACCGACCCTTTTTTTCAGTGCCAGATTTTCAGAGATCTGCCCGGGGCTCCTGCTGGTGGTGCTGCAGCTTTCCCGGGGTGGTCTGGGGTTCTCCAGGGCCCTTCCTTGGGCCTCAGCTCCCTCTGGGACAGCAGGACGCTGACTCCAGTCTGTCTGGAATGTGCTGGGATAAAGCACAGCGTGGAAGAAGCCTGGGGAGGGGACTGTCCCTGCTTTTGTGGGGCTGATCCTGGCTCTGCATCCCCCAGAGGGCTGCGATGTCCTGAACACCACGGCAGCTTTGGGAACGGCTGGAGCCTGGACTGGGACCGGAGAGGGCCCCTCTTTCCTGGGCATTAATTTGGCTGGGCTAATGAGGCAGCTCCTCATTTGCAGGGCAGCGGTGCTGCGGCTCCAGGGCAGGGACACGGGGACAGCAGTGACCGCTCTGTGCCGCCTTCCCCGGGAGCTCCAGCCCGGCCCCCTTCACGGGAGCTCTGAAATGACTCGCTCAGTTAAACTAATGCAGTAAGAGGCCGGTTTGAGTGCGGGCTCTGTGCGGGAGCAGGCTGCCTCTGCTCCCTGGAAAGGCAGCTTTGTGCTGGCTCTCTCACTCCGATATGCTAATACACCAACTCCCTGCAATTTCATTTTCAACAGGGACTAATTTAAAAGAAATGACCAGCCTGCCAGTGGACTTCAAAGATATCTTTTGATGAGTTTTAGCAGCTTCAGCAAAACTCTAATTTGAATTTCAGTGGCTGCCGTGTGATTTTCTCCGTGACAGTTAAGAGAGATGATAGCACCAGCTCCATCTGTCATTGGAGCCTCTTCTCTTCCCTCTTTTCACTGATTTGTTACAGAGTGGGGGAAAGGAGAGAGGGGAAAAGTTGAAAAAGAGGGTGGCTGAATTCGGGTGCCCTTGTGCAGAGGCACACAAAGGGAACTGTGGAGCTGGTGGTGGGAGGAGGTGATGGGGGCAGCTGGGCAGCATCCCTGACACCCCAGACAGCACAGGAAACATCCCAGAACAGGGAATATCCAGCACAGGGAACATCCAGCACAGGGAAAATCCCAGAACAGGGAACATCCAGCACAGGGAAAACCCCAGAACAGGGAAAATCCCAGAACAGGGAACACCCAGCATAGGAAACATCCCAGAACAGGGAACACTCCAGAACAGGGAACATCCCAGCACAGGGAACATCCCAGCTCATGGAACATCCCAGCACAGGTAACACCCAGCACAGGCCGTGTGTTCTGCAGCTCCAGGGTTTGACAAGATGGTGCCCTGGCTCAGNAACATCCCAGAACAGGGAACATCCAGCACAGGGAACATCCCAGAACAGGGAACACTCCAGAACAGGGAACATCCCAGCACAGGGAACATCCCAGCTCATGGAACATCCCAGCACAGGTAACACCCAGCACAGGCCGTGTGTTCTGCAGCTCCAGGGTTTGACAAGATGGTGCCCTGGCTCAGGCAATTTGGGTTAAACTGATAATGGAACAGAAATACTTTCACAGAGAAATTAGGAACTGTTTTCTGTCCTGTCTGGGCACTCAGGCTGGCAGCCCAGCCGAGCTGAAGCGCCCTGTCTGCTGCCATCCCCTTCGTGTAAAATACCTTTCATTCAGGGTTGCAGCATTGGACAGCAAGATCCAGCAGCTGGAATCATGGCCAGGACTGGGACAACGTGTCACCCAGACAGGACAGAGCACCACCAGGCCATGGGGCCAGAGCAGGGCCTGTCTCCATCTCCTGTGTCAGTCCAGCACCGCACACAGCACTTGCTGCAAAGGCGAAAAACTCACTCCTCCTGGCTGGATGCTCACGGTTCCTGCTCCCCCCGCACGTCTGGAGCTGCCTGTTATGGTTGTCACCCGTGATTTCATGCTGCCTCTTACATCTTTAGCTTCCCTTGTCACAGACAGCTTCATCGCTGGCTGCCCTGCGCCCCGGGGAGTCCTCTCACGCTGAGCTGGCAGCTCTGGGGGCAGAGGCGCCGCAGCCTTTTGTTCCCGGGGACCCGGATTTTCCTGCTCCCTCTGATGCCCGTGGACAGAGCCGTGGCCGGGCATGTTCGAGGCCAGGCCCGGCATCTGAGCTTGCCCTTCTCTCGCAGGGAAGCCTGGCCCGGGTGACGGGAGCCACTCGGGGCAGCTCTGGCTGGCCGGGGCACCCGGGCGCCGTGGGAGCGCCTGTCAATCCTGCTGTAAGCCCAGGCAAGTGGCAGGACCTGTTCAGCTCGTGTAAAATCTGGGATTAGAGACAGGTTCAAGTGCCCCTGTTCCAGTTACAGCTGCTCCAGAGACCTAGGCCAGGAGTCACGCTGGCCAAGGCTTGTTTTTCTCTGGTAGCCTGCGTTGCTGGCTGGTCCCTGGGAATGGGATGATCCCAGTTTGGGTTTCTCGGTGGTGAGCACCCTGCTAGGGCACACTGGTGACACCCTGACGCCAGGCTGGGTCCCTGCCCTGACAGAAGAGTCTGGAGAAGGAAAGGATGAGTCCCATCCCATCGATGTGCTGCTCATGCACTCTGGAGCTCTGCACCCCAAACCCCGGGGAGCCCAGCAGTATGGGCTCAGTGCCAGGAGGTGTCTGTGTGGGACAGGGTGTGCTGCCAGGGCGGGCAGCAGGACCCTGAGAGCTGGAGACAGCCACTCTCTGCAGGCCCTGGATGCAAAAGCTGCTGGAGGTATGATGAGAATCACAGAATCATGGAATATTCTAAGGTGGAAGGCACCCAGAAAGATCATTGAGTCCAGCTCCTGGCCCTGCATGGACACCCCAACAATCTCATCCTCGCCTGAGAGCATTGGCCAAAGGCTCCTGGAGCTCTGTCAGCCTCAGTGACCATTCCCTGGGGAGCCTGGGCAGTGCCCCACCACCCTTGAGGACTGTCCTTGGCCGGGACCAGCTGCACGAGGGCAATGCCAACTTTGAGGGCTCTTTGCATCATGTGGGACCACGACACGGCAAGGAACGAGACAGCAGCAGCAAGGAAACCCTGCAAAAGGCAGGTGAGCAGGTCCTGAGTGGCAGCTGCAAGGCCAAGGAAGGGCTGGATCCTGCCCCTGTCAAGCCTGGGAGTGTTTGGACGAGGACTGCCCGTCCTGCTGGTGGAGGCAATGGCATTCCCCAGTTTCTGAGCGTGCCCCTCTTTTGGCTGGATACAGCACTCCCCCCTTGCACCCCTCAGGGGTACCCCACGCAGGTGGGGACCCTTCACAGCCCATCCCTGCCGCTCCCATTGTCCCCTGATGCACAGAGCTGGGGCCAGTTGCCATCTGAGCCCGTGTGACAGTGCTGTTGAGGCTCCCTGGTGGGGATCCAGCTCTCAGAGTCAGCCTCTGCTCTGAGAGCCTCTGTGAAATCACTCCGACGTTAGGCACTTCCTAATAAAGCTGTCACAGACACCCCCATTATCTCCCAGCTCAACCCCCTGCCCTCTGTTTAACCAGATAATCTGCTTTTTAAAAATACCTTTTCCTCTGGCTCAGTGGAAGCTCAGGTCTGTCCCAGTTCCTTGTCACCGAGGCGCGCCGAGGAATTATCAGCACGCAGAGCTTTTTTATTTTCCTTTGTCATTGTGTGATACTGAAAAGTCTATTTTGTGGCTAATTATGCTGGCATCTGCGTGCCTCCCTCGGCGTGCATCTGAGCCTGTCCCTGCTGCAGTGGAACAGCCTGTGCAGGGAGGCTTCTCTTCCATTAGACATGCAGAGATCAGACCTGAAATTTGTCCCAGCCCTAAGCACAACGCTGATGCTCCGGTCCTTACGCATCCTTTTGTCCCCGACCCTGGGAAATTCCCATTTCTCTCCCACAGCCTGGGGATGAGAGGGTTTTCTCTCCAGCAGCAAGGTCTGCCACCAGACGGTGGCTGTGGGATGTGTCAGGATTTGAGAACGTTCCTGGGATCAGGCTGCAAATGTCACTGTGGTCGTTTTGTCCTTTCCTCCAGCCTGGCCACGTCCCCTGCTGTCCCTGCCAGTGCCTAGGTGGCCTTGGGACTCTGGGCAGAGCCAGTGTGGCCCCACTCCAGTTGCCCAGGGTCTCAAGCTGGGAGCCAAGTGGGGCAGTGCAGATGTCCCTGCAGATGTCCCTTAGGCTCACCACGGTGGGAATCTCTTCCCCTCCCCACTGTGCCCAGCCCAGGTAACTTGCCCGTGGTGATTGTGGCCTCAGGCACCGGGGACAGCCGGGGACAGACAGCACAGAGGGTGTTCCCACCCTGTGGAGGAGCACTGGGCTCTCTGATCACCTGGGGAGTGCCAGGATGCTCCCCACTGCAAGCTCTGCCCTTCAGAGAGGCTCCTGAAGCCATCAAACTCTGGGGCAGGGCAGCATCTCCCCGGGCTGTCCTCCAGGCTGGCACTTCCTCAGCTTGGCCAGCTGCTGGTGGCCTTCCCTTGCCTGGCCTGTCTCTACAGGAAAGGGACAGGGTAGAAAGGGTTCACCTGGGCTTTCAGACTTGAATTTTGCTGACAGGAGGGGAGAGGCAGGAGATGCCACCCTGAGCCCCACCATTCCAGGCTCTGCTGGTGGTGCTGGCCTGGCTTGGTGTGACACCTGGTCATCATCTGGAGACCACACACAAAAACCACTTGGCCACGAATGGGCAGACTGCAAAGCCTTGCTAATGCCTTGGTTATTCACAGGGGAACTGGTGTAAAGCATTGCACCACGCTCTGGGGGTCAGGAAAATGACATATCAGCCTGGAGAAGAGGCTGATTTATATTCCAGCACTGAGCTACCATCTCCTGGGAGGATGATGTCTCTAATCCCGCTCACCTTGCTGAGACAGAGCACCTGTAACACCCACAGCCCTCGCAGAGGCAGCTCCAGCTGTAATTACCCAAGTTCACACCGATGTGTCCGGGGTTAAATTGCTGCTTTGGAGAGCTGCTGGAGCAACACCGCGGATTTGTGTCAGATAAGAAGCGTGACATTGTTTTGCTGAATAAAAAAGAGCCTTATCAGGAGTGTACCAGCCCAAGTGTTTGTTCAGCTCGCTGAGCAGCTGGATCCGGGGGTGGCTGGGGGGGCTGGATGCTTGATCCCAGGTGGGAGAGGGGCTGCCTGCACTGGGTCCCAGCTCTGCTCTGCTGGGTGTGACTGGGAGGCTGAGCCAGGCAGTGCCAGCCTGGCCTGTCCAGCTGCTGTTTGCACGGTGCTGGCAGCGCTCTGCTGGCTGAGACAGGACCACACCACACAGGACCCACAGCTGGAGGTGCCTCCAGGCCACCGCATCCCTCTGAAGGGGTGGCCGTGGTGCCACGCTCCTGATATCCCACAGCAAAATGGTGAGGAATCACGGAGATGTGCGTGGTGCATCTTGCTAAAGCGGCACGAGGTGGTGAAAAGAAGGAAATTAAAGATTGCAGTGCATCAGCTGAGAGGAAGATCATCTGAAGCTGGGAACAAGAGCCTCAGATGTGTTTCCAATGCCCCTGCATTGAGACAGGGCCTGGGAATGGAGAGCAATGAGCTCTCACCGGGGGACGGTATCGCCACTAAAAGGGAGGAAATGAGTTTTTCCACATGCATTAAGACAAGACACGCCAGCCTGAAGGCAGATGTTCCACGCACCCAGAAATGCACCGAGAACTGCTGCGTCCTCGTGCCTCGTCGCAGTGGATAGAGCAGAAAGGGAAATCATGGAAATGATAATGGGTGGAGAGCGATTTCCACATGAGAAGAGAGGAGAAAGGAGCTATTTAGTTTGAGAAGGGATGAAGGAAAGGGAGCGCAGTGAGATGGGTAGAATAATGAATGGGACAAGGGAGATGTCCAGCAGCCACCCTCAACAAAGAGAGAGGCTCCTGGGGAGCTGAAAGAGCCCTCCTTGCAAATGGGTGCAGGAAAGAGCTTTTTTAGGGTTCAAGTGACCTGTGGGATCCAAGGCAGCAGGAAGCAGAGGACAAAGTACCAGCTCATTTCTGCTGCAGTGCCTGCACGTCTCTTCACCTTCCCATCAGCTCTGAGCAAGGCAGGATTTCTGCTCTGCTCCCCCTCTTCCCCAAAAGGCAGAGGTGCCCAGCAGCTCAGTGTGGCGTTTCCCTCTGGTGTCACAGCGAGCAGGTTGTGACACAACCTGCACAAGGACTGTGCTGGTGGCCACAGGGCCCTGCACGCTGAGCCAGCCAGGTGGGAAATGCAGCAGCTCCCAGACAGTGCTGAGCACCAAAATTCTTCTGAAATGACAGCGTGCTGCATTCACAGTGGGCACATCCGCGGGGGTTGCAGTGCCCACGTCCCAGCTGCACGTCCCCAGCCATGGTGAACCCCAAGGCAGGGGATGCAAGTTGGGATGAGCTCAGAGACAGTTCCCTGCTGAGTCCTGGCCCCTCAGTGCATGTGTGACTGGGCAAGGAGCTCTGGAAATTGGGAAATACTGCCTGAGATGCAGTTGGGTACTCCAGAGTAAAGGTGGTGGGTGAGGGGGAGCTGGCTGTGGGGGAGCTGCTCTGCACGGAGGCTCAGAGCTGCATGTGATGTGGAAATTGATATCCAGAGGATCCCTGTAGGATTTAGGAGCAGTCAGAAGGGAGTTACCCCTCCAGAGAGAATGGGGAAGGAAAGCAGCTCTAATACCATCTTTTGTATGTCCCTTTTGTCCCCTTTCTCCAGGGTCAGACAGAAATGTGCCTCCCGGGGCTTCCCATGGATGAGGAGTTGCTCTGTCCTTTTCCTGGCACTGCTCTGCCAGGCACACTGGGCATACTTTAAATCAACACCTAGGACCAGTCCAGGATGGTACTTGCTTCTTTTCCTTTCTTTTTTTTTTTTTCTCTTTCTCTTTTTCAGTACTTCCCACAAAGCAAAAAGTCAGAAAAAGTCTCTGGAAGGATTAAAGAAATGTGTAGATGTGGCACTTAGGGACATGGGTTAGTGGTGGATGTGGCAGTGCTGGGTTAATGGTTGGACTTGATGATCTTAGAGGGCTTTCCCAGCCCCAGTGATTCTGAGATTCTGTGACTGTGAGGTGGTTTTGGGGTGAATTGAGTGATTTTTTTGCCATTTCAGCATGCAGCAGATCTTGGGCTCATGGGCCTGAGGAAAAAATGTACAGAGGCAGGGGTCTGGCTGAGTTTGAAAAGCCATGGACTCTGCAGGTGCTTTGCAGGGGAAGGAGTGCACAGAGCCAGGAAGTTGCACACACAGTTGTTGCAAGGGGATCCATTGCATCATCAGGGACCCATTGCACCACCAGGGATCCACTGCCTTATCAGGGATCCACTTCCTCATCAGGGATCTACTTCCCCACCAGGGATCCACTGCCTTATCAGGGATCCACTTCCTCATCAGGGATCTACTTCCCCACCAGGGATCCACTGCCTTATCAGGGATCCACTTCCTCATCAGGGATCTACTTCCCCACCAGGGATCCACTGCCTTATCAGGGATCCACTTCCTCATCAGGGATCCACTTCC
>VZRO01007694.1:292130-314530 GCA_013397915.1 Daphoenositta chrysoptera | reverse complement strand
ATATATTATATATTATATATTATATTATTAGTTATTTTTGGGTGCTTTCAAGGCCCAGCTCCTGGAGGCCTGTGGTTAAAGCAGCAGAGCCTTCAGCCTCTACGACCATTCAGAGCAGAGCCACAGGCACACCAAGGTTAGAAACTGGAAGGCAAAGGAGAGATATTAAGAGTGCTGAGGTGTTCTTGTGGCTCCTGTGCCATTTCAGCACCTGATTCATGGCTTTTGTTTCGTGATGTGTCTTTGAAGGGGTTGGACTTGGCTGTGTTGCACCTCTGCTTCTTCAGCCAGCAAAGCATCTTTGCTTGGGCTGTCTGCAGAGGAATCCAGGGGCTGTCACAGCCCTGCCGGGGTGCCAGAGCTGGAGCACGGGCTGGAGCTCCTGCAGGTGCTCAGGTGGCCGTGCCAGCATTGCAGACGGGCTGGGGACCCTCTGCAGAGCACCCCAAACCCTCTGCTGTGGCCCTGTGTGGCCCCAGCCCTGCTGTTGACCCATTGCTGGGGTGGTTCCCTCCAACATTCCCATTGCAACGTCACTTTTGGGAAGCTGAGGGATGGCCCCAGAGGTCATTACAGCACCGTGTGTTCCCAGATCTCCCTTCAGGCAGGGCACAGCAGCATTTTTCTCCATGCTTGGAGATGCCTGGGGATCACCAGGACTCAATGCCAGATACATTTCAAGGCTGTAGCCCACCCCTCACCATCCCTCTGGTGATGCTTCCACCTTGGGTCCAGGGCTCTCGGGGTGATTTCGCTTGGGTTAAACTTCTGACTGCTCCTCCCCATCTCCTCACAGGACCAGACTGCCCTGCCAAGGCGTGAGCTAACATCTCCTTTTGGGCAGCAGGAACATGGTGTGACTGGGAGATACGGGGAGATACCCAGGGAGACTCTTGCTGTGCATCTCTGTGCAGCCCTGAGAGCTCCACAGCCACTGTGTGCCCACGTTAGGCAGCAGAGACTTAGTTCCACTTCAGCAAGACACAAAATAGGCAAGAAGGCAAGTGCAACCCCGGCGCTCTTGGATAAAAGGACATTAATGCTGTTAATATCCAGCAATCAGAATTTCTTAGAGAGAGAACAGTGCTGCATCCCCTTCCCTCCTGCTCATCCCCTGCTTGTTTAATGAAAATCAGAGACAGCCCTTAAAGAGCTGCTTAGCATTTCAATACATTTAATATCCTCACTGATAAGGGAACGATGGATATTACCAAAAGACCTTTCTTAAACTCTCCCCTTCTGCAGCTGGTTCTCCTGGCTTGTGTTTGTCTCAATTCCAATTCCAAACTGTCTCTTTCAATGAGGAAAAATTATGATAAGATTATTTTTTTTTTAATGTAAAGGATATTAATACACAGCGTTTCTGATAATGACAAGGAGGAGAGGCATGCCCAGCCTCCCCAGCCTTGACCTGAATTAATTGGGTGCTGATTGCTCCGCTGGCCAGTGGTTCCCAGAGTTGAACCTCATCGTGAGTGATGCCAAGGGCTGGCCCTCTCTGCTGGCATTCATGGAACAACCTGGGCACCTGCCCGGGGTGACGAGGAGGGAGCTGCACCCTCCACCTGGCTGTGCTGGAGGATTGGAGGAGACCTTCAGCCGTGGCATCTCCTGGAAGATCCATCCAGCTGGAAGGCTGCTCCCTGTGTAAGATAATGGGAATACTGGTGAGCCCCAGGGAGGGCTGGGCAAGCAGGGAAAGCACCTGGCTGAAAAAGGGCCTTAGCACATGAGGAAAAGAACAACCTGAGGGCACTGGAGAAGGAAAAAAGCCCGTGAGGCTGCCCAGGAGGCAGGGGGGAGGTGAGACGTGGTCCCTGTGATCCTCAACCTTGCAGCTGAGCAATCTGTCCCAGCCCCGAGACAGCACAAGGAATTACAGCGATTTAGCACCCAGATTGCTCCAGGTGAGTTGCTCTGTGGATGTGGGCATCTTGTCAGCTTGTTGGGGTAGCAGATGCCAGTTTAAAGGGCTGTCCACAGGCATCCTCCTGTGGGGCACACTGGAGTTCCCTGGGAATTCCTGCTGACAGCTCAGGCTGGGGCACCGAATGCAAACTTGGCTGGGGGATGCCACTGGAAGTGTGGAGGGGATGTCCCAGCCCCCTCCTCCTGTGCTGTGACCTCCGGGGCTCTGCTGCAGAGCCAGGATGGAGGGCTCAGGGCTGTGGGGGAAGGCAGGAGGAATCGGACTTGTTCAGCCTCAGGTTTTAAAGCTCCTCGGATTCAGGCCTGTTGCCTGGTCAAGACACGGAGGGAGCATCCTTTAAGATTATTAGAGTGGAGGAAGTCCCCCAGGAGTCCTGTCCCCCGACCCACAACGATCAGTGCTTTGCTGGGAGGATCCTGGACCTCTGTGCAGCATTGCCACTGCTCGGGGGGGACAGACACAGCTCGTCCTTGTCCCCCTTCTGCAGACACCCGATGAGCAGGACGGGGAAGAACCTGGGCTTGGGAGAGGGCACCCATGTCCCATCCCGTGTCCTCCCCCTGGAAAAGGGATGTACAGCAGGGGACAGAGGGATGAGCAGGAGTCAGGGCTTACAGGGACCTGCAGCGTGGCTCTGCCCCGGCCCTGAGCTTCTCCTTCTCTGCAGGGCTTGGAGCAGGGAGTCCTGGCTCTGCTGGTGCCCAACGCGGAGTGAGGTGGGTGTGGAGATGGTGCCGTTCCCTTGGTGACTGCCCTTGGTGACCCTGAGGCACGCGGCCCCAGGTGTGGGTGCTACAGGAGAGCAGAAGTGCCTGGAGGTGCCCGGGACGTGCTGGGACACCAGAGACGGGGCTGCCCTCCTCAGCCCAGGCACAGATTTGCTCTTTCAGGGCAACCCCTGGGTGCAAAGAGCTACAACCACTCAGGTTTGAGCTACTGAGTGAGCGAGGAGGCTGTGGCCTCCCTGCTAAAGGCACAGAGCCCTGGGGGCTGCTGAAAGGGGGTAAACCCAGGCTTGCTTCCCTCCTTTGCCGATCCTCCCTGTCTGAGCCGCGCTCTCCTCTCCCGGCTGCATCTATAAATATCCTGCCCATCTCGGTGACAGCCAGGTGCAGGACCACGGCTGAGGGACGTGGCAGGATCCTCACCAAGGAGCAGAGGCAGCAGCACTCAGCAGGAAGGGGGAGGCGGCTGGGCTCAGGCCAGGGAGAGCGGGATGGGAGCCTGGGGAGGCTGCAGGTGGGGAGAGGACCAGGGATCCTGGGGTGGTGCCCTGCATGCTTCTGTTTCCTGGTCTGTTTGGGGCTCCTGGGATGCCTTGTTACCACGTCCATGGCTGCACATGGATCCTAGGCCAGAAGGGGTCTGCATTCCCAGCCAGGAGTATCCCAGAAGTGTTCGACCCTGTGCCAGCTCCAACACCCCTGACAGCGCCCAGCCTCCACGCACATGCATTGATTATGCACTCAAGGCACATCCTGACCACAAAACCAAGCGTCCAGGGAAACCAGGATGTCTGCCTCTGCCCCCACAGCCCTTGGGTGCCCCGTGGGTGTGCACTGTGTTGTGCTACAGAGCTCACACCGACCCTGCACCCTGCTGCACCACCACTGCCTGCCGGCATCCCATCACACCCTCCCCTCTCCCCAGAGCTGACATCTGAGCGGCCTCCCTTTCCCTGGAAGGGATTTTGGGCCATTTCTGGAGTGGCTATGTCTTGGCTCCTGCAAAGCTGCTTTACAGTGTGTAGCAGTGCTCAGCCAGCACAGCTTCTCTGGAGTCCTGGGGCACAGCAAAGCCAAAATCCGTGGGGATGTGCCATGGCTGGTAGCTCTCAGCACCTTTGCAGGACCCAGAGGACCCACATTCCTGTCACACAGGGGGCTGGGATGGCACCAGGGGACGGGAGAGCCCATGTGGGAGGCTGAGATGTGTTGAAGGTCTGCAGGGTGAGGGGGATGGCACCGGGAGTGGAATCACTCAGTGCTGGAAGGCCAAAGCTGGCTTCTGCCTCCTCAGAGCTTTTTCCAGAGTTTGGGACTGAGATCACAGAATCATAGAATTGTTTGTGTTGGAAGGGACCTTAAAGACCATCTTTTTCCACGCCACATCCAACAGACCATGCTGCTCCAAGCCCTACCCTGCCTGGCCTTGGGCACTGCCAGGGATCCAGGGGCAGCCACAGCTTCTCCGGGCACCCTGTGCCAGGGCCTGCCCACCCTCCCAGGGAACAATTCCTTCCCAATATCCCATCCAGCCCTGCCCTCTGTCCATTTGAAGCCATTCCCTGTGTCCTGTCCCTCCATCCCTTGTCCCCAGTCCCTCTCCAGCTCTCCTGGAGCCCCTTTAGGACCTGGAAGGGGCTGTAAGGTCTCCCCAGAACCTTCTCTTATCCCCATGAACACCCTCAGCTCTCACAGCCTGGCTCCAGCCCTTGGACCAGCTCCTCTGGACCTGCTCCAATGAGTCCACATCCTTCTAAAGTTGGGGACCCCGGAGCTGGAGGTGGCTCTGCAGGGGGGTTTTGCAAGAGCCAGGCAGAAGATGCTGGCAGTGTGAACGGCGTCCCTCTGGAATTCCTGGCTTGGGCACTGGGGGACAGAGAGCTGAAGGACCCAGCACTGAGCTGTGACAAGCCCTTTCAGCAAATGGAGATGTCTGGGTCGGAGTAGCGACGTGACAGCTGGCAGAAAATTTGCTTTCCCACTGTGGCATCACCTGGCCCTTCCCGGTGGCTTGGTGCGATTTTGGAGACCATCAGCCCTGACCCCTTGGCACCGAGGTCCACTGCCAGGGCCGCTCTGTAGCTGCACCCCCAGCACCCCTCGGCCTCTGCCAGCTGCCTTGGGAACGCCCGGCTTCTCCCTGAGCCACAGCTCCGTCCCCGCCGGAGCCTCTCTGCAGCCCAGCCCGTGACACCGCCGATGACAGGATCTCTCCAGCCCTGTCTCTGCATGGACGGCTTCCCAGGCAGGCAGGGTGAAAACCCTGCAGGGACCCGGGGCTCCGAGCCGTTCCCAGCTCCTGGTGATGAGTGGTGCAGACGTGTCCCTGCAGGTACGCTCCTCACCCGTTCTGAAGGAGGATCTGTTGCCATTACATGCTGGGAGTCGGGCGGGGAGCTGCTCTCAGCCCTCCTTCCACGCAGGAAGCTGCTGGTAGCACCGTGGGGTGCCCTGGCGTGGGGTCTAGCACCCCCAGGGAACACACAGGGCACACGGAGCGGGGTGGAGGGTGTGCGACACCCCCCGCCCTCCCTGTCGCCACCGAGCAAGTCCGGGATGAGCTTTTTCCAAGGGCTGGCCTGACAGGCAGCAGAGATGCCCATCCTGCCCCGTGTGCCTTGTCCAGGGGTGGTTCCTGGGGCAGGGGGGAGCTGCGGTCACAACGCACTGGCCAGGAGTGAAGCGTGAAGGAGCAAATAACGCACTGCTGGTGGTGTAGACGGGAGTCAGCATCTGCTGTTACCGCGGGCGGGTATTAATGATTGTTCAGCATTTAGATGGGGAGGCAGCCGTGGCTGTAGGGGGTCTGTTGACAGATGTCGAGTGTTTAATGCTGAGCAAGGTGCTCACCTGGCCCGGCGGTGCTGGTGGCTCCGCGCAGGAGGGATGCGGGCGGTGGGAAGGGTGTTTGGTGTTTCCCAGGCAGCCCCAGGCCCCTGTCGCAGGACACCCTTGCCTAGCGCCCAGTGGCACAACTGCTGCGTCTTCCCAAACTGCTTGGGAAAGGGTTGACCTTCTCTCAGGTGCCCAACGTGGCAGTAAAGAGGGCCCTGGGAGCCCTGGCCGTGCTGTCCCCTGCTCCCACAGGTCAGCTGGGAGCGCAGTACCTGTCCCAGAACGCACGGAAAGCATCGGGATGGGGGTGTCCTGCCTGTCTCCTGCAAGGGGAGCACTTCCAAGGGGTTTTCTCCTCTCCGCGGAGGCTCGGGTAACCCCATCCCCTCACACCTGACCCCGACCCAGCGCGGAGCTCCCCGCAGGGCTGCAAGTTTGCCTCTCGCCAGCGAGAACAGCGAAGAGACGTGGGGGGCACAGGATGCTCTGGGGGGCTGCTGGAGCTTCCCGAGGGCGGGGGGCTGGGGGAAAGTGGCGAGTGGGAGCCCGAGCGGGAGCCCGAGTCCGGCCGGCGGCTCTGGGCACAGCGAGCGCGTGTGGCGCGGCAAGGGGGGCTCGCTGCAGAGCCCACCCAGCCCATTGGCTTGCGAGCGGTGACGGGCGGGCTGCTCCCTCCCTGCTCGCCTGTGTGGCTGCGAGCAATGTGCGCAAAGTGCCTTTGCATTAGCCGGCGAGTGCCGTAGCTCTGGGCAGAGGTAGCTCGCTCGCAGAGGTGCTGGGACAAGCGAGGTGGCCCCGTCCCGAGGCTGGTGGCCCCCTCCGGACCATGGCATGGGCACGGGGGGATCTGACATCCTCGCTCTCCATCGTCATCGCCTTGGCTGCCTGCCTCTCCGCCACCACCAGCGAAGGTAGGGACCGGGGTGGCCCTGGAGTGGCGGGGCAGCGCCGGGGGGACCCGCGGGATGGCCGTGGCTGTTCGGATGTGTCCGCACGGGCTCAGCCCTGCCGGGCTCGGCTTCTCCGTGCTCCCGGGGGAGCGCAGCTCCAGGTTCCTGCCCGCCCGAGTTGGCTAATCCTGGAGCTTTTGCACCAGAGGCAAAACTTCGGAGCTGGTCGGGAGAACCTGATTCTGCAGCAGTGCCGGCAGCTCTGCCTCCCTCCCCTGCCGGGGCTGTGCTGCAGCATGCAGGGGTGGCTGCAGAGGGGACAGGGACAGGGACACCGGCCCAGCCGTGGCCATCCCCACCACCAGAGCTGGCAGCAGCGCCGGGCAGAGCACGCTGGCCGAGCAGCGTGGGCTGCGATGGAGCGAGTGGGTGGGCACAGGAAGGAGTGCAGGGGATGAGGGCAGCTGCAAAGGGCACTCAGGTGGGAAACTTCTCGTGAGAGAAAGGGCTGGAAACTTCTGAAGTGGAAAGCAGGGCTGCAGCCGGGGATCCTCTCCCGACATCTTGGTGTCATCCACGTCAGGCCTGCTCTTCTCCAGGCGGCCGCTCTCCCCAGCTGCCGGCTGCCCTCGTCCCTGGCCCTTGTCCGTGTCCCCACTCTGCTGTCTCGGGCCCCCCTGGGTTTCAGCAGCGCTGCTCCTGCTCCTGCCACCCACCCGCCCGCCTGCCTGCGGCACGGCTGCTTCCCAGGGCTGCTGATGCTCCTCGCCAGAGATCTGCCGTTCCCGCTCCCGAGCGTGTCCTTGGCACCGGCAGCAGCATCCTTCCTCCTTCTGCTGTGCTGGAGAGCCACGGCCAGCACGGCACAGCCTCTGCAGCGAGCGCCGGGGCCTGGCCCTGCCCCGCGGAGCCGGTGGCATCTCTGCCTTCTCCTGCCCCTGCATCCCTGCCGTCCTTCCAGCACGCCGAGGCCCAAGGGCTGCCACCGCCGCCCCTCGTGCACTTTGCAGCATCCTGCTGGGCTGGCTCCTTGTGCTTGCTGCCCTCGTCCAACACCCGCCAGCATCTTCCTCACTGCTGCTCCCCATTTCCAGCGATGTGCTGGTCCTACCCCTGTTTCCTGCCCAATGCCCGCTTCCCGGCCCTCTTCCTGCTCCTCTTCCCGCTTTGCTGCCCATGCAGGGGGATGCATTGGGGTCTCCCTGATGGGGATGGGCTCTGAGGGTGCAGGAGGGGGCCCCAGCACTCCCAGCCCTTGCTTGGTCTTTGCTCTGGGATGCAGCAGCCGCTCTGTGCCCCGTGCCCTGGGCAGGGAGTGGTGCCCGTGCTGCGCCAGCCCCTCGGTGCTGCAGCCCCGCAAAGCCAAACGTCCCTGCCTGGTCCTGGCACACCCTGGGCACGGGCAAGCGAGGCAAGGGCCTCCTTGTTGTCCTCTGCGGAGGAGCTCGCTGGGTGCTGGTTGGGTTTTCTGTGCCTGCATGGACAGCCAGGCCCTGGGCTGCTGCCTGCCCGCTGCCGGCCAGGAAAGACCCGGCTTTCCCGCAAGACTTGTTGGGAAAGAAAGCTGTCCTCAATTCCAGCCTTGGTCAGGAGGCTGCACGGGGCTGGGGGTGATCCGGGCTCCGGGGCAGACCAGGAGGGCTGGATCTGGGTAAAACCAGGCAGGAGGTGCTGAGCAGCAGCAAGAAAAGGCGTGGGAGCCCGCAGAAAGCTGGCGGTGCTCCATCCACCACCCCGCTGACGCCCCGGGGATCCTGGGGCTCTGCTGTGCCCTGGGACGGGGCACTCGGTGCCAGCCGGGTCCCCAACACCGGCGGTGGAGCTGGGATGTGGCCGTGGGCTCTGCCAGTTCCAGTTTCCCATCTGCTGGGATGGGCTGGGCCGGGCCGGGCTGTGGTTGAGCAGCCTGGCACGGGATGGGGCTGGAAATGCGGGATGGGGCTGGAAATGTGGTATGGGGCTGGAAATGTGGGATGGGGCTGGAAATGCGGGATAGGGCTGGAAATGTGGGATAGGGCTGGAAATTTGGGATGGGGCTGGCAATGTGGGAGACGGCGCAGAGCACAGGCCAGCCCTGCTGCGTGCCACGCTCCAGCTGTGCCAGGCTGGGCCGTGCCATTCCCAGAGAACGTGGCAGCGTGGGCACGGTGTGAGGGTGTAGCCCTGTCCCCTCTGCCTGCTCCCGCTGCCTCTGCATTTCTGGCCGTGCTCCCGAGCAAAGCCAGTGCTGGTTTGGGAACTGCCGGGCAGAAAATTGCAACGGCAAAGGAAATTTCAGGCCGGGATGTGCTACGCTCTGCCCGCAAGTGTTGGGAGGGAATTGGTGTGTAAAAATATGTATTAACCAAAAAAACCAGATTCAATCCTACGTTTTTTTCTTTCCAAGAGCTCCCAGTGCCTTTCTCTTTCCTGAAATATTTGTTCCAAGAAGTTTTAAGCTTATATTTTTTTATTCCTTTCAGTCTTGTGTGCAGGGGTGCCCAAGAAATAGGAGGAAAAGGGAATCGCCATTCCATGGAAAATCCCCCATTTCAGCACGGCAGCCATTGCGAAATGCATTGAAAGCCAAAACTCAGATTTTTTTTTTTTTTTTTTAAGAGGGGTAAAAATTTGCAGGATATGAAAGATTTTTATTTGGAGCACTGAAAAAAGAATTGTCTGAAATCATTAAATTGCTTTAGAGAAGGGAGGTAGAAAAGTTATTTTCAATAATATGAAGTATGAGAGAGACTAAAATATTTACACTATTGCACACTGAGTTGCATAGGTGAAAATATTAAAGCGGGTATTTTATATTATAGCGCGAATTGTAGTTAAATTTAAAAATATGAAATATCTTTGTTATACTGAAAGAAAATCAGATGAGCAGAAATTACCACATTTGGGGCTCGGGTGGGAGGTAACAAAACTGTATTTTCTGCCCAAAAATGGCACTTCAAATGCTGCTGCTGGGGGTCTGCTCCCTCCCAGCTCATCCATGATATGGGTGACCTTCCTCCCATCACAGCGTGGACCCCCAGACCCACGGGTGAGCTTGGGGGGGTCCTTGTGGTGCAGGGAAGGGGGATCTGGGGATCTCCCCCACATTTTGGGGCCCGTGGGCTGGCTGAGGCAAACAGCAGCTGACGGGGATGGGGTGATGAGCAGAGGAGGACGCAGAGCCGATGAGGGGATCCCCAATTTTTCCTCCTGCCACGGTGATGGGCTTTTGTTCCTCCACTCAACAGGGATGGGGTGCGGGAAAGCTCCGGGATCCTCGGGAAAACCCCAGCCCAAACGGGGGCCACAGGAAGGGTTCGTGGGGGTCTCCCCCGCTAATCTCTCATTGTAATCTCATTAATTGCCCCTCTGCTCAAACAGAAAAAAAGGTAAAAACTCATCTGCATGTTTATTCAACGCTTCTTTCCTACCCCTGTGCAGTGACGCCGAAGTCGGGGCTGCGGGAAAAGCAAGGGGCTGAAAGGGAGAGGAAATCGCCTTTTCCGTTTGGAAAAGGCTGTGGGGATGTGCGTTCCTCTGTAAGGATGGGAAACGAGAGCATTTGGGGATATGGACTTTAGGTGATGGGGGCTGGAGAAGCATTGGTTTGAAACGGAGCTGATTTAGACTACATTAGTGAAAAAAAAATAAAAATTGGGGCGTGTTTAATTTTTTGATTACTCCCAAAATGCTGTATAAAGCAAATATTTGCATAATTTTAGGTAGGTTTACGGGGATATGTTTCTGGTGCCATCTTCATTTCCATCCCTCTTGTATGAATAGCTTATAAAACTTCTGGAAAATCAACCTCCAGAATTCGCAGAAAAATAACACACCAGTGCACAATACACACCTACTTTGGCAGCTTTTTTCATTCTCCTTGAATTCTCGTTTCCTGAAATTGCAAGGGGTTGTTTGCAGTGACAATAAATGAGCACCCATTTTGGTGATGGTGGAAACGGATCAGATGAAGCCAAATTTAAATACAACTGAAAACCCGATGAATTGCTGCGGGGAGGAAAAAATCCCTTATTTTTTCGACAGCTGAAAGACGGTTAGCAAAATATTTTACTCAAAAACCCTCCCAACAACCCAGCAGTGAACTGCAGACCCCAGAGATGCTCGGGAAGGGTGGAAGCTCATCCCACACATCCCGGGATGGATGCGGGGTGCTGGCAGCAGGATTTGGGGGAGCAGCAGTTTCCTGGAGCCATCCCAACACCTCTGCTCTTTGTTCTGGCCGGGTCCTGTGTTTTCCTGTCCCTGCTGGCCTCCCTGGCAGTCCTCGGTGCTGCCTTTTTATCTCCAGGGGCACATCCATTCATATGATAACTCTATTCTTACCCTGACAGTTTTTGATAGTTCATTCTCCTAACCCAGCCTGGCCAACACTCCAAACGATTCCTCTGTCACAGAGGTGATTAACCCCTTCAGCCCTGCCGGTTCCGAAGGGCGTGGTGGGATCGGGCACTTGTGTTTCCTTCAAAACGAAACAAAACCCTCCTGTCCTGGAGGACAAAATTATTATTTTGTTAAGAAACAAAATCCTGTCCCGCCCATGTCGATGGGAGATACTTGGCGCCGTAAAAAACCGTGTAAAGGATGTAACTCCTCACTGGATCAGATCCAGGCACACCAGTAAAGCCTAATGAAGTGTGTTTGGCCCGGGGATAGTGCCCAGAAAGGTGTTCAGTTTATCTGAAGGCATCGACAAAGGCAGCGCTGCTTTTAATAATCCCTTGCAAGGGCTCATCAGCCCCAGCCTTTAAAAATCAGCCTCCTCTTTCCCTCATACAAATTTCCCTGGCTTCACCTTCCAGCCATTTGTTCTCGTTAGACTTTTCCTGCAGGATTATAGAGCCCGTATTTTTCGTCTGTGGAAGTGCTAAACTCAGCCTGGGCACCTCGCAGCCCTTGTGGGCACGAGCAGATTGGGCTCTGCAGGTTCCCTTCTGTGCCTTTTCTTTACCTCCAGCCCTGGTTATCATGCTTGTGCCTGTGGTATCTTCTGCTCTATGTCCAGTTTCTCATATTTAAAATGCTTATTTAATCACATTAGTGAGTGGCAACAGTGCTGGGCAGACGAGCTCCATCCCAGCTCCATCCCAGCACCAACAATGCCACAAGTTCCTGGGTCTTTCCTTGGATGAAATACCTTCTGTGTTATGCACCTTCCATGCAATTTTTAAGGAATTCTGTGATATTTAATTACCAGTGGTATGAGATATTCAGGCTGTCCCCTCAAACGCGGTTAGTATTGGTATTTTTGTCTGTGAAAATGTTCCATTTTAGAAAGCTATTTTTAAGAGAGCAAAGGCAAAAGCCTTTAAAAGAAATTATCTTGCTTTAAAAATGTCACCGGGGTACAAACAGCTCAGCACGGTTTAGGGTGGCCAACTGGTGTGACAGCAAAGATGTCCTCAGAGAAATTAGGGAAAAAGCATACAACAGCCTGAAAAACTGCCATGCAAAGCCCCTCCAGATAATCCAGATAAGCGAGCACATTTGTAAAACCCATGTTTCCCTAGTGAGGATTCCAGAGAGGATAACACTCCAAGCTTTGCCAGGACTGCTGGGATGCAGGGATCGGTGGGAAGGGCAGGGTGGCATTTCCAGGGTTTGCCCTGGCTCTGGTACAGGCACAGATCTCCAGGTCTGCCCGAGCCACTGTGGGTGGCACGGGAAGGGGCAGTTTGGGGTAAGAAATCTTCCAAATCCCAAACAGGCAGGAGATAACGGAGTGGGCACACAGCTTACATGTGGGGAGTGAGATACTCTGGGAAAAGGACTTGGGAGAGCGTTAGCAGCTTACCTGGCACGAGCTTCAATGTCCAAAAAATGCAGCAGAGGTCGGAAACCTCGGTGACTAAAGCTGAAAATGCCTTTGTGTCGATTTTATTATACCCAACAGATGTGAGAAAAGAGAAGAGGGAGTCAGGACTGGTGTGAGGACACTGGGACAAACTCCTCTGGACACAGCTCCCATTTCTTGGAGTCTGTACCACAGAGGTGTTGCTGACTCCAAGCAGAAGACATTTATTTTGTGCTAGAAAACCCCTGTGGCTTTTTTAAAGGCTGTCGTGACATCGCATTACTGGTACCAAGTACCTCAAGCTTCTGGCTTTGGGGACAGCGGTCAGGGATGGCAGGAGCCACCCCTTGGTGGGGTGGGGGTTGGATGGATCCGTTCTCACAGGGCTTCAGCCGGACGAGATGTCCAGGACAGCTCCTCGCTGCTGGTGGGCAGGGCTGTGGCGCCGAGCTGTCCCTCAGCCTGGGGACATCCTGGTGGGAAGGACTCGTGTGGCTCCCAGAGGGCCCAACACAGACCTGGGGGCAGCAGCTGTGCCCTCTCCAGGGCCAGGGGACCCCAGCGCACCTTCCCAGCCTCGCCGCAGCCTTGGATGTTTCCATGGAATTTTTTGCCTCCCTGACCTTTCTCACCCCCCCATCCCCAGAGCCTTCCCACCTCCTGCTCTGGTTCCTGTCCGGAATTACAACGAGCCCGGGCACCCCGAGAGCCTGGAACGGCTCCTTTCCCGCTGGCTCCGGGACAGGGACAGGGACGGGGACAGGGACAGGGACAGGGACAGGGACAGGGAAGTGAGGCTCACCCTCCCCCCGAGCCCGTCCAGCCCCGAGCCCTGGCACGGCCCGGGGGTCCTGGCATTTCCAGTTTCAGCTGGCACTGGAACCAGTGAGTGCCACAGTGCGGGGCTGCACATCTGTGCTGGGTGCACACCAGTATGAGGGACACAGACCAGTATGAGGGACACACACCAGTACAGGGGACACCCACCAGTACTGGGGGGACACACACCAGTGCTGTAACACCCTGCCTAGTGGTGGGTATCACGTTTAATTTGGGTCTCCTACACCAGCATGCCCAGTTCTCCCTGTCTGTCCCACTGCACACAAGCACTGGGAGTCTCAAAGCGAGCAGGGAACATGACCATTTTACATCTCTATTTTCTCACCTGTAGTTTTGAGAGGGAACAGCTTTTTGTTGTTTGGCTTTTGATGTGTTTTTTTATTTTTCTGGGAAGAAAAAAACCTGCCCTATAATTTCAAGGTTTTTAGCCTTAGAAATACTTTATTCAGGGTGTTTTGTTTTGTTTTGTTTCATTTTTTGCATTATTTCACAACACCTCAGTCCTACCACAGGTTATGCTCTTGCGCTGCACATTACCTTACGTGATATCATGCAGGTTGATAATTTTATTTTTAAAACCCGAACTGAGGCTTTTTGTTAGCACTGATTGAACAAACAAGCTTTCTTCCTACATCAAAGTATCTCCTGCTCTGGGTATAGTGAAAAGGGGTGACCCTCTGGGCAGTCCTTATGGGCATTGCCGCTCCCGATGCATTACAAAATGATACAAAATTAAATACAGAAAGTTCACAGCAACAATCTGAGGTCTGAGAAGAAATCCTTAAATGGGAATTAGGGCACAGCCAAAAAGCAGCACTGCTTCCATTTGAAAATGTTTCTTTTTAGCTTGGTTTTTTTGGAGGCTGGTTTTTGTTGTTGTTTGGTCGGGATTTTTCTTCTCTTTGTTTTTGGGTTTTTTTTGCCTTTTTTTGGTTTTATTTTGTTTTGTTTTGTTTTCCAGTGCACTTCTGGCACTTCCAGAAGTGTGGAAACCCCAAATTCCTGCCGGATTGGATGATATTTTCTGGATTTACCCGCAGTGCTGTTCTAAACTCCTTCTCTGGGCAGCCGAGGCTGTGCCCTCAGCACACGCAGCCCTGTGGAGGAGCAGCTGCTGGACAAATCCTGGCACCCCACTGCCGCCCTGGATCCGTGGGGAGCATCCCTGCTCCCAGCTCCCGAACGGGGAGAGCTGAGCTGCCCTCCAGGCGTGCTGCTCCTCCCTCCCAGCCCCAGCCTTGGCCTCGCGTGTTGGGGAATAAATAGCTATTTTTCATTCTTTACAGAGAAATCGTGTGAGGCTGACAGCGAAGCTTCCCATCCTGTCCCCTCGCCATGTTCCAAGGCCAGTAGGACACAACCTCGTGTCTCAGCTTTGCCTCCCGAGTGGGAGAGGTCACGGCTGCCTATTCAGGCGGCCCTTGGATTAAAGGGTGGGACACAAACAGCTGCCCCACCCCAGCCCCACCTGCCCCTTCAAAGTTCTGCCCCAGATCATGGGAAATGAATGCCACTGGCTCTTGTTCCCCTCCTCTCCGGGAGCCTCTCGCCGCCCCTTTCCCAGATTATTCCCACCGTGGATAACCCTCCCTGCGTCGTTCCCCCACGAAAAGGGGCTGGGGCTGTGGGGTCGCTGTGGGGTGTGCAGACCTGCTGGGCTTGTGGAGCTGAGCCTGCTGGGTTTTGGGTAGTGGGGAGCAGCCAAACGGCGCTGATAAGAGTTTAATTATCGATGCAAAAGGCGTTGTTGCATGGGGGGGAGCCTTGCTGTGAATCTTGGGAGGCCTTTGAAGTTGTGATGGAGAGGAACCGAAGCCCAAGGGAACGGGGCTGCTCCCACTGACCCTTCCTCCCCACGCCTGCGCTACAAAGCCCCTGCCTAAGAGGGAGACGGTGGAGTAATTAGAGGGAGGAGCGCAGTGGGTTAACAATTAGCGAGGGTGCTCAGAGCCCTCTTTGGTCCCCCACTGCTCTTCCAGAGGCTGGTGCTCAGCACATCCACCGGTGTGTCACCCCCAGGCTTGTTCCACCACCCCACCATGAACCCGCGGTGGGCTGAGGATGCACAGGCTCCCCGAAATACCACGATCCCATTCCTGAGCCCGGGATGCTTGGATGTGAGCCCCCAAGGTGCCCACGCAGCTGTTTGTGGGGATGCAACACATCCCTGCAGGAGCTGTGGCCACCAGTTCAAGTGTTGGAAGGGTATCTAAGCACTCACTCTTTCTAGATGATATAGATATAGATGATACAGATATAAATATAGATATTGATATAAATATATATATATAAGATAGAGATATCAGACACAGATATAGATACATGACACGAGATTTATGGTCCCAAGAAAAAGGCACATCCTCTGGATGCTAGTCCCAGCCTCAGCTCCCTCACTCATCCCAAGCAGGGTTTCGAATTTGGTAGATCAGGGTGTGGAAATGGATACAGATATCGATCCAAAAATAGAGATACAGGTATAAATACAATATACACATAGATCAGGTACTGATTCACACACCCCGACTCCTGCCTGGTGTGTGTCTCTGAGGCTGCAGTGTGCACTACTCGTGCACCATTACACGATGCAACTCGATGCAGCCAGAGGGGCTGCCTTACGTGAGGCTCTGCTGCAGACCCCAGTTGTGCTGGGAGGCGACCTGCTCGTTCCTAGGTGCTTCCATTCCAACAGGCAATCAGCCCTGACAGCTCTTCCACCGGGCCGAGAATTTCCCCTGACACCTCCTGGTGTTTTGGCTCAATGCGCCGAGGCAAGGCCAAGGCACAGAATAGGGAAACGACAAAATGGTGCTAAGGAGAACAAAATGGAGCTCGCGGTTTGAGACTGATCCGTGCAGACAGTCCATAACATCAAACAGAATTGCCCAGCTGTAGGAGAGAGGTCTCCCAAACCGGCACGTTTTCTGAAAAAACGGTTCAGCTGAAAGGGGCGCTTTGTGGTGGTCTCGCTGACCCTGCGGCATCGAGGGCGGGCTCGGAGCGTCCCCCCCGGGGAAGCAGCACAGGCTGGAGCTCACCTGCACGGGGCTGGACGGGCACTTGTGGCATGAGGTGTGGCGGGTTCCCTTCGGAGCCGGCCTCTAGCCTGGGCTGTAACCGGTTAGGTTTTGGGAGGGTGTTGTGTATCCGAGCATCCAGTGCTGCTGGATGGACGCTGGGATCCGGAGGAGTGCGCGCTGTCCCGTGGGTTAACAGGAGCTCTGGGACCTGCAGAGCCTTTGTGTTTGTGCAGTGCCCGTCTGCGGGCTTAAAACGCAGGGCTCTGTGTTTAATTCTTGGCTGAATTGAGGGAATAAAAGAAATAACTTACCCCTCTTCCTGCGAAGAGGGATCTGGCCATGGGTGGGATGCAGGGATGCAAGCTCGTCTGGGAACCGAAGCACCGAAAGGAGACGACTCCTCCAGGTCGCCAGGACATTTCTGTGAGACTGGGTGATGTCCTCTTGGTCAGGGTGGTGGGATGGGGTGTAGCAAGCTGGCTCCAGGTCCCACACGCCGTTGAGAGACAAATCTGGGGTGCCACTGTGTGCTCTCAGCATCGCTCCTCACAACTCGATGCTGCCGCTGGAGCCCGCTCCAGGCAGGCTCCTCCAGCTGCCTGCAGAGCAGTGGGAGCGAGCCACATCCATTGCTGAGCGTCCCAGCGTGGGAAAGAGGGTGCAGAGACCACGCTGGGGGGGAGAGAGGGTCTGCGAAAGCTGTCCCCTCCCTGCAACCTGCCTGCTGAGGGTCACCGGGACTGTGCTCCTGCACTGTGGGCAGGGAAACTCCCAAGCCTGGGCTCCTGCTGGGCGAATTACCCAGGGAAAATAGGCAGAAAATCTTCAGATTAACAATAACAAATAAAAATGGATTTGAGATCTCCGAGGTAATTACTCCGTGCTGAGGGCAAGGGGCCTCTTCAGCAGTGGGAGCAGCGCCGCGCAGGGAGCGGAGGGGTTTGGCCTGCTGTTGGGCCAATGGAACCACACAAGAAACCCTGGAAATTCTTTCAAATTGTTCTGCTAACATTAATAAATGCCTCAAAAGCTCCTAATCTGCTCTGTCAGGAGCATGACGTCCGGGTGTTTCACAGCCAGCTCACGTCTCTGCTCGTTTCTCCCCCCCTCTCCTTTCCTGCCTGGTAATAGTAAATGAAAGTGGCACCCGTTCCTGGGGCTACAGGGACCAGCCTCACGCTGAGCCCGGGCTCTGCCAGGACTGGAGCTGCTGTCCTGATGTGCCCTGTCCCTGCTGTGACAAGCTGGTCCTGGTAAGAAGACCACGATCCCCCCCGAGCCCAGGGAGCAGCCCAGCCCCGGTGCTGCAGAGGGATGCTGTGACAAAGTGCCTCCAGGTCCAGTTTGCTGCTGCTCAAGGGGGAGGAAAGGCAGCCAGCAAGGATGAAGCACTGAGCTCACTGGGTGGCTTCAGGATAAAGGGAACAGGGAAAGCTGGAGGCACTGGGAATCCCTGTGGGAGCCTGGTGCTGTTGAGGGGTGTCCAGCATCGAGGTGCTGGTGCCCACTGCGCTCATTCCCAAGGGTCAGGGCACCTTGCTGGCACCCTCCCCCGAGCCCCCATCCCTCTGGGTCTGCACCATGGAGCTGGGGCCCGGGCTCCTTCCCCGGGTGCTGAGCAAGTCGGGGTTATCAGGCAGGGCAAGGCTCTCCTCTGCCTGGTGCTGCGGGATCTGCGTGGGGCTCAGATGGCTCAGAGGCAGCAGTGCCACGGCATCCTGCCTTCCTCCCCTGCTGCCACTGCACAGCTTTCCACAGGAACCTCCTGTGCACTCGGGGAAGCATCCTCGCCTCTGTCCTTTCACAATCTGCTCCCCTCTTCCTGCAGTTTGCCTCTGTCTCCTCTTTAAGCCGGGCTCCCGGTGGTGGCAGGGATTTGGAGGGGTTGGCTTTGATGGACTTCTCCGGTGGGGTGCCAGGCAGGACCATGGGGAGTCTCTTTGTGCTGGAGCTGGGCACTGCAGTGTGCAATTACAGCAGCTGCTGGAGTGCAGACTTCAAACCAGCCGTGCTGGGAGGGAGCTGAGCCTAAAGGGCTTCCAGAGGAGAAGTGTCCAGCCGAGGAATGATGCTCCAGTTGCATCAGTCTTAGCCCAGGGTGGGACTGGTGGACAAACTGGTGCTGGGAGTTTGTCTCCACAGCCCTTCCTTGCTTTGCATTCCCTCCAGCCTGCTGCTTGCAGCCTCCTCTCCTCCAAAAGGTCACACTGCTCTCAGTGCTAGGGCCAGGACTCCACTCTGTCCTGAACCACCAGCTCTGGGGAGCGTCACTTGTTGCCATCCCCAAATTCCATACCTGCCTCATATCCAGCCGGGCAGTCCCTGGTGAAACATTGATGGGTGGGGGACATTTTCAAGGACGTGGCATGTGAGGAGGGCTTCTTCCTGGTGGCTCTGTTCCTCACCCCTTGGGGACGGGGACAAAGCTTTCTAACACAGCTTTTGCTCCTGTGTTTTCCAGTGAACTTGCTGGACACGTCAACAATCCCGGGAGACTGGGGCTGGATGACTTATCCCTCACACGGGGTGAGTATGAAGTGACTGCTGGCACGGGGACGGGTCACCACGGGTCGCTGTGGCAGGGGTCAGGAGATGGATGGGGAGGGGACATCTCAGCCCCAAGTCAGTGCTGACGAGACAAACAGACCGTGTCTGTTGGGAAAACGCCAGCCTGACAGACTGGCAGAGGGGTGCAGCTGTTTGGGAAATCCATTTAACCCTCCATGTCCCCTGGGAGGGACCAGGTTGTCACCAGGTCCTGAACCTGGAGGAGACTCAAGAGCTGGGACACGCTAAGAAGCATCTCATTGCTCACTGCATCGGGGGGAACACCCCAAGTGAGCAGGAAGATCCCAAATACCTGAAATCCGAGGAGTTTCCGTGGGAACTGTGGAGGGGAGGAGAGGGAAGGGGATGCAAACTGCCAGCCCTGCAGTCCAGGAGGGGTGGCAGGGTGGTGACCCCCATGCCAGCCGCCCATCTCCACTGGCTGGACCCTCCCCACTCGCTCCCTTCACCTGCATTTCCGTGCCCAGGTTTTCCCACCACAGCAGCCTTTTTGGAAATAGTGAGTTTCAGATGTCAGGGTGACCTGGCTGGAAGGATTTTGCTCGTTCATTTAGCGAACAGAAACAATCCCATAAATACCCACAGGACCAACTGCAAGGCACAGTGGGGCTTTCTGCAGGCACAAAACGTGCAAAATTGGGGTGCCTACCTGGCTGTTGCTGCTGTGTTGATTTTTCATGCCCATTCTTTTTCATCCTCTCTCTGAACTAAACGGTCCTAATCTTTTCAATTCCACCTCCCACAGAAATCTTCCCAGGCCTCTAATAATTTTCATTGATCTGTTGCTTGAGACTTTCAGTCCCCGCACTGCTTGAGCAGGAGTGATCAGAACGGTGAATTCATAATAATACCAGTGATCAGATTTCTATCAGACTTTATCATATATGTAAATACATTAAATCGTTAACTCAGCTCTAATTTTAGCAGGTAGTTGTTGCAATGATGAGTATCCTGGGAATGTAAGAGATTGAGAGGTACAAGGTCAGAGGGGACTGCAGAACTAATGTGATGTGATCTCCTGCATAAATACACGCCTTCAGACCTGTCAATTCATTCAGATCTCAGAGCAGCCCAGCTTTGAGGAAAAAAACATCCTTAGCTGTAAAATTGCTGGTTCTGGTAAATCCTCCAGGTCCTGTGGAGATGCTGTTAACGGGCCCCTGTTAAAAACCCATCCAGGGTTTGCCTGGCTCTGGTCTCCAGCCAGGGGACCTTCCTCTGCCTCTGCCTGGATGAGGCAGATGTTGTCCTCCTCACGGCTGCCCTTGGCTGTCACTGCTGTCCTCTCGCTGCTCAGCTGTCATCTCATCCCAGCCCTGCTGCCAAATCCTGGCATCCTGGAGGAGCCTGATGCACACTCCGGGAATCAGGGACCAGGGCTTCCTCTGCTCCCCTGCAAGGGAGAATGTTTCTGGGATTTTCTGGGATTTTCTGGGAGTCAGGGCTGCTTGCCATTGTCCACATCCAGTGTCCTGTCCTTCATCCCTCCCTAGGCAATTGCTCCCCACTGTGATTTTGCTTTTTTTTCGCTTTTGTGGGCCTGTTACCGACAGGATGACCGCACACCGGGGTGGGAACTGTCAACCCTCAACGTTGCATCTCTTTCTCCAGCTGGATGTTTTCATGGCTCCTCTAAACCCTTGTCTGGACCATGGTTCTTCCTCCAGGGACCATTGTATCACATCATCCAGAAAGAGCAGCTCATTCCTTTACCTCCCTGCTGGTCCTTCAGCGGGGGACATTTCCTGAGTAGGAAATTTGCCCCTGGATCTGCTTGCTGGATCCACCAGGAGATGGATGAGGGTGCTGGTGTCTCAGGGAAGCTGGGGTAGAATATTTGCTCTCAGTTTGGCTCTGAGCAGATGCCTCCTGAGCAGCCCTGACAGAGCAGTTCAGGCTCAGGTGGGGGAGATCCCTGCTCTAAGAAAGGGACTCTGTTTGTGCCCAGAGCTTTGGGTGTCCCTGGGGCTGTCCCTGCCCCGTGCTGTGGCTTTGGAAGGCCTGGGCTGGGGTTGTACCGAGGCACTGTACTGTGAAGCCAGATTTTCATTGAGGCAATTTATTTTTGCTGCCATTTCCTTCAATTAGATACTCTGGCTGAAAGATTGGTGGCAGTGCCCCCTGCCATCCCCCTGCCTGCCAGCTGTCCTGCCTGGGCCACAGCTGGAGCGGGCAGGGTGCAGGACTTCCCCACGGTGTACCTGCTCCATCCACGGGCAGACACAGCATCCTCCTGCCACGGGACAGCACTGCTGGCCCAAGTCGTGTTGGTTTTGCTTTACCCACAGCTCCATTTCCCCCAGGGCCACCTCGGGGGTGACAGCAGCTCTTGCTGGGTCCTTTCACGGCACTGAGCAGCACGGAGCCCTGGTCCCCAGCCTGAGGAGCTCCAGAAGGGCACTTGTGTCACCAGCTCACTGCCTCGTGCCCCGTGGCTTGCTGTTCCAGCCTGTCCTGTCACACCCGGGGATCCCGAGGAAAGGCAGCAGCCTCAGAGGCTTCCTCCTCTGGCTGGGAGATCCCAGAGCTGCCTGCACAGCCAGGGCAACATCCAAAGCATCAGCACTGCAAAACTGGACGGGGACCACTTGCAAAGCCCTGGTGTTTTCATCGCAGCTGTGGGCAAGAGGAGCTTGGGGGAAGGTTGCTTCCCTCTCTGGCTTTGCCAGGGCCGGCAGGAGCAGAGGAGCAGGAGCTG
Source organism: Daphoenositta chrysoptera (assembly GCA_013397915.1). Taxonomy (NCBI): domain Eukaryota; kingdom Metazoa; phylum Chordata; class Aves; order Passeriformes; genus Daphoenositta; species Daphoenositta chrysoptera. The sequence continues at coordinate 293,236 of VZRO01007694.1, read as the reverse complement.
GGAGCAGTGGGCACGGTGAGGGTCAGCAGTGCCGCGGGCCCCGGGGAGTGTCAGGCCATCAGGGAGCCATGCCTGGCCTGTTTTGACATTTTCTCTTGCCAGACAATTAACGGAGGGGTAATTGGCTGTAATTGCTGCTCAGGGGTTTAATTGCATCCCCCCCCTCACCTCCACCCCAGAGACACGTGCAGGAAGCAGAAGGGTCACCGGGAGCATCCCTGTCCCGCGGGCTGCGGCTCCTCTCAATTAGAACTTCAAAGGGCTCCCAGGAGCTTTGCAGCTTGCTCCTTTCCCAGAACAATTCCCTTTGCATTGAAAATTAAACTCTTAGCAGTGTGGTCAGCCCCTTCCCTGGCCATGCCTCCTGTATCCCAGTTTACCCTGCAAAATGCCCCAGTGCCCCAGTGCCCTTCTGTCCCCTCTCCTTGCTTGGCACGCGACCTGCTGGATCAGAGGGAGCCCCATCGGCCTCTTTGCAAATTGCCTTTCTACTGACTAATTAAAACACTGATGAGATAAGTCAACATATTATTAATAATTATTGTATCGTCTACTTTGATTTACAAAGTCAAACAGGAAATGATTTTGTTCAGACACAGGGTGTCTAAGGAGCTCCAATGATGCCTTGCAAAAGCTAATTAGGATGGGAGCACCTTGAGTGCTGGGGAAAGGCCCCCCCATGCTGCCCACGACCCCCCATCCGCCTCCTGTGGTGGTCCCAGAGCTTCCCCCTTGCTGGAGGGGCTGGGGTCAGCCCAGAGAGCTGCTGGGCATTGCCACCCAGGCAGCTGCCCCAACATCTGTCCCAGGGCCACGGAATGGCCTGAAGGAAGGACCCTCAAGGGCCATCGAGTCCAACTCCTGGCCCTGCACAGTCCCCAGCAATCCCACCTGGCCAGCTCCGTGCTGGCTTTGCTGGTGGGAGCACCAGGAGAGACCTTCAGAGAGGTTTGCAGCTCCCCATCCCTGCCCCTCGGCTCCCCAGGAAGGGATGTGTCCTGAGGCCCCTGGGCACAGCCACGGGTGCTCCTCCTTCATCCTCCTTCATCCTCCTTCATCCTCCTTCATCCTCCTTCACCCTAGAGAGAACACTGTCAGAGGGAACA
>VZRO01007694.1:255618-291512 GCA_013397915.1 Daphoenositta chrysoptera | reverse complement strand
GAACACTGTCAGACAGAACACTGTCAGACAGAACACTGTCAGAGGGAACTCTGTCAGACAGAACACTGTCAGACAGAACACTGTCAGAGGGCACACACCCAGAACACTGTTAGACAGAACACTGTCAGAGGGAACACTGTCAGAGAGAGCACTGTCTGAGAGGCACCAGATCTGCTGGAACCCCCAGCTGAAAGCACAGACACGGCCACGGGATGGTCTCCCAGCAGTATTTGTGCACAAGAACGGGGATTTCAGCCCTGGGACTGAGCTCTTTGCAGAGTCATGCCAACACATCAGGCAGCGTTTTTTACCTGGGTCTGGTCCTTCAGCCAACAACGAGTTCATGGCTTGGATGAACCCCATTTGTCTGAGCTGGGTCTCCCTTAGCCCCAAGCCCACCCTGTAAACCCCATCCCCATGTGCTGTGTCCTTGATATTCCTTGATATTCCTTGATATTCCACCCCCTTCAGGTTCATCTCTTCTTCTCGAGCACCAAGGGGCTCTCCCCTGTGCCTAGGCCATGTCTCTGCTCTCCCTCACTTTAATGGCCTTGTTGTATTTCTTGGGTTTCTCTTCCAAGCTGGATCCAGGAATACCAGCAAGTTACAGCTCAAGCTGTGGCGAAATTAATTTTCTTTGGAAAAAAAATAAATAAAAAGGTGTAGGAATGGAACATTGGAAAATAAAGATTTATACTGGTAATTGAGATAAAAGCTCATCTCCCAGCGCTTGTTCAGTAAATGCTGGGTTATTGCTAATTCCCCAGATGCTGGTCACTACCAGGAGTTAATCACCTGCAGTGAAGCTCAGGGTAGTTAACTGCCTGACAAATCCCTCCTTAGCCACAGCAGTGACTGATTTCATGGGGATTATCTCCATTAAGGCCTCCCATCTAATGATTTATAGCTGCAATAACAGCCTTCTCTTCTTCCCTCTCCCAGTGACAATGGTGCGAGGAGCTGCCATGGCTCGCTGGGAAGGAAAGTGCTGGATCTCTCAGTGGCCACAAAAGCTTTGCTGTGCCAGGCAGGCCTGGCATCCCTCCTGGAAGCTGTGCCAGGCCTGGGGACCCTCGTTCCTTTGCACTGCAAGGATGGTGGGAGGCTGATCTGCTCCTCCTCCTTCTCCTCTGCTGTGCCACACAAACCCTGGGAGACTTCTAAGACCTTACTCAGCTGCCCAGATATCTGGTGTTTGCATCTCTCGCCTTTCATAATCTGGTAAATTTTTTATAACTGGTGTTGACTTTAATTTAAACCATTAGGCGAACTCCTGAATGCAGATGCAATCACACCGTCCCCCCGCGCCTGCGCTCACCACGTTAATTATGATGTCCTCATTTCTGTCTCGCTGGGGGATCTTATCACACTGGTGGGGCCAGGCTGAGCTTTGGTTCAAAAATACACTTCAGCCCATGAACTGAGAGCCAGCAGTGCCCGGGGCGTGCACGGTGCCTGCAGTGTTGTGGCACCCAGTGTCACCCTCCTGCCCACAGAGCCTGAACTGAGGTGAAACAGAAAAACCCCTCCAGTCATGGGGATTCCTGAAGCAAGTCCTTCTATCCCCCTTCTGGTACCTAAAAGGGCCTACAGGAAGGTTGGGACAGGATTTTTTGCAAGGTTAAGCAGTGATGGAATGAGGGGGAATGGCTTTAAGATGGAGGAGGGTGTATTCAGATTGGATATTGGGATGGAATTCCTCCCTGGGAGGGTGGGCAGGCCCTGGCACAGGGTGCCCAGAGAAGCTGTGGGTGCCCCTGGATCCCTGGAAGTGCCCAAGGCCAGGTTGGACAAGGCTGGGAGCAACCTGGGAGAGTGGAAGTGTCCCTGCCCATGGCAGGGTGTGGAATGGGATGGTCCCTTCCAACCCAAACCATTCTGGGATTCTGTGATCCCAAACGCCCTGCAAGTCCCAGAGCTTATGGGACTTTGGCTGCCTTGTGACATGCTGGGAAGATGAATCTGCAGCACCAGAGCCACGAGCTCAGGCAGCCTGCCTGCCCCATTCTTAGAGCACTTCCCTGCAGGCCGAGTGTGGTGTTTTGGGCTGGTCTCAGACTGGGATCCCCAGGGACCCTGGGACAGAGGTGACAGCGCAGCTGCCGTGCAAAAAGGCACCAGGTTTGAAAGAGTGATGGGGCAAATGCAAGCTCTCCAAATTGACTCCGGGGGTGGAGCTGTGGCTGATACCGACTGGTGCTGGTGCAGGGAGGGGGGCATTTATCTCCTGCTCTGTCCACGGGGAGGATGCTGCCAGCTCCGGCAGTGCCACAAGCCTGTGGGGACACAGGAGTGAGCTCCATCTCCTCTGCCAAATTTGGGAGAGAAGCGAATGTCTGGAGACCAAAACCAACCAGATGAGCTGCAGCCAGAGCATTTTGGCGTGCACAACAGCCTCATCTTTCCCTTGCCAGACCCTGACCCCCAGGCAGTGCCGAGGGGAGCGGCTGTGCAGGGTGGGGGACACCCCTGCTCACCCCCAACTCTCTGCCGTGCACAGCTCTGCTTCGCTTCCCCCGGGAAACTCGGCAGGGAGAAGACAGGAAGCAGATGTTGTGTTAATTTCTGCTCGATTAATTTCGAGAGCGACTTCCACCCCCTCGGAAGCGCCGCAGCAGCGTGAGCACGAGGGGGTGTGGGAGAGGGGAGCTCTCCGCTCCACTGTGATGCACACACTGCCCACACTGTGTCCCCTGACCAGGTGACAGGACTGTCCTGGGTGTCACAGCACCTTCCACAGGCTCGCCCTGGGCTTGGGAAGCTGCCCTCATCCCTCCAGCCAAGCGCACCCATAGCCTGCTCCCTTTCCGTGTTGTCCTCCCAAACACACGCTGCCATCAGCTGCTGCCAGGACATCAGCAGGAGTTCCTGTCTGCAGGCAGGGCTTGGGCAGGTTCCTGTCTCCCACAGCGCTGCAGCCGGGTGTCACTGCCCAAACTGGTGAGGCTGACGGCTGCTCCTCACGTCCCTTTGCCCTGTGGCAGCAGTGGCCTCGCACCCAGACACGGGAGCAGAGGGGTGGGAGGTGGCACACCCTCCCGCGTGCCCCCTGCCGCCCCGCGGGGCTGGGGACATCTGCAGTGACCTGTTCTCTCTGTCCCGCAGTGGGATTCCATCAATGAAATGGACGAGTTTTTCAGCCCCATCCACACCTACCAGGTCTGTAACGTCATGACCCCCAACCAGAACAACTGGCTCCGCACCAACTGGGTCCGGCGGGACGGAGCGCGGCGGGTCTACGCCGAGATCAAGTTCACGCTCAGGGACTGCAACAGCATGCCAGGGGTGCTGGGCACCTGCAAGGAGACCTTCAACCTCTACTACATGGAGTCCGACCGGGACCTGGGCACCAGCACGCGGGAGAGCCAGTTCCTGAAGATCGACACCATCGCGGCGGATGAGAGCTTCACCAACGTGGACCTGGGCGTGCGGCGCCTGAAGCTGAACACGGAGGTGCGGGGCGTGGGGCCCCTGAGCAAGAGGGGGTTCTACCTGGCCTTCCAGGACATCGGAGCCTGCATTGCCATCGTCTCGGTGCGGGTGTACTACAAGAAGTGCCCGGCTACCGTGAGGAACTTGGCGTCCTTCTCCGAGGCTGTGACTGGGGCGGACTCGTCCTCCTTGGTGGAAGTGCGGGGAGAGTGCGTGGGGCACTCGGAGGAGAGGGACACCCCCAAAATGTACTGCAGTGCTGAGGGAGAGTGGCTGGTGCCCATCGGGAAGTGCGTGTGCAGCGCTGGCTACGAAGAGCAGCGGGATTCCTGCATGGGTGAGTCCCTGCTTCTTGCCTGCAGTGCCTGCCAGGGGAGGGGTGGCTGCGAGGGGCTCTTGCCTCTTTGGGGAAGGGCTGAGGACAGAAGCCTGCTCACAGAAACTGGGGCAGCCGGTCTCTGTGGAGGTCCAGGGCTGTCCATGCCTTTGCTGGCTGGGTTCATGCTTCCAAAATGTGTGGCCGGTACCACTGGCAAACTCCCTGGGAGTTGCTGTGGCTCTGACAGGTCCTGGTGCACAGGGCATGGCTTTGGGATGGGGACTGGCTGGCACCAGGACAGGGGCTGCTCGGGCTCCACCCTTCCCTCCCATGGCCCAGAGATGCCAGCTCAGTGTCCCCAGCGTTGAGATCCCTGGTGTGCTCCAGCAAGGCACTCCTTGGCCTCTCCAAAACACCCACCGCTGGCAGGGGTTTCAAAAGAAAAAAGGGAAAAAAAAGGAGGAAAGCACAAAAGGAAAACACTGAGCTTTCATGGAACAAGGTCACTGCATCCATCCCTCACCTCCCGGGGCTGCTGCAGAGCCCCTCGTCCTGGGGTGTGGGGAGCCTTCCCTGGGGCCCTCGGTGCTGCTGGGCAGCCTCGAGCTGCCGGCTGAACAAACTGTGATAAGAAGTGGGGTGACCAGCAGCAGGCTCGGGGATGTGTGTGTACAGAGCACGGGCTCCCCGGGAGAGCCCTCCACACAGATTTGTTTGCTCTCTGTTTCTTCACGGGACACGGTGAGGGGGAGCAGCACAAATACGAGTGCGGGGCCTTTGTTTGAGTTTCGTCAAGTGAGGAAACGCCAAGTGGAGCTTTTGTCTTAGGGACTCAAGGTTAGGACGTCCGACACTGGACTGGGATGGATCCAGGGGCTGCCAGAACCCACGCTGGAACCTGCAGGTCTCCAGCTCCAGAGTGGGAAGGATGGGTAGAATAAATGCTTTTATCTGAAACTCCTCCTGTCTGTGACGGTCGGTTTGAAAGTTATCCTGGGGTAGAGCCAACAACTCACAACAGGTCTGCCAGCCTGTTAAAGAGTGGGTGCAAGATGGGGCCAGGCACGTGCTGCTGCAGGAGGGGGCACTGGCAGGGGCCCCCTGGCCCCACCACTGCAAGGAGCTGCAAGTTGGCTCAGACAGCCCTTCCTTGCGTTCTCCCCAGCAGTCCTGGGCTGCTCACTCTGCCCCAGCCAATCCCACCCCAAAGGCAGGAAGGAGGCTGAGCCAGGCTGTGGCCTTGGTGCTGGGCTCTGCCTGCCTCGTTTTCCTGGCATTCCTTGGACAGGTTTGCTCTGTGCTGGCAGCAAAGCTGGGGGAGAGCCCCTTCTCTGCCCTCCTGCCCGTTTCTGGTGGGGTTTCTCCTGCCACAGGCACAGAGGAAGCGTGGTCCAGCCTGTCCCCAGCTGGGCCTGCAGATGGACTCGGACCCAGCAGTGCTCTCTGGTGAAACTCTCCAAGCCTTGTGGCATCAGACCCAGGACAGAAATGTCACTGGACTTTCTCTGACCTCAGCGTTGTCTCGCCCTCCTGCCTTGCCCATCCCATTTTTCTGGCTCCAGCACGGTTTGATGACCCAGCATGGAGTGAACGGGGCAGCACCTCCCTGCCTGCATCTCCTTGGGTGGGGCAGCAGGACATACATTTACACAGGAAGGCAAACAGATGCAAATCTCTGATCTTGTGCCCGATTGGGGCAGAGTTCATTTTTCAGGCTGAAAAGTGCCTTTCGGGCATGATTTATAACCCCGGCAGATCTGTTGGAGTTGGAAATTAGCCGTTTTAATTGTCAGGCGGACAAAAGCACGATTCCAGTGGCTGTCGCCCCAGCAATTTTTCATTCTCGGTCACAGGGATGAGATGATATAAATCACTCCTTGTGGCCCTAATAATCTTTCTATAAATATCAGGGAAATTCATTTTTTGCTTGGGGAGGGGAGGTGTGGAGGGGGAGAAATTAGAGAGAAGATACTTTGCCTCTATGGCAGTGTTTAAAATATGATTCCAAATTAATTTCCTTCTGCCTTTCACAGCCGGACGCCTTATTTGTCAAAGCTAAAGATATTTGAACAGTGGAGGTTTCTCCCCCTCCTCTTTAACATTCATTTTTCTAAGGGCCTGCCAGAGTGATGGAAGACAGCTCAGGGAACCAGAGCATAGCCAGAGCTGTTCCCAGCCCTTCAGAGGAGAAGGAAAGCAGTGCCACAGACCTGGGAAGGAAGGGGTGAGGTGGGACCTGGTGAAAGATGTGCAGGAACATCGAGAACTTCTTTGCCTCTCATCCCCATTACAGAGTTGTAGAATCCCAGACTGGTTGGGGTTGAAAGGGATCCTAAAGTTCATCCCATTCCACCCCCTGCCATGGGGGACTGGGCAGAACTGGGATCTGAGCAGGAATTCCCACATCTGTTGATGGCATCCTGGGGTCTGCCAGCTCCTAACATTCCCAGCATTTAGTCCCACAGCATCTTCACCCCAAGGATGAAACCCCTCCTGGGACAGCACAGCCCACTTGTTTTTCCCTCTGTTTTCAAGGTTCTGAAGGACTTTTCTTCCCTCACCCCCTCACCCACAGCCTGGGACGTGCTGCTCTTTCCTCCTTGAAATGCATCGGTCCGCACACGACACATTAACACCTCTTACACACAGCAAATAGCAACTGCTCTGCCTAAACAGCAGAATAAGCAAGAGCAGGAGGGAAAAGGATCTGTCCCGGCAATTTATCAGCTAAGGAGACAATCAGCATAATTCACCTTATTGATATGCAGCTGCTGTGCAGGACAAATAGAGACCCATTTCAATAAGGTCAGTGCAATTAGAGGGAGGGGAAAGGGGAGCCTGGTTGTGCTTCTGTGGGCAGGGAAGGGCCTGTAACCCACCTCCCCAAAGGCTGAGAGCTGGGACATGAGCACCCTGGGTGGATGGAGAGGTGGAGAGGCTCAGGCAGGTGAGGACAGTGGCTCTTCAACCACATCCCTCCTCCCAGCCCCTCTTCGGGGAGGGCTGCCAGGCTCCTGAGCCACCAGGACCTTGGGTTGAGGTGGTGGTCCTTGGTGGATACACCTTGGGGCGTGTGAACTCATGGTCCTTGCATCAGGGTCCCCCATTTGAGTCAGGTCTGAGTTATTTCTTGGGCTCCATCTCTCAGCAGCTATCAGTTAGCAAAACCTCAAGCTGGGCTAAAATCTGTTCGGCTGCTCACAGGTTGTAGATGCAGAGGGAGTTGGTTTGGGGCAGCAGCAGCAGTGCCATGGCTGAGGATGATGGTGCTGCTCTCTTGGAGCTGACAAAAACCCATCCAGCATCCAGCCATGGGGACCCCCAGGAGCACAGAATCTCCCAGGAAGGGTTTTCTTGAATAAACAAGTGGAAAAGAGGATGGGCCCTCTTCCCTGTTGTCAGAGTGGGTGGAGGAGCCTTTGGCAGAAATGCCACTCCCAAAGATCTTCTTTGTTGAATGTCCATGGCTTTCAGGAGCCGTTCAGATATTTCTGTCTGAAGTTCAGGAACAGGCATCTTATCCTCTGGGTGTTCTGATTGCTCTGGCTGCTTTCTCTCCACTGTTCTCGGGACCTTCAGCTTGGCTGTTCCCTTTAGATGGAAAACAGCGATGAGGGAGCAGGAACTGAGCAATTCCCAATTCCTGCTCCAGATCTGCACACCCATCTGCACACAGATGGGTGTTTGTAGCCTGAGTGAGAAGAGCCACCAAACTCAGGTCTGCTGTGTGTGGCTGAACGAGGATCTGGCCCTGGGTTAGACTTTACCCAGCTCTGCTTCAGCCCAAAAATGGCCTTTTTCCTCAAAGAGAGGGACACTGCCCCTGCTGGGACCCTTTCCCCTCCAGCCCCCACAGTGAAGGAGAGGTGGGAATAGAGGAAGGACTGCTGGGCTCTCTCGTGCCTCCTGTGGGACACAGCTGGTGGAAATGGATCTGGAGAGTCTGGTTAGCAATCTGGAAGCCAGTTAATTTTTTCCAGTTGGTGGCATTCATGCTGATGAACCAATCAGCAGATTTAATGTACCTTAAACCTTCCTTGTGGGCAACTTTAATCGAGCAATTAAAGCACCACGGCATTGCTAATTAAGAGGAGAAAATACCCAGCTTGGTAATTATGCGCTGGTGAATACAGTTTTGTATCCATGGGCATTTATGGAGGAAGTCCCACAGCTGGTGGGGCAAGGGGGGAGCAGAGCTGTGTGAGAGGAGGGGAAATGTGCAGTGCTGGGGGCACAGCCCAGCCCAGGGGCAGGGAAAGCCCTGGAAACACCTGGGGAAGAATATTCCAGGTGAAGCCACTGGATGGGACTTGGAGCTGGTCTAGATGAAGATGTCCCTGCCACAGGTGGAAGGAGATGGGCTGGATGAAGGGGTCCTGTTGGAAGCAGTGATCCTGGGTCTGGTCTTGGAATGTCCAGCAGTGGCTGTGCAGCTCGTCCTCTGGGAATCCAGTGGAAAAGGCTGCCTGTGGTGTCAGAAATCTCAGCTTCTATCCGGGATGGAATGCTTGGTTCCTGCCCCTGGGCGGAGCATCTCACAGTGGGATGATGTGATTTTGTCAGTCATGCCGTGAGGCTTTGATGGAGACAGTCCGGAGGGGTTATCTGTGAGTCTTGTGGCAAAACCTCGATGAGCCCATTAACAGGAGATAGTCCGGAGGGAGGCGGCCAGGAACACCGCCCTCCTGGTTTCACCAGCTCATGGAGATGGTAACAGAATACCTTGCAACCCAGGACACCTGTATTTTGCACCAGGCCTTGCCCTGGGGACAGTGTGACACTGGGAGGGGCAGGGATCTCAAATTCCCCACCAGCACATCCAGAGGCTTGGTGAGATTGCTGTTCCTCACCCCACAGAGCAGCAGGGCCCTGCCAGAAACTTGTTCTGCCCTTGGCAGGACCTCCAGATGCCACCCATGTCACAGTTTGTGTGATGAGTTCTTCCCCTTCTCAAAACAAGCTGCTGCTGCTGCCACTTCTCCAAGGAGCAGAAAGGGATCCAAGGTGGGGCTCAGCTGTGTGGGGGCGAGGGCTGTGCTGGCCCTGGGATGTCTGGGCACCCTCATTTTACACATCCACAGCCATATGGATGTGCTGGGAGGGCTCACACGCCCCCCAGAGCTGCGTTCCAGCTCCTGCCAGGGATGGGATGAAGTTCTTGGTGTTCTCTGTGTCCTTTCCTCTCTCGTGCCTCTCAACAGGGACACAGAGTTACCTCCAGCACTGTCACCTTCAGGGGTGTCCCATTCGGCCTCACCCCTTCCTCCAGACTGTGTTTTCTGGGTTTGGTTTTGGTCTGGTGAAATCTGTGGGTTTTTTTCAGAAGCTTTGGATACTTCTGTCTAAAACTCTTCGACAAGGCTGAGTTTGGGAAACAGCTTTTTTTCTAATTCTGGCACTAGGCTGCCTGTTTCCATCCGACTCCAGCAAGCTGTAGCCTTTCCATGGATAAGTTTTATAAAAAAGCCTTTGCTCCGAGCGTGCCAGGCTGTCTCACCTACACAAGTCTGCACAGCATCACCTCCACTCCCACAGAAGGATGTCTGCACCAGACAGCAGAGCAGCACTCGCAGCAAACTGGGATTTGGGTGTTTAGATTTGGGTGCTGCTTTTATTTTTTCATTTTTTAAGATGTAGGGAAGAGCAGAAGAGAGTCAGGTGCATGTCCAACAGTAAATCAAGCTGAATGGGGATGTGAGCAGTGGTCTAGTGGAAGGGCAGGGGAGCTGGGTGATCTTTGAGGTCCTTTCCAAACCAAACCATTCTGGGATTCTGGAATTCTAAGGCTAGAGGTTTGATTCTAAGTGATTCCGTGACTCTAAGACCTGCTGATTTTTCTCTGGCACCATCATGCAGATTTCCAGTTTGGGATGCAGCCGGCCTGTACAACTGTGGTTCCAGCTTTCCCAGCACTACAAGTGGAATTACTCCACTTGGAAGGGCAGGACCCTCCTAAATACAGCTTGTCCTGGTGGCAGTGAAATCTGGGTGTTACCAAGAAGGACTCAGGGTGTCCTTTGCTGTGTGTGCCATTTCCGATGAGCCTCAAGCACAGGCTGCTGCTGCCTTTGCAAAGCCTTCACGGGTAAAAAACTCCTCCTGTTCCCCCCTCTGAAAGACTCAGGGGTGCAGGGGGGTGTGAAGTGGGTTAATGGTGGGAAGAAGGGCCAAGCAGCAGGGAGGTGATGGGAGACAAGTGCAGGGGTGTGTACTGGTGTGATGGGTTGTACTGGGGCTGGGAAGAGTTGTGGCCTGAGCAGAGGGGCTGCACGGTGGGAGCGGGGCTGTGGGCAGGCTGGTGTGCTGCTCAGGGGCCAGGGGTGACACCAGGGCTGAGGCAGGGCAGGGACGAGCAGCACAAGGAGGTGTGTGACCCCCAGCAGGGCTGTGGGGTGAGGGGTGACCTCAGGACCAGGAGATGACTGAGAGCACCAGCCCAGCCCGACCCCCAAACTCCCTGCAGGCCACTGAACAGCCCAGAGCCTGGGCTGACCTGGGATGGCAGGGAAAGGGGGGCACAGCCCTGCTGAAACACAAGATTTTGGGCAATGAGGCAGATGCCTCGTTTTAAGACATGACTGAGAATAACCTGCTTCTGTTTCAGTGTCTATGTCATATGGGAGCTGAGATTGGAGGCATCGTGCTGAAACTGGATTGAAAGGAGCTGGGATTTTCTGTGCTGCCTTGTGCAGCCTGGGGGGCTCTGGGACTGGTGCCTGTCTCTGGCTGTCACAGTGGCTGTGACACCTTTATTTCCATCTCTATCTCTTCCCAGCACGGCCAAAGGGAGATACACGACTGCTCTTCTGCTCTTGAGGATGCCCACATCTGTCGAAGGGTCAGGAAGGGGGGCACTTGGTGGCACCAGTGTCACAGAGCTGCCCCGTGTCACCCTCTCAGCCATGCTCTCACCCTGCCCAAACCTCCTGGGCTGAGGACGGAGTCAAGAGGGAGTGACATGGGGGCAGTGCTGGCCTTTGCAGCCCCACTGGAGCAGCCCTTGGTGGTCCCAGCACTGCTCGAGGCAGCCACTTGAGAGGCAGAGGAGCAGCTCCTTCCCTGCCAGCGTATCCCTGACAGGTCCATCCATCATCTCTTGAGCTCTGCCAGCTTATTAGCAGATGTTGTCCCGTCCCCAGAGGATGGAGGGGGAGTGAAACAAATGGACCGAGCTCCAGATGGCTGGCAGATCCCTCCAGTTCATTCTTCCTGAGGCAAACCTGCTGCTCCGGGGTGCTCGGGCAGGCGACACATCAGAGTGGGGCTGGTGGGGCGGGAAAACAGGCGAGGTGTGCAGTGCAGGGTGGGGGGATCAGTGGAAGCCCCGTGGCACAGACCCAGACAGGTCTGGGGTGGTCCCTGGGGGCTCTCCCAGGGCTAGAGATGGGCTCTGCCAAGCACAGGTTCAGCGCTGGGTTTTGCAGGCTCTGCTGGTGGCACTGGGGTCAGCCAGGTGTCTGGGCTGCAGGAAGAACGTCGGTGTGCCAGTTTTGGGCTGAGTGGCAGGTGAAGGGCTGCTGCTGTGCCACGTGCACTGCAAAACCACGGCGGGCATGTGAGACCAGCCTGGGGGCAGGAGCACTCCACAGCAGCTCTTCTGCAGCAGCACTTCCCAGCGCGGAGGACCTGAGATCCTCAGACTCCGAGCAAGGGTGTTAATTCTGTAAAATAATGGGAATAAAAGAAACCCCAGCTTCCCCAGGGCTCCAGGGCTATAGTTGACTGCAGTGAGGAGAGCAGAACAACCACTCTGCCCCTCTCTGCTGGGTGGCTGCAGATTTGGGAGCCTTCTGTGTGTGCCGCTGTGGAGCCCAGTGTGTTTTAGACCTGGTGCATTTGAATTTTTCCTGCTGGGCACTTCTCTGCTGTTTGCTCTTCCCAGAGGTCCTGGTCTTTTGCATGTCACTGGTGTGCCATGAGAGGGCTCAATCCAGAGCAGGACCTGCCTGGCATCCTGTACTGGAGGTGTTTTATCCCTTGTGCAGGTTCAAGCTGGTGCCCTCTCCCTGTGAAAGGCTTTGTGTGCATGTCCTGCTTCCCTCTGACGTGGGCACTGAGGCACCCCGAGGTGCGTGACCCCCCAGCAGTGCCTGCCCCAGCCCCAGGTGCTCCCCAGCCCTCCCCGTGTGCTCGTGCTCTCCATGTGCCAGGAGCTGGCTCCCGATGGCTCTGCCCCGGTGCACAAATTCACCTGTAATTTGTCATTTAGTATAATTTTCCCCTTGAGTGCATCTAAAATAATTGTGACTCATTGCTACGGGTAATTAATGGGTTTTTTACAGCATTAAATGCTAAGTGATTACAATTGCTCCGTGCAAATCTGCTGTGCTTCGTGTTCCCGTCCTTCCTGCTGCCTGTCTCTGCCTACCTGAGGTAGCACTGATTTCTCTGCCCTTAATTAAATACTGGTGGAGGGGAGCACTCTGGCGCCTCTGGAATCACAAGTCTCTGGCTGCTGCATGGGTAGAGATGAGGGTGGTTTGCAGGGACACTCACACCAGTTAAAGGCAGCAGTTCCTGACCTGCACCTCCCCAAGCACGGACTGGGACTGTCCCAGTGCTCAGCTCCCTGCTGGGCTCATGCAGTGTCTCCATCCTTTCCCACACAGAAAAACCGGGAAATCTTCTTTCTTCTGATTTATTTTGGAGTTTGGTCGGGGTATTTTTCAGCAGCTGGCTGCCTCCCAGATTTGTCCCCACCTGAGAACAGGATGTATCCGTGCTCATCTCAGTCTCACACCCAAAGCCAAAGGGTGCAGACTGGAGGGTGCTGCAGCATCAGGGGGCACTTGGCAAGGGCGGAGTCCCTGAATCTCTCGGTATCACCGGGACCAGTCAGCACCAGAGCCTGCCAAATGTCCCGGGCTGTCCTTGGTGCAGCTGGCAAGGACAGCAAACCTCCCCTGAAATCTGCATCCCCTGTGTTCTCTCCTCTCCTGATGCCCTTGAGGAAGTGAAAGGTGCCACAAGAGCTGGGCAACAAAACCAGCCCCAGGCTGCTGCAATTTCACATCTGCCTTGCCTTGCATCCCCAAGTTTGGGCATTTCTGCTCCTTGCCCTGATGCCCTTTGGGGAGTGGAGGAGCAGGAATTTAGGAACAAAGTCTGGGAACTGCTGGCCTTTGCTGTACCAAGTGTCACTGATGCCTTATTCCTGTTCTTAAAATCAGAGCCCAACACGGTTAGAAGGGAAAAAGGGGTTTTTTACCTCGGTATTTATTTTAAGGATCCCTGGTTCACTCTGTCCAGGTGGAACACGCCCAACATGCACATCGAAATGCCCACCCCAAAATGCACACCCAAAATGCACCCCCACGATAGATGGGCTATAGAATTATAGCCCCAGTCCACCCCCTCCCCCCCCAGAACCCTCCCCTGGCCAGACCCATCTTTGAGTTCACAAAATGTGTTCCAGAGAGGACCTTGGTGTCTGAGGCCTCCAAGATGTTCAGTCTCCTAACTCAGCAAAACATCAACTCTAGGAATGTAGGCTAAAAAGAAACACCAAGAATACAAAAGGCCACAAAGGCATACAAAAGAGGTATAAAAGAAAAGGCAAAAAAAAATCATGATGGCATCATCACCAACCTGTGACACCAACCTCTGGCACGTGCAGCACGTGTCCGTCCTGCCAGCGGTGTCATTCCTCTGCTGTTAGCAGAGCGTTTGGTGCAAAAGTGCCACAGAAACTGGTGACAGAGCCTGGAGAGGGACCAGCAAGTGGTCCCCACACGAGGGATGTGGGACTGGAGCTCTGCCTTCAGCTGCCATCGCTAGAGTAGCTCAGTTATAAAACTGTTGTGTCACTGTGCAGTGTGTGATGGGTGGAATATGCTGGGAGCATCAGTCCAGGGAGATCTGTGGCGAGGAAAGGAGTGTTATTAATAAGAAAACAAATCAGCCCCTTGAAACAGAACAAACAGCATGGAGTGACCCAGCCCACCAAGGATGCTGGATCACAAACAAAACCCTTTTACATGCCTGAAAGCAAAGATTGAGGCTGTATGCAGATCTGGCCGCTGGAGGTAAAGATGAGAAAATGAAGGTATTACTACCTCAGTGGGAAAAAACAGAGATGAGTCAGAGACAGGAATTCAGAGCCTTGAATCGCTGGTCCTAAAAGTACCTCACGAGTACAGGGACCCAGACAGAGCCTGCTTTCCTTTATTTGGAATCCACGTCTGCAAGAGAGGGCAGCTCCTTCCACCCCCTGACAGATACCTGACATGCCACATGTCACTCTTGAAGGAATCGATTTTCCTAACGAGAGAGACGAGCTGTTTGTTTGTGTGACAAACGATCCTCCCGAGGGGCTGCTGGGAGAAGGGGGGAGGATGAAGCAGAGCAACGCCAGACCTGGCGTGGGATGAGCTCCTGCACCAGGAGGAGGCAGAGGAACTGCAGGCAGGTGGTGTTGTCAGTAAAAAAAAACTTATTTTCGAGGCTGTCTTGCTTGGCCTGAGTGTCCCTCTGCCTCTGGAGAGAGGGCAGCTGCTCCTGGCTGAGCCCAGCGCTCTCCCCTGGCCCTGTGCCCGCTGCCCGAGGTTCTCCTCCAGCCCTACAACCCCTTTGTGCTGTGCAACCACAGAGGCTCTTCCCCTGCAGGTTTGTGCCAGGGAACTCGCTGCTCTGTGTGGCAGCACCCCAGGGCCTTGCAGAGGGACATGTCCCATGTCCCAGGGGTGGAGATTTTATTCCTGAAACCTCCCACACGGATGCTTTTGGGAAGCTGGGCACAGCCAGCGTTTGTGGCACCCACCGTGAAGTGAGGACCGCGTTGTAAATTTGCCCCATAGGTGATATTTTGGAACAGTTGCCAATAGATTTCGGGTGCTGCATGGTTTGATCCCTGCAGTGCTCTCTGTCCCGAGGGTGGACAGTGGCTGGACAGCGGGCACAGGCACGAGGAGAACGCCTGGAGCTCTGCGGGCAGCACAGGCCCCGAGTTGGCTTGTGAAGAGTGGGGAAGGGGTGGCAGGGTGGCACCAAGTGCAGGGGGGACAGAGAGACAGAGCCCAATTTCCAGCTGGAGGGGACTCACCCAGGGGCAGGGGACGAAGGCTGGTTTGTGCTGATCCCCAGCGTGCCCACCCCGTGACCGGTGCCCCTCTCCCTGCAGCCTGCCAGCTGGGCTTTTACAAGTCGGCGCCTGGGGACCAGCTGTGCGCCAAGTGCCCCCTGCACAGCCACTCGGAGAGCCGGGCCGCGCGCGTCTGCCGCTGCGACAGCAGCTTCTACCGCGCCCTGCAGGACCCGCCCTCGGCCGCCTGCACACGTGAGTGCCCCTGAGCAACCCCCGAGTATCCTCTGAGTAACCCCTGAGCATCCCCTGAGTAACCCCTGAGCACCCCCTGAGTACCATCTGAGTACCCTCTGAGTGCCCTCTGAGTGCACCTGAGTATCTTCTGAGCGCCCCCTGAGTATCCCCTGAGTACCCCCTGAGTACCCTCTGAGTACCCTCTGAGTGCCTCTGAGTATCCATTGAGTGCCCCCTGAGTATCCCGAGTACCCCCTGAGTAACTCCCGAGCATCCTATGAGTAACCCCTGANGTACCCCCTGTGCCCCCCATCCTGCTGCTCTCCCAGCCCCACTGACCATCCAGGGGGTCACAGAACCGTTCAGGCTGGAAAATCCTCTGTGCCCATCGAGTCCCCCGTCAGCCCGGCACCACCACCACCACCCTGCTCACCCCTAACCCGTGCCCCGAGTGCCACACCCACACATCTTTTGGAACACTTCCAGGGATGGTAACTCCACTGTTTTCCTGGACACCGTGTTCCCATCTCTGACCGTTTCACCTCCAAGGCGTTTCACCCCTTTGCTGTCTCATGTCCAGCTCATTCCCTGCTCTGGGCAGTTCTCTGTCCCTTCCAGCACTGTTTGTCCATCGGTCCCACTGATGCCTTATCCCTTTTCTTAAAATCAGAGCCCAATATGGTTAGAAGGGAAAAAGGGGTTTTCACCTCGGTATTTATTTCAAGGATCCCTGATGCACTCCATCCAGGTGGAACACTCCGAACATGGACATCAAAATGCCCACTCCAAAATGCACACCCACGATAGACTGGGTGTAGAAATATAGGTCTTAAAAATTAGCATATCTATCAAAGCTTCCCCAGTGAGTGAGTCTCAGTGAACCCCCCTCCCCCCGGAACCCTCCCCCGGTCAGACCTATCTTTTAGTTTACAAAATGTGTTCCAGAGAGGACCTTGGTGTCTGAGGCCTCCAAGATGTTCAGTCTCCTGACTCAACAAAACATCAACTCTAGGAATGTAGGCAAAAACAAACACCAAGAACACAAAAAGGCTATAAAGGTCTATCAAAGAGGTATAAAAGAAAAGGCAAAAAATTCATTACGGCGCCACCGCACTCCACCATTCCCAACACTCCAGCGGCCCTCGCTCTCCCCGAATCCCTGCTTCCCTTCCAGGGCCCCCCTCTGCTCCCGTCAACCTGATCTCCAGCGTGAACGGCACCTCGGTGACGCTGGAGTGGGGCCCGCCGCTGGACAAGGGCGGCCGCGCGGACGTGGTGTACAACGTGCGGTGCCGGCGCTGCGCGGGCGGCGCGGGGCCCTGCGAGGCCTGCGGCAGCGGCATCCGCTTCGTGCCGCAGCAGACCCGCCTGGTGCAGGGAGCCCTGACCGTCACCAACCTGCTGGCACACACCAACTACTCCTTCTGGGTGGAGGCCGTCAACGGCGTCTCCGACCTCAGCCTGGAGTCCAGGAGAGCCGCGGTGGCCAACGTCACGACTGAGTAGGCAGGTAGGAGCGTCACGAGTGGATTTTGTGAATTTTGTGAATGCCCAGGCCTATGGCAGCGGGCAGGAGGTGTGTTGAAGTGATCAGCACCCCAAAAAATCCACTCTGTCCACAAGTTCTTTAATAATGGCTGATTCGGTCTATTGTGAAATTAATTATTTATTAATAGACAAAAAAAAACCTGGCAGACAAGACTTTAAACAGACTATTGCTACACAGGGATAAAACAAAAAGAAATACTACTAGTAGGTTGACATACAGTGCACGATACTGGTACCCTTTCAATTACAGCTAGCGAAGAAATAGTATAAACTTAGGATTCAATGTATCTCACCATCCGAAGGTGGGTGGGGCACACACATGTTGATCCTTTCCCTCAATCCCCGGGGAAGTAACCGCGAAGCTGCGTCCAAACTTCGGGGAGAACTCTCCAACATTTTCGGGGTGTAAGAGGCTTCTGCCTCAATGATAACTCGTGTATCTTTTATAGTCGTAAAACAGTGTTTCTTAAGTCATAAGAGAGCACCCCCAGGGCACTTTTAGAGTGGTGCTCAGACCCTGACCACATTTAGCATCTCCCATTTCCCTCTTCCCCTGTCCCTCTCTCTTTACCCCAGGCAGAACAAGAGGGGACAGAGTCCTGTTAGGGATTTCCATGACCTGCAACCCCTCTGGGCCTTCTCCTCCCTGGCTCCAGATCACAGCAAATCACCAGTGTCCCCTCCTGCCTGTCCTGGGACAGTGCCCTCCTCTCTCATGTTCTCAGAGCTGCTTTACTCCATGGGAAAGACACTGAGGCAGCCACAGCCTGTTTGCAACCCCCATCACAGCACTCATCTCCACACGGCTTTAATTAAACCAGAAACCCTGTTTAAACCAGGGGTCCTGCCTGGGGCTCCAGTTCCACCCTTCCCTGCTGCTGTCTCCTGCTTCCCCCCTCAGCAGGAAGGCACTAACCCCCCTGTGTGTGCTCCCCAGCCCCGTCACAGGTGGTGGTGGTGCACCAGGAGAGCACAGGCCAGAACAGTGTCACCTTGCTGTGGCAGGAGCCGGAGCAGCCCAACGGCATCATCCTGGAGTACGAGATCAAGTACTACGAGAAGGTAACGCCGAGCTTCTTCCTCGGAGAGGCCCCTGCTACCAGCCAGCCTCGCACGAGGGGCTTCTTTGGGAGACTCTGTGGTCGCTGTGCTGGTGCAGAGAGGGTTTGGTTGGTGGTTGTCCCCAGGACAAGGAAATGCAGAGCTACTCGACCCTGAAATCCAAGAGCACCACTGCCACCGTCTCTGGGCTCAAGCCTGCGACGCGTTACATTTTCCAGGTGCGGGCTCGCACCTCCGCCGGCTGCGGGAGGTTCAGCCAGACTGTGGAGGTGGAAACAGGGAAGCCGGGTGAGTGTGGGCAGGTGTGGGGGGAGGGAGGTGTGGGGCAGGGAGCCTGGAGCCTGGAGATGCCCTGGTGATGCCCTGGTGATGCCCTGGTGATGCCCTGGTGATGCCACTGTTCCTCTGCCATACGGGGAGGCACATCCCCCGGCATTGCAGCCTGCAGGGATTGCTCGAGGGTGCCCTCCTGAGATGTTTGGGACGAGAGGAAACGGACTCCAGTTGGAATAGGGTGTAGATTGGATATTAGGAAATATTTCTTCACTGAAAGGAGATACTGGAGCAGGCTGCCCAGGATAGCGGTGGAGTCACCACGCCTGGAAGTGCTTGAGGAATCGGTTGATGTGGCACTTGGGGACATGGTTCAGTGATGGCCTTGGCTGTGCTGGGTTAATGGTTGGATTCAGTGAACCTTAGAGGTCTTTTCCAACCTTAATGATATCACAATTCTGTGCTGTACATTAGAAAGAAGAGGGAGGAAGGATGTAGCAGTTAGGGCAGGGAAGACCTGGAGAGGTCCCGAGGCTCCAGTCTCCTCTCTGCCCTGGTTTGCTGTGTCACCATGGCTTTCTCAGATCTCTGCTTGGTTTCCCCACCTGTAAATGGTCCCTGTACACCAGGAGAGGCTCAAAACTGGGAGTAAGTGGGACAGTGCTTCATCTTTGAACACCATGACCCCATGGCCAGCCCAATTATCTTTGAGGAGCATGGGGTAGGTGCATTCCTGAGCTCAGCAGTGCATTTTCCACTCCAGCTCACCCCCTCCTACCCTGCTTCTTCCAGTGTCCCTCCGGTACGACACGATGACGATTGTCTGGATCTGCCTGACACTCATCACTGGCCTCGTCGCCCTGCTGGTAGTTCTGATCTGCAAGAAGAGGTAAGGGTTTTCTGGAGGCCAGGGGGGTTTTCTGGGGGTCTCTGACAGGGACAGGAGGGATGGGAGAACTTCAGCACAACTTTTCGCCTTTCAGTTTGTCCAGAGCATCCATAGGTCCAGGGTTAATAAGCAGGCAAGAGACTTCATTTAGGGTCATCACTTCCCCTGAGGGAAAACCATTCTCCAGATCTTCCCCTCATGCCAGCAGGCTGAATAGTAATAAATTAGTATATACTTAATATTTTATAATATTTTATAATATTTAATATACAGAATATCAGCAGCACAACCAATAGCAACACCAGTACCAGAACCAGTACCAGTACAAAGGCTGACTGGATGGACTGGTGGGGAGGTCAGGAGTGGAGAGATCTTTTCTACCTCAGGCAGATCCAAGGGAGACTGTGCTGTCTGAGCGAGGCTGAGCCAGGCAAGTGGAGCACACACGCTTTTAGCACTGCCAAGCCTTGGAGAGCACCTGGAGAGTTCTTTGATCCAAAGTGTCGCTCCAGCGAGATGCAGGGATGCAGCTGGTGGCTGGCCAAGGGTTTTCTCTGGCTGCCCACAGCCCCGGCATGCACTGCCTTCCACCCTGCTTTTGGGATGCTTGTGGGAGTGAGGGGTGGGGGCTTCTTGTCTGACCCTTGTCCCCCCGTGGCAGGCACTGCGGGTACAGCAAGGCTTTCCAGGACTCTGATGAGGAGAAGATGCATTATCAGAATGGGCAAGGTAGGACCCTCTCGGGGAAGGACCCCAGCCCCATGGATGGGCAGAGCTGTGGTTTCCAGGGGGAAGGGGTTTGTATCTTGCCTCCTTCTGGGAAGGTGTCTTAGGAGACCTGAGTGGGGGCTCTGATCCCCGGGGCACCCTGGAAATGGGGTTGAAAGGTTGAACTGTGTGCACTGAGAGGGCAGCAGGCTCATCCCAGAGAGCAGCAGGCTCATCCCAGAGAGCAGCAGGCTCGTCCCAGAGAGCAGCAGGATCATCCCAGAGAGCAGCAGGATCGTCCCAGAGAGCAGCAGGCTCATCCCAGAGAGCAGCAGGATCATCCGAGAGAGCAGCAGGCTCGTCCCAGAGAGCAGCAGGATCATCCCAGAGAGCAGCAGGCCAGGGGCCGGGCTGGGGGGTGATGGATTGGGACAATCACGTGGAGAACACCTGGGCAGCAGGTCCTGAACTGCTCTGGGGACACTGCTGGGCCAAAGAAGTCCTTGGGGTTCCTTGTGCTGCATCTCTGTGGCTCCTCAGCCTGTCCTGCCCCTGCCCATCCTCTGCCCTGCTGCTGGGTGTCCCTCCTGCCGGCAGGGCTGCCTGAGAGCGCTGATCTCCTCTCTCCGCTTTGAAACCTGGCAGTGAAGTTCCCCGAGTCCAAGTTCTACGTGGACCCCCACACGTATGAGGACCCCTGCCAAGCAGTCCACGAGTTCACCCGTGAAATAGAGGCCTCTCGGATCAAGATCGAGAAGGTCATTGGGTGTGGTGAGTCCTGGGGCTCGGCTGCCTCTTTGCATCGTGTCTGCTCGGGGAAATCCGTGAGCTGAGGTTGTGCTGTGCTCCGAGGAGCAGAGCCGTGCTCAGCAGGGCTTCATCTGCTCCTCATCCTTGTGAGAGCAAAGCCTTGGCCGGAGGGGGGGTTTGGGGAGTGCAATAAACCCAGCCTGGTGCAGGGGGTGGCTCGCCAGCAGGTGTGGCACTGGTGGCTCAGGCTGGCACAGCAGATGGCTCAGCCTGTCCCCGCGGGGGCCCCAACACGCACCCATGAACAACCTGGGGTGACAGGATGAAAATGAAACTGCAAGCGAAATGGTGGATTTTCAGAACAAAAGGGAATTTGGCATAGGAGCAGGGGCTTTCAGGGAAGCACAGGGCAGAGATGGAGCTGGAACTGCACTAGGAGCACCCTAAGGGCTTGACCTAGAGGAATGATGAGGGTCGTCCTGGCTGCTCTGAGACTCTCAAATTGGTTCATTAAAAGCAATAAAGCAACTGCCACTGTAATCACTGCTCTTGGCCCACTGCCTTCAGTGAAAGGCACCAGAGAGAGGTGGTTTCTGATGTTGCCACCCTTCCTGAAGAGGAAGCCAGAGCTGAGCAATCCTTTCAAGAGGATTGAATTCTTAGAGGGGTTGGAGGGGGTTGAAATTCTGACTGAAACCCAGAGGGGCTGTGAGTACGCTGACAGACTGGGTGATTCGTGGTGTTGGCGGGTGAGTTGGCAAGGAGCTGAGGAGCTCTCCATGCCCCCACTTCCCCTTGCCTTGCAGGGGAGTCTGGAGAGGTGTGCTACGGCCGCCTGAAGCTGCCAGGGAAGAGGGAGATTCCCGTGGCCATCAAAGCACTCAAGTCTGGCTACACGGAGAAGCAGAGGAGGGACTTCCTGAGCGAGGCCAGCATCATGGCACAGTTCGACCACCCCAACGTCATCCACCTGGAGGGGGTGGTCACCAGGAGTACGTGGCTGGCAGGGGAGGGATGGATCTCCCCGTGGGCAGCTTTTCAGATTTGTGCATTTACCTGGGACAGCCACCCCCTTGCCTTCTCCTCCAGGACAAGTTCCACCCCTTGCTCTGCAGTGTGCTCCAGGTTGTTGTTGGTTTGGGAGATGTCCTACTCAAAGGCATTTATTTTAAAGGCTGCCTGTATTGAATCGTAATTTGAAGTCTTCCTCCAAAAAGGCACATTTTGATGCAAAGCCTTACACTAATGGCATGCAAATTTCAGCAGGGTAACGAAGCTGACCCAGCCATATCAATAGCAGCTGGAGGGAGGGGTGCCTGTCTGGGTTGTTGCCACATGCCCATGGTTGGGCCAGTCCTGCCCAGTGCAAGGGTGACACCAGTCTGAGGGGCTGCAGAAGACCCACAGGCCTGAATTCATGTCTCTCCCAGTAAAAATCTGGCACTGGGCTTCCCGGAGCAAGGTGATTTCTCAGCTAACTTGACCTCCCTTGTCTTCTGCAGGCAAATTGGTAATGATTGTTACTGAATACATGGAGAACGGCTCGCTGGACACCTTCCTCAGGGTAAGGAGCTTGTATTTTCATTCACTGCACATCCCCTGGGGCTGGTTCCTGCTCCTCAGCCTCACTGCCACGGAAAGCCCAGTGTTAGAGAGAGCTGTGGGTGCTGGGCTCTCACCTCTGCAGCAGTCACAGGCTCCAGGCATCGTGCCTGGCTCCCTGGAGTGACACTGCGAAGGCAGGGACAGCTGCCTGAGCACGTGTCAGAGGCACTGAGAGGGCAGGAAGTGGGCAGGGGCACAAGCTGGAGGCACTGGGTTCAGAGCAGGTACTAAGCCAAACACGAGAGGCACTGGGGGAGCTGCTTTAACGACAGCAGCACCAACAGGATGGTGGCGAGCACCACAAACGAACTCTGGACGATTTCCTTTTTTCCTTTCCAGAAACACGACGGGCAGTTCACCATCATCCAGCTGGTGGGGATGCTGCGGGGCATCGGGGCGGGCATGAGGTACCTGTCTGACCTGGGCTACGTGCACCGGGACCTGGCTGCCCGCAACATCCTGGTCAACAGCAACCTGGTGTGCAAGGTGTCCGACTTCGGCCTCTCCCGCATCCTGGAGGACGACCCCGACGCTGCCTACACCACCACGGTGGGTGGCTCCCAGTGCTGGTCCCTGCTGGTGGTTGTTGCCCCAGGCCAGTGACACACGGAAAAATTCAGAGGCTCTCAAGTCAGTATGGGCAGGGCAGGAATGGAGATGTCACCTTGTTGCCCTGAGTTTTGCAGTCTTTCGATGTTTTCACTTTGTGGTAGAGTTTCTCACGCACTTTCTGTAAACACTCACGTTTTGTTAACTGTTCTTGTTGTTTTCATTCTTTCTCCTGAGGCGGAGAAAGTTTGATGGACTGCTCAGTTGACCAGAGTGGTTGGAAGAGGTGGTAACCTCATCCTCCAATCCATGGTCATTCCTAGAAACATAGATATATGAGAGAAATAAACGACCGGGGCTCTCTCTTTTCCTGGCTTGGTTTTACCTGGCAGAACTTGAGTCTGGTGTGCTTCTTCTGTGTCCTAGAACGACATCTCAAAGTGAAAACATTGAAAGACTACAAAAGTCAAGACAACATCACCTCCTGCTGGCATCTGGGCCAAGAGGTCGAACCCCAAGAGGTCCTGAGCCTTCATGAGTTGTGTCCTTCACACAGGGACATCCCCGAGCTGAGAGTGCAGTGCACAAAGAGCAGCAGGGTGGGAGGGCAGGGAGTTCTCAAACATCCAGCTGCTCCCATGGGTGTGTGTGGCCTGCGTGTCCCCACTGGAGCCCTTCCCTAGGCCGTGCAGCTCCATCCACTCCTGGAGCCATCCATCCATAGCAGGGTGTTCTGGTCCACCCTCCAGCATTGTGGCCACACACTGGTTTTTCCGTGTGACTGTGCCTCATTCATGGATGTGGAAAAGGTGGGAATCGGTTTTGCAACTTGGGTTTTTATTTCATGCAGGACACTTTTGTCTGTGAAGCCATGTTGAGATTTTTCTGGCCAACCTGGTAGCTCTGGAGCTTGATGTACTCCTCTATGGGAGGTCATCAGAAGCAAAATGAAACACATTTTCATGCAATACATAGAATATGTCATATAAAATGAGCTCTTTTTGCTCTTCTCTGGCCACGAAAAGAATTAGTGTGCTCCCCTGGCACAGATCTGGTGGACACACTGCTCCTGATGGAGGCCAGTTTGGAGCTGTGGCTGAGGAGTCCAAGCATCATTTCTCAGAAAGACCAAGACCACAGAAGCAGAAAGGGCTTCAGGTTCCTTTGGGGCAGCTGACGCTGAGCAGGTCCCAGAGCAGCTGCAGCTCTGAGGGATGAGTGCACCGTGGCCCAGCATGAAGAACGTGGCCTTCATGCTCCTTGCTTGGCCTCAGCGAAGTGGAGAAGCTGAGGGGTCACTGTGTGTGTGTCTACACATTCGCCTGTTCCCTCTGGTATCTCAAGAAATAGGATGGCATTCCAGATAATTTAACTTTGGGGGAGGTTGCTGCTGCTCGGGTTCTGCTGCTTTGAGGTGCCTCGGTGCACTGAAACCCATCAGAGCTGGTTGCTCTGGAGGAAGACTGGACAGAGCATGGTGTGGGTGGAGCTGAGCCACGAGGATGCAGTGACAGAGTCAGGATCTCTGGTGAGGTCTCAGTCAGGGTACCCTTCAAATGAGGTTTCTTTTGTGTTCAGAAACTTGTGCTCCTCCTGTGTTGTCTTCAACTTGCTCAGGAGATGGCTTCCCCCAAGGGACTCTCCCAAAAAACTGTTCATCTTCAGTCCTTATCAACACGTGCCAGAGCAGGCAGGAGTCAGCTGGGTAGAGGCAACTCTCCCTATAGAGGTATCCCTGAAAGGTGGTCCCAGGCACACCATTCCTGCCCCAGATGCTCTGGGAAGCCCACCCCATGTCCCCCACACCACAGCTTTCCTCTTCAGATGGCTGGCGACCACATTTCCAGCTTAAAAGCGTTCCTAGTCCATATGTTTCCGATTTTTGTCAGCATGGTCCTTTAATTGAATGCGTCCTCCTTTTCAGTCCTTGCCTGTCAAAGCAGGGAAGGACAGGGAGGACATCCCATCACTCTCCCTGTCTGCTCAAGTCAGGTTCTCTGCTGGCACCCAGGGTCAGCTCTGTGCTTGTGTGCTCTGGTAGCCCAAGGGTCCTCTTCATCACTTTGAATTCCTTGTCTCTTGAGCACTGGGGGACCAAATTGTGCATGAAGGCCTTGTAAAAGAGCACAGTGTTCTCCTCGCTCTGCTGGAAACGCCTTGAAGTTGTCCTTTGCATACAGCTCTGGGCTCATCTTGTGCACGTTGCCTCCTTGTAGGGTTCCACCATGGGTGTTAGAGAAGAGCAGGCCTGAAGGCCTACAAAAGCATCTTCCCTGGGCCCGGTGGTAACCATGGAAACACTTCCAGGTCACCTGAGATGGGCTAGAAAAGAGGACCATGGGTCAGTGACCTTCCTGACCAATGGCCCGGGAAGATTGTGGTCAGTGGCCTTAGATGGGATTATTTACACCTTCCCATAATAGGTGATATCTAGGGAATACTCCAGGTGACTGGGTGAAATCCTGGGGTTTGATCTTCCTGTTTATATGAGGTTCTGTCCTGTTTGTGCACTGGGATTTAGGTACCCTGAGCTGTGCAATGAACGTCTCTGCACTTCTCCACCTGGCAGGCCAAGTCCTTGCCCGGCGTGACTGCTGCACCTCCTCAGTCCTTCCCAGAAGATGCCACCCCAGCTCATCCCTTCTCCAACAGCTGCAGAGCTCGGGATGCTGAGCCCTGCCTGCTCTGAGCCTCCCCTCTGGCTCTCTTTTCCAGGGGGGGAAGATCCCCATCCGCTGGACGGCTCCCGAGGCCATCGCCTTCCGCAAGTTCTCCTCGGCCAGCGACGTCTGGAGCTACGGCATCGTCATGTGGGAGGTGCTGGCCTTCGGCGAGCGGCCCTACTGGAACATGACCAACCGGGACGTGAGTGCTGCCAAAGCTGCCCCTGCACCGCCCAGGCCTGGCAGGGGCAACAGGGCCCCGAGGATCAGCCCTTGCCTCTCCTCACACCCCCACAGGGCTGGGCACGGGGTGCGTGTCCCCTCCGTGGGGACAGCAGAGCATCCCTGCACTGCACAGCCTTTGCCTTCGCAGTGGCTCCCGGGGGTGACCAGAGCTCACTGGTCATTGAGCTGCCTGCTGGCCCTGCCCAGTCCTGCTGGCCCTTCCCTGTCCTGCTGGCCCTTCCCAGTCCTGCCCCGTTGCTGGGGACACTGCCTGGATTCAGTGAATGCAGGCAGGGAGGTCACTGCCACGCTGGTGCCCCGTGGCTGTCCCCTGTCCTGCCTTGCTGCAGGCTGGAGAGATCCAGCACACGCTGTGCCACCTCTCCCAGTCCCTGGAAGGGGTCAGGGCTTCCCTAGGATCACTGCAGCCCCACTGCACCAGCCTGCCAGTCCCAGAGCTGGGCGTCCATCCCTTCCAGGACCTGGGTGAGGCTGCTGAGAGCCTCGGGCTAACACCACCCAACTGTGGGCCTTGGGCTTGTCTGACTTGTGTGGAGCCTCTCTCACCTCAAGAGTAGCATAAAACCTGAGGGCAAAATTTCCAAAAGGAGGTAGTAAATGAGTAAAAGGAGTATTTTGGCTCTGCAGAATCACAGGATTCATTTTTTTACCTGTGGGTACTATAAATCTCTCCCTGCGCTGGGAGTCCCCTCTCCTCCTAGGTTTTTTTCAATTTTGTGGTGGCTTTGGTGACAGCAGGGCATGAACGCAGCAGCTTACACTACCTCCTCCACGCAATTCCTTCAAGCAGGGTTTCCTCCAGCCTTGCCCACCGGTGCCATGCCCTGCCTGTAGAACAACCGAGTCTGAGTGCAGCCCTCGTGGCCTGCCTGCTGCAGGGAAGCTGCAATATTTTCGGCCCCCGGACCACTAAACAACCCCTCTGTCCCAGCACTGTCCCAGCTCTGCACAGAGCCTGCACGCAGCCATCCAGCTGTTTTTTGGCACCGAGCTGGTGCACAGCCCTCTGCTCCCCATCCCACGGCCCCAGCAGCTCTCGGGGACCTTCCCTCCAGGGCCTGCAGCTCCAGGGCAGCGTGTGGCTTCCCTGCAGGTCATTAACTCGGTGGAGGAGGGCTACCGCCTGCCTGCCCCCATGGGCTGCCCCAGCACGCTGCACCAGCTGATGCTGGACTGCTGGCAGAAGGACCGCAGCGAGAGGCCGCGCTTCTCCCACATCGTGGGCGTCCTGGACAAGCTGATCCGCAACCCCGACAGCCTCAAGGGCACGGGCACCGTCAACAGGTGAGGGCTCCCTGCCCCTCGTGTGAGCAGGGGCTGGTGGCTGGTGCTGGGCAGAGCGTGGGGGTTGCAGGAATAAGTGTTATTTCGGACTGGCTGTGGCAGCAGTGGCTGTCCTTGGCACCACGGTCACGCACGGGGCCCGTGGGCAGAGGGGTGGTGGGGAGTGAGGAGCTGCCTGCACGTCACCCCCCTGCTCCCAGCGTGGCACCCCCGTGCCCAGGCCAGGGAAGTGCAGCAGTGCCCACGCAGCAGCATCCCTGCCCGCAAGGGTTCTCTCTGTCACAGCTCTCTGTCACAGAGGGTCACAGCTCTGTGCCCAGCTGGGCAAGAGGCCAGTGGCACCTGGCCTGTCCCAGCCATGGTGTGGCCAGCAGGACCAGGGCAGGGATTGCCCCCCTGTGCTGGGCACTGGTTAGGCCACACCTTGAATCCTGGGGTCAGTTCTGGGCTCTTCATGACAAGGCAAAAATGGAGGGGCTGGAGAGTGTCCAGAGATGGGAGCAGAGCTGGGGAAGGGGCTGGAGCACCAGGCTGAGGGAGCTGGGGGGGCTCAGCCTGGAGAAAAGGAGGCTCAGGGGGGACCCTGCTGCTCTGCACAACTCCCTGACAGGAGGGGACACCCAGGTGGGCATTGGCTTCTGATCCCAGGGCATGAGAAAATGGTCTCAAGTTGTGCCAAGGGAACTTTAGGTTTAAAATTAGGGAAATTTTTTCACAAAAGGGAGGTCAGGCCCTGGCACAGGCTGCCCAGGGCAGTGGTGAAGTCACCACCCCTGGAGGTGTGGATGTGGCACTTGGGGACACAGTTTAGTGGTATCCCCGGCAGTGCTGAGTCAACAGCTGGAGTCAACGATCTCAGAGGGCTTTTCCAACTTTTTAATGTTTTCCTGATTCTATAGGTGCATCCAGGTGGCCCTCACAGCCTGGTCCCCTCGGACCAACCTTTCTGGTCTAACCCCTTCTGCCCTGCTCCCAGGTTCACCCAGACACGCCTGGACAGGGGTCTCCTCGACCTGACCAGCTGCCTGACCGTGGAGGACTGGCTGGACTCCATCCGACTGGGGCACTACCGCGACAACTTTGCCATGGCCGGGTACTCCTCCCTGGGCATGGTGATGCGCATGAACATCGAGTGAGTAGCAGGGAACCATCAGCTCTGGCTGGGTGCCCCTGCACCGACCCACTAGCCCCAAACAGTGACCGTCCTGCCTTGGCTGGCTCATTCCAGCTGGTCCCTGCTGCCCCATCTCGAGGCAAACGGTGTTGAGGCTTGGGAGAACGTCCAGGGCTGTGCTGAGCTCTGGGGGGAGGTGTGGGAGTTGTAGCGAGAGGCTGTGAGCACCAGGTCACCTCCAGTGCTCTGTGGTGGCTCTCCAGTGTCACCGTGGGCCCACGGGAGGTAATTCAGGTTGCCAGGTGCTCCAGGAGGTCACCTAACCCAACCTCCAGCTCACAGCAGGGTCAGGCAGGAGGTTGCTGTCTCCTTGTGCTTCTCATCTTTGTTTCCCCTGCAAAAGGCCTCTCTGGACCAGAGTGTGGCTGTGCTATGCTGCACAACTTCTCTGGGATCGCTGGGAAACCAGGGTAGCTGGGAATTACCTTGGAGCTTTGTCGGACCCCGTGCACAGGACTGGCTCCCTGCTCAGTGCAGCCTGGAGGGAGCATCGCTGCAAGGTCATTAACACATGGCCAAGGGTGGGTTAAGTAAGGAGAGCTGGCGAAGATCTGCCTCAGCACCCTCCTGCTGTGAGAAATTTGATCTCCTGCCTGTCTAGGGAGCTTCCAAGGTGGAGCATCCAAGAAAAGAGGCAACTACACTGGCTCCTGCCCTTACACCTGCTGACCTCCCCCATCCCTTGCTGTTACCAGCAGTGACAGGGCTGGCAACGACCTCAAGGAGCCTCGTTCCCTGTCCAAAGGCATGGAGCTGCTGGGCAGTGGTTCCTGTGGCAGTGAAGGGGAAGACAGACAGACAGACAGACAGACAGACAGAGGGCTGTCGTGTGCATCGATCGGGGGCTGTACAGGGGGCCTTTGCTCTGGGATTGAGCTGATAGCAATCCGTGTTTCTCGTGCACATCAGAGTCTTTTGAATGGGGAAGGCTCATCCTCCATCCGTCTTTCTGACTGGGTTATCTGAGGGCATCTCACTAAAGCTGAATCCAATTTCGGAGCATCGATCTCGTCACCTCGCAGCCTGTCAGGAGCCATCCTGCTCCCCGTGGGGCTGTCACAGTGGCCTTGTCAGGGGGACGTGCCCCAGGGAATGGCAGCCTCTCTGTCCCTGGGAGGACGCCCACGGACCCCCGGCAGGACCAGCCTTGTGCTGATGGGCAAGTGGAGAGGAGGCAGGCACAGGTTCCTGGGCTGCTCCACGGGGTGCAGGTGTCTCCCTGGGGTCTGGCACGGGTGCCTTTGACAGTGTCTTTGTTCCCCAGGGATGTTCGGAGTCTGGGCATCACCATGATGGGCCACCAGAAGAAGATCTTGAGCAGCATCCAGGCCATGAGGTCCCAGCTGCTGAACACAAACGGCCCCAGGAGGCATCTCTGACCACCAAGCTCTGCAGAGCCACGTCAGGCATTCCTTAACACCTACCCTGGCTAAGGGGCAGCAGGGAGGTGAGCAGGAACAGGGGCGCCAGGAGCTGGAGCCCTGGCAGCATCTCTTTGATTTCAGCATTGGTGGAAACGTGGAATCCCAGATCCCTCGGTGGTCCCGGAGGGGCTGAGGACACATCATGACTCTGCTCTTGCCCTGTGGGACTGGGGGTCTCCACACAACTATGCAGGACAGGAGGCAACCCCTTCACCCAGTGGGGTGGTCCCGCTGCTGCTGCAGGTGGAGGGATGCCAGACACGTCAGCAATAACCAGGAGCAGTGGGACTGGGCTTGCCGTGGCACACAGCTCCTTCGGGTCAGGCAGCTGGGGACTTCCTTGGATCTCTGGACTGAGCAGGGCTCCACAGGCTGCACACAGCAGCTGCCAGTGCCTCCCAGCGTACTCCAGCCTGGACCTCCTGACCTGCACCAGCCTGAAGGTGACTCCATGGTCCACTTCCAGCAAGAGCAGGAGGGCAGGGGACAGAGTGCAAGGTGGCAGTGCCAGGAGCAGCTGGCTCTGCCTTCAGACCATACTTCCCAGCTCGGAGGAGAGTCGTCCAGGGCCTTCTGCCTGGAGTCTCAAGAAGCCCTGGAGTGCTGCAGGACACTCTCCACCCCTCGAACCCACCAGCGCTTCTCCTCCCCGATCCAGCACAGCCCTCCAGGCAGCCCAGCCGTGTTTCCTAGGGCCACGAGCTCAGGTTCCTCTGCCAGCAGAATTGTCCTGGCCTCCCCCAGAACAGAGAGGAATGGGAGAGTGTGCTCCCATCTCACATGATGGAGGGACAAGAGAAACAGCTCTTTGTTCTTATTTTGTCCTAGAGAAAGCCAAAAGCTGTGCCATCACCTGGCTGGCAGCTCACCTGCAGAGGAGGGGTCCTGACAGCATTTCCAGCTGCAGTCACAGCATCCTCTGGCTGGGGACAGGAGCTCTGGGCACAGAGGAGCTCGCTGGTGGTGGTCCCAGTGTTTGGGAGGGTGGTCTGTCCTCCACAGGAGCATCTCTCTGGCTGAGCTTCCCTGGTGCTCAGCAGTGGCCTCCAAAGATGTGTAGAGCTGGTCCAAGAGGCTGAGCTGGGTGCAGAGGTGCAGATGAACTGGGGAGCGGGGCAGGCTGTGGGCTGGGAGTTTCTTTTTGGTGTAAATACAATTTTCTATGGGTTTGGGAACTGTTTTACTGAAATAGGGTGTTAAGTACACAAAGTGGTCTCAAAGCACAGAAGCCTCAGTCGTGGGGCTGAACTCACTGCAAAAAAAAGTCTGCTGGGAGCATGGCTGGGGGTGACAGGAGGGGAGGGGGACTGGAGGGAAGGCACAGCACCCCGTCCTTCTCACGGGCACAGCACACCCAGCATCACTCCAGCGCAGGTCCTGGTGGGATCTGGCCCCAGGGCTGCTCCTGCCGGGCCTCTTTGGGCACACGGGGGGTGGGGGGCGGGTTAAAGCCATTCCTCAGCTGCAATAATCCTGGCTAAACCAGCCTTTCCAGGGCTGGCTTGGCTTTCCATGCAGGGCACTTGTGTCCTGCTGGATTCTCTGACTATGGCGGGCACTTTACTTCTTCCTATGGAAGCTGTTTGTAAAGGGGGACAGATGCAATGTGTTGTTTCATTTCTATTGCACCCTGCGTCCTGCACTGGGCCCTGGCCACTCCCTCCCCACAGCCAGCACGGGGCAGAGCCCACCACGCCCTGCAGCACAGGGGCTGGGTGCTGGCCCCGTCCTCTCTTCCCAACATTTGGGACTCGGTCCTGGACACGCTGCTGAGAGCAGAGAGGTCAGAGCAGTGCCTCACCTGTGTCCTTGGGGTTTGCTGGGCAGCCCCAGCCAGGCGGGCTGCAGGATCTGAGGCTGGGAGCTGCCAGATGGCCCCTTTCCAGGTGGTTCACCAGTCACATCCTGCAGCACGGGGTCACTGGGCTGCTCCTGGCCGTGGGGATGGTGGGGCAGGGTTTGCCTTTTATGTTCAGAGTGTGCACTTCCTCCTGGACAATAAAAATCCCTCTTTCCGTGATCCATCTCCTCGCCTGTTATTGTCACTGGGCTGCACAGAGCTGTCACCACTTCAGGGAGAACAGGGGACACCCCAGCTAGTCACCAGCTCCCCTGCTCCAGAAAGCCTCCCACACGTGAAGGAGGCTTCCCTGCAAAGCAGGAGTGTCCATGGGATGGGCCCAGAGGGACAGGGAAGAGCCAGGAGGATGTTTGTGGGCTCCCAGGGGAGGGGTGCTGTGCGCTGGGAGAGGACCCCCCAAAACCACCCCGTCACTGCTGTGCAGGAGCATCTCCTGCAGGACGTGATGCAAGCACAGGATATCTTGTGTGCAGAGGCTCCTCTGAACCTCGAGGGTCTCTGGCAGGATTTCCTGGACTCAGCCTTGCCTTCTTCTGGAAGTGTCCAAGGCCAGGTTGGAGCAGCCTGGGACAGTGGAAGGCGTTCCTGATGTGGGAGGGGGGTGAGGAACAAGATGGGCTTTGAGGTCCCTTCCAACCCAAACCATTCTGGGATAAACACGGTTAGAAGGAATGTCTGAGGGTCACCTCACCCCGCCCCTCCAGGTGCCTGTGCAGGGCACAGACCTGTGCAGGTCCTGCTCACACCTTGCTCATGGTCCAGAGCTGGCACGGTGGGACAGCCTGGCCGTGCTGGGACCTGGCACTGTTCACCCAGGACACACATTTCACTGCTTTATTTCAGTCAGTAATAAAACCCCAGTGTCCACACTGTGCAAAACGTACGAGGTTTTCTCACATTTCTCAGACCCAAACATTTGGGAGGATGGATGATGCTGGTGCCTGGCTCCTTCCCCAGGCAGGGGTGGGGGCACTCAGCCAGGCACTGTTGTGGGGAGGGGCCCGGGGCCTCGACAGCATCACTTTGTCAAAGCCTGTGAGCACCACACCCAGGGCATCACCCTGCTCACAGCCTCAGGAAGATGAGGCACAGTTGTGTCATTTTTAACGAAATCGCCATGAAATTGCAGTCCTGGCGGTCACTGGGGACAGTTCTCCAGGGCACAGAGCCGTGTTCCCAGACCTCCTGCACTCCCATCTGGCCCTGGGCTGGCACCCAGGGATCCTGATGGCCGAGAGAGGAACTGGCTCAGCAGGAAAACCCCTCGGGAAGGGGATCCTGGGGAAGGGGCTGGTCAAGAGGCAAAGTCTCCATCCGAGGAGAGGTGACAGACACCCTGGTTCATACACACCGGCAGATGCACCCCTTCCTGTACCAAAACAGCCCTCAGGATCTTCACACCTTCTTAAATAACCCCCAAGAGAGTTTCACCCCATCTTGCACCACTGGCAGCTGGCCTCTCCCTGGTAAAACAGCTTTTCTAATTTACTCCCACCCAGCATTACCCCAGGTTTCCAGTAGCTCATCTCGGAAGCATTTCCTTTGCAGCTGCCCGGGCTGGGTTGGCTGTGTCATTGGGAGGGGAGGCTCTGCGAGCTCTGTGTGCCTGGAGGTGGCAGTCTGGACCTGCGGAGCACCTGCAGAGCCCTGCGAGGAGCCACCGCCTGGGCTCCCCCCGCACCCTGCCGGAGCCAGCTTTGCAGGGGTCAGAGGAATTCCAGGGCTGGCAGGAACAGATGGTGAGCTCGGCTTCGGGTTTCCTGATACGATTCCTGTCTGATCACATACCAGCTTAGTCTGCCAAGGAAGGCTGTATTCCCAAACCACCTTCTCTCCCTGCTTTTAGCGCAGTTGTTTAGCATCATGTCCAAGTAAATTACTCAGGATAATCTGATGTAAGATAGAAATATCAGCCCCAGCTGCTGCTTTAACTCTTGGAAGGATTATGGGTTAAGTTCTGCACGGGTTTTGAAGTGTCACATCTTGGAAACCATCATCAAGGACTGTGATAACAGCACAGCTCATCCCAGGATGACAGAAGTGCCTGCTCTGCCACTGATGCCATGATGATTTTTTGCCTTTTCTTTTACACCCCTTTTATATACTTTTTCTATAGCTTTTATGTATTCTTAGTGCTTGTAGCCCACATTCTTAGACTTAATATTTTCTTAAGCCAAGAGACGAAACATCTTGGGAGCCTCGTGGTGAGGGGTCAGAAAGCCCCAGACAGTTTGGGTGGATGTGCTTTGGTGACCAATGGGACACGAGCTTGGGGACCAACGGGTGAGGCAACACGGGCAGGGCATGTCCCAAAGTCACCAGGGGATCACCAGGTGAGCCCACACCTCAGTGCAGAGGTGATGAGATGGAGAGACAGGAGGAGATGGAGAGGCAGGAGATGGAGAGGCAGGAGATGGAGAGGCAGGAGGAGATGGAGAGGCAGGAGATGGAGAGGCAGGAGATGGAGAGGCAGGAGGAGATGGAGAGGCAGGAGGAGATGGAGAGGCAGGAGCAGCAGGATTACTCTCCCTGCCCAGCAGGACTGGCCACACCTCTCATGGACACACAGCAGGAACGTGTGAAACCCCATTTAACGCCCGGGTCCTCTAAACCTGTTATCAAAAGACGAGGTTCCTCATTACAATTCCTTTATTTCTCTCACATTCAGAGCTGCCAGCGAAGGGTCAGCAGCACTTATGAAATTTTCAATTCTCGCAGGTTTTGAATTTACATGTTTTTTCTGTGTCTGAGCTGGAAGAAGATTATGAATAAAAGATTAAAATTGGAGGTCTCCAATCATTTAAGAGCAATGCAATGAGCATTTATTCCGGGAACAAGCAGGAGCCAAACACCACTGCGTGCATACCAAAAATTAGCTGCAAACTTCAAACAGGGCCCCAACAAAAAGCTGTGCTCTTTGAAGTGACACTGCTGGGGTGTGGGGAGGGTTGAACCTGGGGCCTGGAAATCTCTGGGCTCTGCAGGGTCTCGGGAGCAGAGCAGCAGCATCCTTGGCTCCAGATACTTCAGAGGAGACACAGAGGCTCCATCACTGGGAGGTGTAAACACTGCACAGGAGCACCTTGCTCAGGGAGTGGAATTCTTCAGGAGAGATGGAGGGATGGGTGGTGGGAAAAGGAAGGTGGCTAGGACAGATTCGGGTGGAGTAGGATGTGGCTGAGGCAGGAGGAGGAACGGGAGGTGAGGAGCATTGGGAAGTCAAGGTAGACCTGAGTGAGGCAGCAGCTGAAATTAGAGTTCAGGGCAAGCTGTGCCTGGTGTGGAAAAGGGCTTTTCATAACTAGAGGCAAAGGTTTATTGAGCACAGGCTTCGCAAAGGAAACAAAATCTCCAGGGAAATCTTTGTCTTCTCTGCTCAGAGAGGTGAAAACGGGATGGGACTTGCTGGTGTGTGGCCCCTTCTCTGGCCATGGGCACATTTCTGTGCGTGTTCTCACCATGCAAAAAAACCCCACCCCTTGCTCCTATCAATACCTGACCTTCCTCCCTGAATCCTTGCTTTTCCAGGCCCTTTCGTTTCAGTTCACTGCTTTATCAATGCTCTGGTCCTTCAGGGAACAGGCACAGACGTGGTTGTGGTTCCCAGCACAGCCCCTCTCAGGTTTGTGGGGATAAGGATCCCGCCGGAGGGGAGGTGTGACTCTCCTCAGTGCTGTCCCTGCCTCTGTTTCCCAAAGATTTCTGATTCCTGCTTCTTCCTGAGCCAGAGGTTCAGCCCTTCCCCCTTCCATGCCACAGGTCCTTTGCCTTCTCCGTGTCTGACGGTGCCACTGATGCCATAATGATTTTTTTCCTTTTCTTTTATACCTCTTTGATACACCTTTATCCCCTTTTGTATTCTTGGTGTTTGTTTTTAGCCTACATTCCTAGAGTTGATGTTTTGTTGAGTCAGGAGACTGAACATCTTGGAGGCCTCAGACACCAAGGTCCTCTCTGGAACACATTTTGTAAACTCAAAGCTGGGTCTGGCCAGGGGAGGGTTCCTGGGGAGGGGGGTTCACTCGGCCTCACTCATTGAGGAATCTTTGATAGATGTGCTAATTTGTAACACCTATAATTTATACCCGATCTATCCTGGGGGTGCATTTTGGGGTGCATTTTGGGGTGGGCATTTCAATGTCCATTTTGGGGTGGATTTTCGATGTGCATTTTCGGCGTGTTCCACCTGGACGGAGTGCACCAGGGATCCTTGAAATAAACACCGAGGTGAAAACCCCTTTTTCCCTTCTAACCGTGTTGGGCTCTGATTTTAAGAACAGGGATAAGGCATCCCCAGCACTCACCCGTGCTTGCAGGGGGCTGGGATTGCCTGCTCAGAGAGCCGCGGGCTGGGCTGCCAGTGGAGAGGCAGCAGAGGAGTCTGGAGCCCGGAGAGGCCGGCAGGACCCCAGCCATGCTCAGCCAGGACGTGCCACATCCCCGGATGGCACACGCCCTCCTGACCTGTGACAAGTGACAGCGACACCATAAACATGCTGCTGGACAGGACAACCTCGAGGTCCCTTTGCCCAGCCCTGCTCCATGCTGTGAAATCTCCAGGCGGTGAAACATCCCTGAGCAGCAGAACTCGTGGATAAAGGCTGCACACGAAGCTCTCCAGTGTTATCACACAGCTTTCTGAGACATCCCCACGCCTTCCACCTTCTCCAGCAGCAAGGGCTGGGCACTGCAGCTGCAGGCAGCATCCTCCCTGTTAAAAACGAAGTCCAGTCACCTGCTAAATTTAAAGGTTTTTAATAAAGTAGAACAATAAGGGACAAAAGATAGAGCAAAAGGATTACAGCATCCAGGTGATGCTGGGTACCCTTGGCACAGAGCCAAGAGCACAA
>VZRO01007694.1:223413-242656 GCA_013397915.1 Daphoenositta chrysoptera | reverse complement strand
CATCATCCCCAGCTCAGCATCCCCCAAAATCAGCACCCCCAGCTCATCATCCCCATCTCATCATCCCCCAAATCAGCATCCCCAGCTCAGCATCCCCAGCTCAGCAGCCCCAGCCCGGCCCTGGCACACGCTGGCCTCTCCCTGCAGCCCCCTCGGGGAGCGGCTCCCCTCGCAGGGACCTCGCAGGGGCTGAGGGTGTGGTTTGCAGTGGTGAGAGTCATTGAAAAGGGTTTTTTTTTTTTAGTGACTTCTTCAAAGCTGGCGTGTGCGCGGCTGGGGTCACCGCGAGGCCGCTCCCCAGCGCTTCTCCGAAAGCTCTTCCCCCCCAAACACACGGAGCTGTTTTCAAACGCATCCAAATGAATCACCTCTACTCCACAGACAAAGTTTTCTCCTCCTCATTCTCCTTTGAAGAGGCTCACAACATGTTGGACTTATCAAGACTAATTTTAGAGAAAAACAGGAAAAAAATATGCAAACTACAGACTCAGGCCCCTGAAGACTAAAGCACTAAGA
This sequence comes from Daphoenositta chrysoptera, assembly GCA_013397915.1. NCBI lineage: Eukaryota > Metazoa > Chordata > Aves > Passeriformes > Daphoenositta > Daphoenositta chrysoptera. The sequence continues at coordinate 242,140 of VZRO01007694.1, read as the reverse complement.
GCTCTTCTGAGGAGTGCAGATGCAGCGAGGCTGCCTTATCTCGGAGTCAGCGCTGAAGTGGAGAGCCACGTAACGAGGGACTATTTCCCATCTGCTGCATAAATCTAAAGTTACTTCAGGCAGAATGAGGAATCAGAAGATACTTCAAAGGCATTTGAGCTCTGTATCTGTGTCAAACCGCAGCTCTAAGCACTCTGTGTTGCCCTCCTATTAAAGATGAACTTTTGTACTCTGTTAGACATCTTAAAAAGCATAAAACATAAGTTCATTTGCTTTTCAAGTACTCCCATCCCCACTCCCCGCTCGGCTCCCTTGCAGAACAGGGTATTTGTGAACAAACAGCCCCGGTTTTGCTGCAGAGGTTTCGCCTCGCCCGGCAGCACGGGAGGGGTCGGCGGGGTGAGCTGCAGTTTTCCAGCACCGAGGGAGCTCTCAGTGCTCAACGGGACCAGCACCGCTTCCCCAGACCTGCGTGTCCTCAGCATCCTCCGGGCTGGAGTTGTGCCAGGGGAGATGCGGCTCTGCCCCGTCAGAGATGGGGGCGCTGCTCGGGAGGAGAGCAAACAAGGCTGACTGTCAAGATAACCCTTTTTTCCTTGTGGAATTTATGGCTTTATCAGCATTTTTTTTTTTTTTTTTTTTTGCAGAATGAGATGAAATGTGAAGGGTTTTCAGCTGTGGAAATTAATTGCTTCATTCTAAGCTGGCACTAAGCCCCATGGCCTGGGGTCCTCGGGGGATGCCGTGGGACCACGTTGGTCCCACAGGACTCCTCAAACACTGCGGGAGGAGCTGGCTGGGCGACGGGAAAGCGAGAAGAACACAAAAGGCCCCGAAGTGGTTACATTTCTACAACATAAGGGTTAATATTATACACATAACATTCATTATTTGCGAAAAGCCAACACAATAATATGTGTTTATAACAAGTCCACAGGGCGGGACCACGGCCCCTCAGCACAGGAGGCTCTTCAGAGGTACCTTGGCACAGCCTGTGACATCCAGGGACGTGGTGCTGTCCACAGAGTCCTTCTCCACCTTCCTTTTCACCACTTCAAAGATCTCTCCAAGGTCTGAGAGACCTGACTCCCCTCTACAGAAAACCTCAGTCACTTTCTTAACAAATTCTGTGTATCAAGGTGTCTGTCCTGTCCTCACTGCGGGTGCCCCTGGTGTGACACTGGGACTCTCTGTGTGCTGTCTAGGTGGCCACAGAGGTTTTTCTGTGGCTCAGTGTCACACGTGTCACCTTCCACACCCATTTGAGGTTACCCATTGGAGCTTGTAGCTGATTTGATTCTTCTGGAGTTCTTGTCTCAGTCCCACGTAGTCCTGGCTGGCTGGGACTCTCCAGGCACATTTTGCTCCAACACCTCCTCTGACACCTCTCTGAGGCAGTTTCTCATGTTTATCCCCTAGAAAAGCCCTTGCAGTGCAGGAATCTCCTTGATCAGAGGTGTTCAGAATGGTTTAATTTTATTTTTCTGTGGAGCCATGGGCTCCTGCTGTCCTCCTTTAATAGAATGTCACCAAGGAGAGGTGACACTCCTGACCACCTGACCTCCTGGTGTGCTGGGGGAGTTGCATTCTTAGCCTTTAAGCTGCTAACAAGTTGCTCTTAAAAATATTTAATCCCATTCATAATGGTTTGACACTTAATGTGCCCAGGTCTGGGCACAATTTACAATTTTCTCCTCTGCATTTGGACATTACTTTCTGTTAATTTCTGTGAAACTGGTTCACTTTGCATTTTAACCACGGTAGACACTTCAAACCCGGCAACGCTGTGGTACAGTGTTTAAAAGAGTATTTCTCCTCCTCAACATACAGCAGTGCAGAAGTTTCACAGATTTTTAAACACTCCTTCCATTTCTAGGTTTATAAAGTAGCCTGGCGCTGCCCTAAAAGTGTGTTTTATCATATTGAAAGATAGCAGAGGCAGTTATGGGCTAACAAGCGTGACCAAGACCCCAAAATGGATTTACCTCATTTGAGAGGCTTTTCCATTAATTTGTTTCACTCCAGGCAAATTATATGTGCCTCTCAAATCAGGCTTAGTGAAGATCTTAGTCACAAACAATTGGTCTCAAACCTCAGAGATCAAGGGTAGTTGATATCTCTTTTTTCCTCTAATCTAATTTGATTCCCAATAGTCTGTGGCTAATGCGGGCACACAATGCAGCAGACAGAGCGTTTGCAGCAGACAGGGACGTACAAGGCAGTGTTAAGATCTTACTCACATCATTATCTCCAGCTCCTGCTCTTGGCAGCAGAGCTGGGAGGATTTGGGGAGTGGAGGAGCACAGGGACCTCGGCCTGACGCAGCCAGGGTCGAGAAAGGAGATCACCATCTCTTAAATATGGAAAGGGATTATCCGATTTCAGAGACAATTCTGTTAGCACACGAAATCTGCATAAACTGCCTGTGACCAGGGTGACACGGAAAATTAAGAGATTCACAAACACACAAAGGGGAACGGGTTCCCAAGCAGGGAGAAGGGGACAAAGAGGTTTGGGATTAATTCCAAAGCAAAGGGTCAAGGAAGGAGTCAACCTGGTGCTGGAAATGCAGGTCTGCATCACACACAGAATAACAGCATCCCCCGGAGAGGCTCGAAGGGAGGGTCCATCACTGCCTGCCAGCATCTCTTTGTCAGGTCCTGCTGGCCACCTGCAGGGCCAGAATCCATCTTTTCCTTTATAATTTTTTTTCTTTCCCCTAACACAGTCTCTCGGTTCTCTTCCCTGCCGAAGCACTGAAACAGCTGGAATGCAGCACAGGTTCAAATCAGTCAGGCCTGACACATCTGTCATCGTAACTGAGGTCTGGATGAAGCTCCCCCAGACAGAGATGCTGTTATTTTCCCTCTGTGCTATAGGTTTTGTCCACTTTCTCCTGGGATAAGCTGGAATTTTCCCCAGAGAAATTGCCTGCTGTCAGTTCTTTTCCTTGATACCTGTCAGGCGTTGCAAAAATATCTTCTTTGCCTTAATATTTTGCAAGTCCACGTGCAGTGAATGGAGCAAACATCCAGGAGGAGTAGCCTGGTCTAGTGGAAGGTAGATTAGGGGGTGGAAGGAGATGATTTCTAAGGTCCCTTCCAACCCAACCCATTCTGGCATTCCGTGATTGCCATGACTGCAGAGAGCTGGGCTTAGCTCAGGCAGTCCAGTCTCTCCTTGACCTCTGGTTTTTTTGTGCCTTGACCTCTTGACCCCTTGGTTTCCAGGCAGTTTTTGGTGTAGGAACCTCTGAGGGCAAAGGATGACTTTAGGGGGCCTGGATGGAGCAATAAGGTCCCTTCAGGTGGACACCAAGAGGGGAGAAGTCACATCCACGGGTGGAACAGGGTGGAGCTGCAGCCAGCAGAGCCTGGGGGAGATTCTGCAATCCAAAATGTGGAAGATGTTTAAGGCCTGAAGAAGAGGAAAGGTGCCATAGGAGAAGCTGGAGAAGTGCAGGACTTGGCTGGGCACACTGAAACCCCAGGCAGCTCCTCTCTGCACCCCACATCTTCATTAGACACCAAAATAAGCCCAGGAAGGATCCCCTTGATACTGCTGGGGAACCCTTGCCAAAGGAAAACAAGAGATTAGGGTGACCCAAAAACCACTTTGTCTAAAAGGGTCTGCACCAAGCATTGGACAAGACCACAGATTGTCCTCTGGAGATTGATGGAAGCCAGGGCACTCCTGAGCCTTTCTCCTCACCCATGGGAGTGGTCCAGGCATGGAGCTGCTCTGCTGGGAAGGCTCCCAGAGTGTGGTGGAGCTGACCCAGAGCAGCTTTGTGCCTGCAAGGGCTCCTCTGATGGACCAGGGGGCTGGGGCAGGTCCTTGGCACTGGTGGAAGGGGAAGGCTCTGTTGAAATTCAGTGCAGCGCACCTGAGCGCTTCTTAAATTCTCAATTTAGCAGCACCCACATCCCAGCAAATGGTATGGAAACCACAGAGAGCAGATCTGCAAGGGGATGGGCTGTCAGGACAGAGCGGGCTGTGCACCAGCCCTGCTGCAGGGATTCCCTGTACACCCTGAAACACGGGCAGGTCAAAGCATGGAGAAATAAAATCACAGAATTGGGTCAGAAGGGACCCTGAAGATCATCTCACTCCAACCTCTTGCAGGAGGAGCACTGCAGATGTGACAGCACCCACTCGTACTCAGAGGGAGGAGATCCTCCAGCTTCCAGGGAGTGCCTGGCAGTGGGGCAGCAGGACTCAGCAGCTGTGTTTGGGCTGGGAAGTCCCAGCTTCTGTTTGTGACTGATGGATGGTGGCCATGGCAGGCTCTTCTGGAAGTCTGCTGTGTTCCCCTTCTTGGGGAAGGCATTATTTTCTCTGAGCACTGGAATAAGTGAATATAAATCCTTGCCACGTGTCCACGCTCAGTAGCAGCTGTGTCCTGTGAGAGCCCCAGGGGACACAGGGCACAGGAGGGGCCTGGCCACCACGTCAGCACAGGTTGCAGGTGTCCCTTGCTGCTGTCCTGGCTCACAGCAGGGCATGGCTGAGTATAAAATCACAAAGAATGACAGAGTCAATGAGGTTGGAAAAGCCCCCTAAGATCGAGTCCAGCCATTCACTCAGCATTGATATGTTCACCACCGCACTGTGTCCCCAGGTGCCACATCCACAGGGTTTTGAACACTTGCAGGGGTGGGGACTCCACCACTGCCCTGGGCAGCTGTGCCAGTGCCTGACCACCCTTTCTTAGATCCAACTTTAACCTCCCCTGGCCCAGCCTGAGGCCGTTCCCTCTGCTCCTGTCCCTGTTCCCTGGGAGCAGAGCCCGACCCCCCCGGCTGCCCCCTCCTGCCAGGGAGTTGTGCAGAGCCACAAGGTCCCCCTGAGCCTCCTTTTCTCCAGCCTGAGCTCCCTTAACTCCCTCAGTGGCTCCTGGTGCTCCAGACCCTTCCCCAGCTCCGTTCCCATCTCTGGACAGGCTCCAGCAGACACAGCTTTTGCTGGGAGAGCTGACAGCATCCCAGACAAGCACTTCCCACAGGCAGTAGAGACAGGAGGAGGGGGAGAAATCCTCCAGCCAGAAGAGGATCCAGAGATGAGCTCGCTCTGGGGACAGGTGGTTCTGTCCGTGTGTCGTGGACCATGCCAAAGACTGCTGGGGGCTCTCAGAGGCCACCTGAGGAACCCTCTGGCTCTGCTCAGCCCTGCTCACACTCACAGGCAGCGATGTGCCTTGTCAGAGGATGTGTCACACCGCTGCCTTCCAGGTGTTTCCTGTGTCCCAGCACAAACTGCAGAGCCCGAGGGAACGACAAGCAGCCACCGTGCTGGGAGAAGCGGAGTGTTCTCCCAAGGAATCCATCCTGGAGAGGCCAAACGCCCGGGGGGGATGCAGTGGGACAGGGAGAGCTGCCCCTCTGCCCTCCCTGCTCCTACACATCCCTCAGCCACTGCAAAGCCCCACCGGCCTCCAGCAGCCGTGCAGGGCCCAGGGTCTGCGTGAGGACCAGCCCGTCTCGTTTGATTACCAGCAGATGGAGGATGCATGCGAGAGAGAGATAATTAATTAATTGCAACTTTCCCAGCCTCCAGACTTTGGTTCCTATTGATCTCAGTTTTATCTGGAGTAATAGAGACAATTAGGAGGGAACACAGCAGCAGAAGTTAATTACCAATGGAATGGAAACTGTGTCTTTCAATTTATTAAAGTTTTATCACAAAGCAGCGCTGCCGCAGGAGCACAGGCAGAGGCAGCCTGTCTCCCTGTGTCCTCCGTGTCCTGCAGAGCACTCCCCACTCCTGACAATCGATAATAAATAAACACCATCCCACCTTGCGCAGAGCCCCGGGTGCTGTGCGGGGCTGCCGGACGGGCTGTGCTCCGGGAGCTGCTCTGCGGGGCCCCGGGGACAAGGCATGGGGACAAGGCGTGGTCCTTCCCGTCCCGAGGCTCCCTGGAAGGCAGCCCTGCCTGCAGGCACAGCCCTGCGTGCTGGGAGAGATGCTGAGGGCAGAGGAGGCAGCACAGAGAGCTGCGGAGGGACCGGCCACCTCCGAGAGCATCGCTGCTCACGGCAGGGTCGAGATGTGCTCTGGATGTTTGGACAGGGAGGGTTAGGTTAGATTTTGGAAAAGGTTCTTCCCCAGAGGGTGCTGGGCACTGCCCAGGCTCCCCAGGGAATGGGCACGGCCCCGAGGCTGCCAGAGCTCCAGGAGAGTTTGGACACTGCTCCCAGGCATGGGTGGGATTTTTGGGGTGTCCGTGCAGAGCCAGGATTTTGACTGGATGATCCTGGTGAGTCCCTTCCAGCTCAGGACATTCTATGATTCTTTTAAATGGGTCACTGTTATAAATACATATTATTGTGTTGGCTTTTCGCAAATAATGAATGTTATGTGTATAATATTAACCCTTACGTTGTAGAAATGTAACCATTATTAAATGCTTTTTCTTTTGTTTTACCCTAGAAATAGTTGAAAAATAGCTAACCAAAAATATGTTGAAATGCTATTAACAAACTATAAGCTTAACTAGATAAGCACAGATGTGATGACTTCAGCCTTAGGAAGTAATAACTCCAACCCCAAGGACAATCTCCAATAAACACAGAAGGGATAACTCCAGCCCCAGGAAACACAGAAGGGATAACTCCAGCCCCAGGAAACACAGAAGGGATAACTGCAGCCCCAGGACAATCTCAAATAAACACAAAAGTGACAATCTCAGATAAGCACGATGTAACAGATTCCTGTTACCGGACATCTCTACCTACAAATCTTCTAAGAATCAACATACAGAAGAATTCCTCTCATATCTTAAAGGCCATGTGTTTTTCAGGAAAGAGTATGAATATACATATTTGCCTATGACTATGTAACAGGCTGATGCAATAGAAATGTATATAAAGAGAATGTCTCACTAAGGCAGTTGTGCTCTTGGCTCTGTGCCAAGGGTACCCAGCATCACCTGGATGCTGTAATCCTTTTACTCTATCTTTTGTCCCTTATTGTTCTTCTTTATTAAAAACCTTTAAATTTAGCAGGTGACTGGACTTCGTTTTTAACAGTCACCACTGCTGGTGCAGGAGCAGTAACTGGATTGCTGGTTTGCTCTTGTCTCTCTTTCCAACCATTCCAAAGAGTGCCTTTGCCTTGCACTGCCCCACAGAGCTGGAGGTTGCCCACCTAAGGACAGCCCTCATTGCTGGCTCAGTCCAACCCAACCTGACCCACACAGCCTTGCCCAAACTGGAGATTTCAGCAGAAAAATTTCTCTGGTCCTTTATGAACACATGGTTGCTCACAACCTGGAGTGGACCCAGTCAGTAACCTCTCTTCTGATGAAAAATGACTGTTTAATTGCATTTATTTCATTTGGTTCATTTTCTTTAAGATTCTTTTTTGAAGCATCATGTCAAAAGATTTTGACACGGCATCACTGACTGCTTCACTGGGGTCACAGGTTTAGGATTCACGGTCCCAGTCCTAATGTGAGGTGACACTGCACTGGACTGCAAAGGGAAAGGGCACTCTGGAAGATCTCCTGTCTGACGGCTGAGCGTGCATGCTATTAGAAATCAGGCAGTTGTGGGTCCGACCAGTGCTTGAATAGGATACAGGTTTTAAATCCCTTGTATGGTAGGCACAAGCCAATTAGTCATGCTTAAATACTTGGGAGATTGCTGGAGCCCCGAGCCTCAGCGAGCCGTGAGGCTCAGCCCTGCCCTGCCGGTGAACTGATTCACAGGGAAGGAGGGAAGGAGATATTTTCTCAAGGTGAAATGGATGTTCTTGGAGGATGTGTGGTTTTAAAAGAGTTAGATGCTTGGCAGATTGACTCCCTAGTCTTGATTAGCCCTGCTCTGGCATTCCCAGGTGAAACAAAAACAATCTACGATCGCAGAGATTTGCAAAATGTGACTTTCTGTGGCAGCTTAAGCAGTTTGGATGCTCGTAGAATGCCAGAATCCCAGAATGGTTTGGGTTGGAAGGGACCTTAAAGCTCATCCCACCCACCCCTGCCATGGCAGGGACACCTTCCACTGTCCCAGGGTGCTCCAAGCCCCAATGTCCAGCCTGGCCTTGGCCACTTCCAGGGATCCAGGGGCAGCCACAGCTGCTCTGGGCCAGGTCCAGCCTGGATACCTGTCCCTTACATCCACTCCTGCCAGCCCTTTCCAGGGGAATCTGCTCGGCTGCCTTGTCCCTCCCAGCCCAGCCAGGCTGGGGCATCTCTCATTTCCATCACTCAGCACATCCTCCTGCTCACCCGCAAGTCCTAAATTCAATCTGATTTCAGTCTGATTACTTTCCCCTCCACTTGAGAGAATTAATTAATATCCGGCTCTGCTCCAGTTTTTTTTCCCCAATCGATAAAAGGAGGAAGGAAAAGGTGGTGTACCTGTCATTAATCATCATTAAATTAGTGACTCCAGAATTAGCTCGCCATGAAAGCTGGTGCAGCAGCAGAGCTGTGCTGTGTCCCCGTGCTGAGAGCCCCGGAGCTCTGCACAGCTCAGGCAGCAAGAAACGGGAGAGAGAGGAGAGACCTGCACAGGGCTGTCACATGAGGGAAGGGATGCAGATCCTCCTTGGTGGCAGAGGAGGGGCTCCACCACAGCCAAGCACCTACAGGGTCACCGTGACTCCACCTCTGCGCCCAGGAGCTGCAAACTGAGGGGTGTGAAGGCCACCACCCCTGCCAGGCTCCCAGTCAAACCAGTGCCACTCCACCCTGGCTCGGCAGGCTGAGCCTGGACCTGCACTCACAAAGCTCCTTCCCACAAGCCTCTGTCCCCTTGCACCGAGTGGCTAAAGCGGCCGAATTTGCCACAATTGGAGGCGTTCTTCCAAGGAATGTGAGCATGAATTAATAATGGCACTTTGGAGGCTCTCTCTGTGCTTTGCTGCATCCCTCCTGCTGCATCCCCGGCTCAGAGCTGCTGAGGAGCCGCATCCACGCTGATTCATTTTGCACTAATAACAGCCTTCCCCTAAGAGGGATAAACAGTACGCTGAAGTTTCTGCTGGCAAAACACATCTCCAAATGAACTGCTAAAAATGGTTAACAAAAGGCTATTTCCAGCTCCTCCACCCAGCTGGAGCTGGCTCTGCTCCCTGGCTGGTGTTGTCTGCATCTGTCACAGGAGTTCCTGTGCGGGGAAGGGAGGCAGGGAGGGGTGCAGGCAGCAGGCGAGGAGGTTTGGGAGGGACAGAAGGGGGCTGCAGGCAGGTGCCTCTGTTAAAAACGAAGTCCAGTCACCTGCTAAATTTAAAGTTTTTTAATAAAGAAGAACAATAAGGGACAAAAGATAGAGTAAAAGGATTACAGCATCCAGGTGATGCAGGGTACCCTTGGCACAGAACCAAGAGCACAACTGCCTTAGTGAGACACTCTCTTTATATACATTTCTATTGCATCAGTCTGTTACATAGTCATAGGCAAATATGTATATTCATATTCTTTCCTGAAAAACACATGGCCTTTAAGATATGCAAGGAATTCTTCCGTATGTTGATTCTTAGAAGATTTGTAGGTAGAGATGTCCGGTAACAGGAGTCTGTTACATCGTGCTTATCTGAGATTGTCACTTTTGTGTTTATTTGAGATTGTCCTGGGGCTGGAGTTATCACTTCTGTGTTTCCTGGGGCTGGAGTTATCCCTTCTGTGTTTATCGGAGGTTGTCCTTGGGGTTTGGAGTTATTACTTCCTAAGGCTGAAGTCATCACATCTGTGCTTATCTAGTTAAGCTTATAGTTTGTTAGTAGCATTTCAACATATCTTTGGTTAGCTATTTTTCAACTATTTCTAGGGAAAAACAAAAGAAAAAGCATTTAATAATGGTTACATTTCTACAACGTAAGGGTTAATATTATACACATAACATTCATTATTTGCGAAAAGCCAACACAATAATATGTATTTATAACACCTCGGTGCTCACGCAGCAGGCACAGAGAGGGGACACAGCCCTGTCATGCACGTTACCAGCAGCATGGCCAGCACAGCCCATCCGGCCGGGGAGCTGCGTGCGGGTGGGGTAAGCACCATCCTCATCCTCATCCTCATCCTCATCCTCATCCTCATCCTCATCCTCATCCTCAGCTGCTCCCCGGCCCATTGCTGCAGCCAAGTCCTGGGCTCTGCAAGGAAAGGCAGTCCCAGCAGGGCCTTTCCCCACTGCAGCTGCTCACACGGGGGTCCTTCATTTCTGGCTGTCAGAGCAAGCGCTTGTCAGACACTGCTCTAAGCTCAGGTGTAACAACCCCTCCCCGGCTCCCCGGCTCCCGGATCTGTCATGTGAGCCGTGCAGAAGGAAAGCACTTTGCATGCAGATGATTTATCTGTCCTCAGTCTGATCCAAATACACCCCCTGAGCACCATCAGGCAGCGGCAGCAGCTCCTCCTCCCACAGCCTGGTTCCAGGACGCTGGGGGGAAGAGTTTGCATTTGCAGGGGTCACAGAACCCGGACTGGTTTGGGCTTAAAGTCCATCCAGTGCCACCCCTGCCATGGCAGGGACACCTTCCACNGGGGCAGCCATCAGGGTGCCCAGAGCAGCTGTGGCTGCCCCTGGATCCCTGGCAGTGCCCAAGGCCAGGTTGGACGAGACTTGGAGCACCCTGGGACAGTGGAAGGTGTCCCTGCCCATGGCAGGGGTGGATCGGGATGAGGTTTAAGTTTGCCTCCAGCCCCAGCCTGGGATCCTGTGACTTGTCTGATAGCTCTGCTGAGGGCACGGCTGAGGCACAGGGGCACAGCAGAAATGCCACCTCAGAGGTGCCAGGGACACAGGATCCTCAGCAGTGTAGCCCTGGGGGCTTGGAGACGGCCACTGGCAAACAGGTTTGATTAGAAATTAATCAGCAGCCGAAGCAAAGTGTGATATTTAATAAAGGGTGAGGAGCTGCAGCAGAGCCCGGGGGCTGGGCTGTCAGAGGCACAGCACGAGGGAAGGGTCCCCATCCCCACCCAGCCCAAGGACAGGGCTGACAGAAGGTCACAGCTGCTGCTCAGGACACGCCTGGACCCCAGAGGCACCAGGGAAATGCTGCCACCCTACATGACACCCATAGTCCAGTGTCCGTAAGTCTCCCAGAAATTTAGAAATGCTTCTCAGTGTCACCCTGGCGGTGCTGGTAAACCACGTGCTCTGCCCCAAACCTATTCCAGCTTCAGATCAAGCCTGAATTAAAAACCCATAATTGATTTTGGATTGTTACTCCCAGCTTTTGATGTCTAAACTGGCAGTAGCCTTTTAATTATGTTTTTGAGGTTCTTCCTTCACCAGATGGGAAAAAAATATACCTCTTTTAGGCAGAAACTGAGTATTATGCCTAATGTCATCACTCAGGGAAGTGGAGCTTTAAAAAATACATTTTTATCAGAGTTCCTGAAAGCAAGGAAGCATCTGTTCCCGATTCTTGTCTGGGAGAAGGGAATGCCCAGAGAGGGAACAAGGATTTTGCTGTTGAGGAGCCGGGTCTCAGTGAAAGCTCAGGCAGGTACCACAGCAGTTCTGCAGACAGCAGTGTCTCCTCTCCAGCTCCACAGGGTAACTGGGATGCTGAGAGAGAGCTTTGCGTGTCACGCACGGAGCTGGTGCCATCCCAGAGGAGCAGCAGGATGCTCATCTCCTGGAAGAGCAACATCGTGGGCAGAGTTTCTTGGTCTTCTCTCCAAAAAAATTCTTTTTTCCTCTTCCTGTCTGCACACCCGGTGATGCAGCACCTCAGGGTTTGCAGCAGGGACACAGCAGAGACAAGAGTTCCTTTGCTGATTCCCACTCTTTTATCCACTAAACTGTTGGCTCAAGAGAGCTCGGGAAGGGGCTCTGGACAAGGTGGTTGTTCCTCGGGAGTCCTCAGTCTGGGTTCCCCGTGTTCCTGTGCCTCCCATGGCTTCTGGACATTTGCTGGGCTGATGGTTCTCCTTTGGGGAGTCTCGGGGTAGCCCCAGGGTAGTGTTTGGGCTCCCCCTCCTGCCATTGTCTCTTCCTGCGCCTTTGTGGATGTGCCAACGAGCTTTTATCACATCCTCTGGTCTCTAAATTCACAGTTACCTCTACCCCAATTCCCCGGGAGCTGGATGGGGGGGACACCTCGGCAGAGCTGCTGCAGCGGGCAGAGAGCAGGCAGGGTGCGGGGCCAGGGCGCAGCCACCACCTTCAGACTCAGCAGCAGCTTTTTGGCAATGCAGGAGCGTCCTTCCCCCCTTAATTCACGTTTCCATGAGCAGCTGCACAGCTCCACGTGTGCGACTGATGGAAGCTCTTCCCTCAGCACCGGGAAATGCTCCTGGTGCCACCTCAAGTGCGATGGCAATGAACACTCCGTGTGCCCCCTGGGCTGTCCCAGCCCTTGCAGGGATGTGGACGGTGCTTTGCAGGGGCCTGAAGTGCAATTTCTTGCCCACTTTGCCCAGTTCTCCCCTCCAGTGGTCTGCAAAGCCTGTTTTCCACCAGCCCTGGCTATTGGCGTGCTCTGCTGAGGTGGCTGCACAGCCGAACGCACAGAGTTTAAATTCAGGGCAGTTGTCCTGTCTAGCACAAGAATTGTCACTCGTTCACTTTCTGATCAAGCACCTAACACCTTCCAGAAGGGTGCCCAGCCTGGATCTGGAGGCAGCAGGAAAAAGGGACAGGTCCTTGTCCCTGTCCCCGTCCCCACTGTACAGGCAGGGATGCCAAGAAGAGTGACAGAGCTGGTATCAATCACAGGGCCCGAGCAGAGGCTTCCTCTGAGTATTTAAATCATTAATTAAGATTAATGAAATGCACTTTTGCAGTTTATTTAAGTGCATGTTCCGAACCTGAAACCTGATCATTAATTAGTGAGGGAGACAATTTGAAAGGCTCAGTAAATCCCCTCTTAAGCCCTGGTGAGGCACATCCAGCTCCAAGTGCAAGGATGTGGCTCGGCCCAGGGGGTGCTACCTCAGAGCAGTGTAGGACACACTTGAGAAGAGACACAGATCCCAATAATGCAGGCTTTTAGGGAATTAGGGAGATCCATCCAGCTCAGGACTGAGAACGGGAGGCACAAACTGTAATCTCCTTGTACCGTTGTGGCAAATGAGAGGCTTCATATGACTTCTCCAAATAAATTAAACTGAAAAAAATTCAGGGATTACTGGAAGGATTAGAGCTCCTTAGAGATCCCACTGCCCATCCCGAGGCTCCTGAATCCCGCTCACGAAGGCTAATGCAAACAAATACGTCCAATTACAGGATGAATCTGACCTGGAAATAAATTTTGTCACGTGAAATGCCACATGAAGCCCAGCTGTGGGGCCTGGCATGTATCACCTTGTGCTTGGCCTCATGCTGGGACCTCTGTGTCCACCAGATCAGATCACGGAGTCACAGAATCCCAGACTGGTTTGGGTTGGAAGGACCTTAAGCCTCACCCAGTGCCACCCGTGTCATGGGCAGGGACACCTTCCACCATCCCAGGGTGCTCCAAGCCCTGTCCAGCCTGGACTTGGACACTTCCAGGGATCCAGAGGCAGCCACAGCTGCTCTGGGCACCCTGTGCCAGGACCTGCCCACCGTCCCAGGGAACAATTCCTTCCCAAAATCCAGAGGACCAGGACCCACTGTGCAGAGGCAGCCACCTTCCAGGATGCTCTGTGGTTCCCTGCTCTGGTGACACACACAGGGCACAGGATCAGAGTCATCCTCTGCCACCAGTGCAAACGTCCCTCAGGATCCGGAGTGTGGAGCTGTCTCCGGACTCTGGGCCACTCACTGGGGTGTTTGGAAAAACAGTGTTCAGAGTGACCTTCCCCAGAGTGCAATAAACCAGACACACTGGCAGTAAATTGCATCAATTACGGGGAAGTCAGTAATTAATTAGAAGCTGGGATTCTTCCCATCCCTCACCACAGCTCTGAAATTAAAAGTACAGGTGAAGAATAACTCCAGGCCAGGGAGTCAGTGCTGGGGCTGCTGCACAATTGCCCCCACACGAAGAGTCTGGAGGTGTTGATTGATTTCCTTCTGAGTTGGCAGCAAGGACATGGGTTTGACCTCTGCACATGGGAGAGGACGTGGACAGGAGGGAATCCTGAGTGGCTCACGAGTGGAAATGTCTGTCCAAGCTGGGAAGGGGCTGTGTCCTTGTTGGAAGCAGTGGAGGTGGTTCAGGAGGGTGAGCTCCTGGCAGGAGCAGAGAGGTTGGGATGTGTGCACGGAGGGCAGGGGGCTGTTGAGCTGATGGAAGTGCTTCAGATGATGTGTGGAGCACCCCAGGATTGAGGACACAGGTACTGCTGCCCTCTGCTTGGAGAACAGAGCCACAGAGCTGCCAAAATCAGAGCTGCTGAAGGTCTGTGTTCCTCAGACCAGGATCATCAAATCCCAGAATGGAAGCAGCCTTAAAGACCACCCCATTCCAACCCCTGCCAGGGGCAGGGACTCCTTCCACTCCAGGTGTCCGAGCACAGGAACGGGGAGGCATCGTGGCCTCCAGCCCGGTGCTGAACACCTCCCTGCCCTGGAAACGCCCGTCCCAGCCGTGCTCGGCCCTGCTGGGACATTCCTGGGGAAGGCTGAGTGCCAGGCTGGCCCACGGAGCCTGGGGCACCCGCCAGGGCCCCGCCGGCTGCGGGCAGAGGCAGCCAGAGCCTGGGCAGCGGCAATCAGCCGCCCTCCAAATTGGGCAGGCGTGAGAAGTGAGCCGGGGAGCTCCCATCGATCCGGCAGCCAAGGTCGGCCAGAGGGAAGCTGAGCTCCCAGAACAGGCGCTGTGGAGAGCGGGTTTTAGCAGAAATGAGGTGTAATCGGCTGCAGCCAGCACAGGCCTCCAGCTGCCGTGACCCAGTTAACGCTGACGCTCACCTGCAGGAAACTTCCACTCCCATTTCAAGGCCTGATGGCAGGAAAAGCAGGTCACGGCACGGAGATGAGCCTGGGAAGGGGGCACCGTTCTCTGGGAGCTGTCGGGATCTGTCTGGGCACGGGGTGCAGGAAGGATCTGCCTGATGGTTCCCAATCCTTTGGGATGAGCACATCCCTGCCTGAGGGTCTCGCCAGGGCCTAATGGCCCCAAAAGAGTGCAAACCCCACAGCACCAGAACTGAGGCACCAAAACACAGTGCCCAGAGAGGGGCACCCTCTGCCTCCCCTCCAGTATGGCCAGCACGTGGGATTTGAAGGGAATCCCACCATGTCCAGGATGTCTCTCAGAACCTCATCTCCTGAACCTGTAGCATAAAGCCAAGAGGGAAAGGAAGGACAAGAACTGGGATTTTTTTTTGTTGCCTTGTAAAAATGGCACTTCAGGCTATTTTTAAACCTTTAGGGGTGTTTAGGAGATACCACGGGCTCTCCTCGGGGTTGAACAGGCTCAGGACTCTCTGCTGGAGTAGGGAAAGGGTTGGGGTGGGAATCAGCGAGCACCAGGCTGAATGTGAACAAAGCACAGATGAGCCAAACTGCTGCACTGGGGGGGATTGTGGCCAAGTCAAGGGGAATTGTTCATCCTGAGGATCAGCAGTGGGGAGGCCACCTCGCTGTCAGCCAGGGGAAGGGGAGGGTGACGTGGGAGCTGATCTCTGCTGCAGCTGCTTGGGAGCAACTGCAAGGAAACGGAGCCAAACACGTCTCAGTGATGCCAAATGACAAAACTGGGGATGGTGGGCACATAGGAGACCTTCAGAGATTTGGGATGGACATCAGGAAACGTTTCTTCACCTGAGTGTGGTCCAGCTCTAAGACAGGTCGCTGGAGTGATGGGGATCTCTGTCCCTGGGGGTTCCCAGGCTGAGGTAGGCAAAGCCACATCCTCCCTGATCTAATGCTGGGGTAGTCCTGCCACGAGCAGGGAGCTGGGCTGGGGATCCCTGAGGTCCTTCCTGCAGCTCTGCTGGGATCCACAGCGCTGTGCCTGCTGGACACCACTCTTCTCTGGTGGGACTTTCATTCCAGGGATGTCCTGGCTCTTCTCCCCGAGGCTGCAAAGGTCCAGGTTGGCTCCCTGATCCCATCCCAGCCGAGCCCACTGCCTGCAGGAAGGCCTAGGGCACTTTGATTGCTACTTACCTGCTGTGATCTTTCTTACTGACCTTGGGATGGACAGAATCTCATCCTGGATGCATCCATTGACTTCTGATGGAGGTGGGAAGACGCCAAACATGGTGGCAATCAAATCAGTATCCTGTGCAAGAGTCCAGAGGCTCCCCGCAGCCCGTACTCCTGTCAACACTTTCTGGCTCTTCAGAGAGCAGTGTGAGCAGCCCTTGGTCCCCAGCCAGGTCCTGCCATTCCCCAAAGCCTTTTCCTTCCTCTGTTTGCCCTTCTGCCCCGGGGAATGAGCTCGGCTCTGCCGGGCAGGGACTCCTGCTGCTCGCCCTGGGGCTCCTGGCGTGTTGTCAGCACAGCTCGGGGCACCCTGCTCTGATACCATCTTATTTATGGCACATCCTTCCTGTCTTCTCCCTGCTATTATTGCCTGAAATGCTGTAATTTAGATTCCGGCTGTGTTTGATTGCAAACTCCCCCAATCTACAAATTTCAGTGACAAGCATTAGAGCAGCTCATTTACATGCCAAAGTGATCAATCTGGAACTGCTTGTTACACCAGAGAATAAATAAATAACGGATACATTAAAGGACGGGGAACAATCAGCCAAATTAACCAATAGATGTCGAATAATGACAAGCCCTGACATTCCCAACAGGGAACAAGAGAGAGAGGGATGGGACAAGCCTTCTCAGCATTGCCCAGGGCTGCTCAGCACTCATCTATCTCCTCTCATCCCATGAGCCAACAGAGATGAGCATCAATGGCAGGAGACAGCCAGCGAGGGCTGGAGCCTGAAATCCTGGCTCTTGAACCACGTACCTGCGTTTATCCCTCACACCTGCTCTGTGCAAGCATCCATCACAGGAACAGCACATCCCCTGGGGTGGCAATTAGAGCGTTTCAGAGGCGTGGCAGTGTGCCACCCCGAGTTACAGTGTGCCACCCAGAGTTACAGTGTGCCACCCGGAGTTACAGTGTGCCACCCAGTGCTACAGTGTGCCACCCAGAGTTACACTGTGCCACCCGGAGTTACAGTGTGCCACCCAGTGTTATACTGTGCCACCTAGAGTTACACTGTGCCACCCAGAGTTACACTGTGCCACCCAGAGTTACAGTGTGCCACCCGGAGTTACAGTGTGCCACCCAGAGTTAGTGTGCCACCCAGAGTTACAGTGTGCCACCCAGTGTTACACTGTGCCACCCAGAGTTACACTGTGCCACCCAGAGTTACAGTGTGCCACCCAGTGCTACAGTGTGCCACCCAGAGTTACACTGTGCCACCCGGAGTTACAGTGTGCCACCCAGAGTTAGTGTGCCACCCGGAGTTACAGTGTGCCACCCGGAGTTACAGTGTGCCACCCAGTGTTACACTGTGTGGCAAGTGTCTTTGCAGCCCGATTGTCACCTGACATCTCACGAAACCCTTCCAGGGCACCATCTCTCTCCACAAGACCCCGACAGGAGGATGGGTCCAGGTGGGGGGGTCAGTTTCTTCTCCCAGGTAACCAGGACAAGAGGAAAAAGCCTCAGGTTGTGCCAGGGGAGGTTTAGGTTGGATATTAGGGAAAATTCCTTTATTGAAAGGGCTGTCAGGCACTGGCACAGGCTGCCCAGGGCAGTGGTGGTGTCACCATTCCTGGAGGGATTTAAGGGACATACAGATATGGTACTTGGGGGCACGCTTCAGTGACGAACCTGGCAGTGGTGAGTTAACGTTTGGACTCCAAGACCTTAGAGGGCTTTTCCAAACTTTATGCTTCCACGATTCTCTGATTCCGTTTGGGACAGCCCAGCTCAACAGCTGCAACATCCATCTGGGCGGTTATTCAGGCACCATTAAGCCACCAGTGGCTGCAGCAAGGTGGATGCTGTGAGCTGTCCCCACCTCCCAGCGGGTGCAGGGGGCCAGCTGGGATGCTGGCGACCGGCAGCAGAGGGGTGTGTGGTACCTGCCAGCACTGCTGATCTCCATCACCGCCTCCCGTTCAGTGACAGGTAAGTGCCAGCTGTCTGATTTATCCTCCTCTGGCAGCTCCTGCCTGCCAGGCTCGGCACCCCGGGGATCCCCAGCAGGGAAGGCAGCGTCGCTCTCTGTAGCCTGCTGTCAGCAGCTCGTGTGTGCCTGCAGGCACTGGGGATGTGGGGAGGCTGTGCAGGGGTCACTTCCCTTCCGTGAGGGGCTGCAGGGCTGGCAGGGCACTGACCCGACTCGCCTGGCACCCCCGGCTGGGAGGGCAGCCAGAGCTGAGGTAAAAAATCGGGGTAAAAACCATCTGGAGCAGAGTTCCTGGGTGTGCAGCAGAGCCGAGAGGCCGTAACAGGTGCCCTAAATCATGTGGATGCTCACCTGAGCGCTCGGGTTCCCCAAATACCAAGGCACCGTCCTCTTTGGGGATGATTTTGTGACACCTGGCGCTCTGCGGAGCATCTACATCCTCTGGCTATTGCAGGTGAGCTCTGCATCGGGCCTGGCCCCATTCCGTGTCACCTGGGGGCCAGGGGGGCAATCCCTGCACTGCCCCAGCCCCTGCTCCATGCTGGCGCCTGCCCGTGGTGCTGCTGGAGGGCTTCGGGACCTTCCCCACAGGCAGAGCCCGGCAGGGCCGTGCGAGCCCCGCGCCTCACCGAGCGGCCCCGCCCGGGGAAGGCTGAGGGGCCGCCGGGGAGATGGGGTGTCCCGGCCGGCACAGGGCTCCGAGCGGGCTCTCTGCGGCCGGACCGCCCCGAGGGCCCCCGG
>VZRO01007694.1:196063-221888 GCA_013397915.1 Daphoenositta chrysoptera | reverse complement strand
CCCTGGGAGGGTGGGCAGGCCCTGGCACGGGGTGCCCAGAGCAGCTGTGGCTGCCCCTGGATCCCTGGAAGTGTCCAAGGCCAAGCTGGACGGGGCTGGGAGCAGCCTGGGACAGTGGAAGGTGTCCCTGCCATGGCAGGGGTGGAACAAGATCAGCTTTAAGGTCTCTTCCAACCCAAACCAGTCTGGGATGTCCCAGCTGCAGATCCAGAGGAGGAGGTCCTCAGAGGATGGGAGAGGAAGGCTTGGCTTGACCACAGCAACTCTGGAAGTCAAGTGAGTGGGGATAAACACTTCTCCGAAATCTCATGGACCTGGAGAAGGGAACCCATGATGCCTCAGATTTTAACTCTTCTATTTTGCAAATCCTGTATTGCCTAATGTGTAACTCTGAAGTTTCTGTACCCTGCTGACTTCAGCTCTCTGCTCATAACAAAACCTCTCTGGGCCTGCTCTCCAAGGCTGTCCCAAGCCCCAAAATGTGTAAACCAACATCTTGGAAGGGGGGTGAGCCTGGGGAAACCACATCATTAGCTAAAGTTTTAATTGGCGAATTTATGCTGATATGCAAATGAACCAAACCTATAAAAGTGTGAAGAACCTGTGACTCGGGGTCCAGCTTGGGATCCATTTTTGGATGCAGCTTTTGGCTCCCCGGGTGCACCTTTGAAGGCCTTTCAAATAAATACTCACCTGTATTCCCTTATTCCTGTCCAGTCTCTGTTTCTAGGGAGCCACTCAAGGCATCACACCCAGACCAACAGCAGCTTCCAGGAGATGCTGGAAACCCACAGCCAGCCCCTGTAATTCAGAATTTAAATGGGGTTAAGGGGACAGCAGAAGACAAAGGACACAGAGTATGAGCACACAGCCATCAGTCAATGCTGGATGAAATGATGGAGTGGTCTCATTTGGGCTGTATATTAAGAAAGGGCAGTAGGACAGAAATACAATTACTGTCCAGAAGCACCGTTTGGTGGAAGGTAGGTCCTTTCAAACTCACCTGTCATCTTGTCTTGACACGGTTACAGGTCGGGTTTATAGGGGAACTCTGCTGATAAAATAAAATCACATTTCTTCCGGGCATCTGATTTATTATGGGGTGACATTTTGATTAAAAATGTGTAATATATTGCATTAAGCAGGCATCTAGTCAATGAATTAAAGACCAACCGAGTGATAGATCTCTGTTGGCAAAGGTCTCTGGACTGAGTTTTGGTCATTGCCTTTTTCAGCCGTTTTGGAAATGATGCAACACCTCCCTTGGGAATGCAGGAAGCAGAAGGCAGGGGGGATAGGGGGCTTGCCAACTCCCCTTGACTTTGGAGTCACCCGAATCCCAGGCCTCTTTCCTTGGATATCCTCCCCTGAGCCCCAGCTCCAGCTCTGGGGCCTCTTCCTCAGGCAGGTCGGGGCAGCAGCCACAGGACTCCCGAAAGGACACTCAAGGATGAGATGAGATATGGATATCAAGGATATGGATGAGAAGACCCCTCCTCAGTGCCCACTGCGTCCCCCATGGGGTGGCCTGGCTGGTCCCCATGCTCCCAAGGATGTCCACCTGCTGGAGTCCCTGTGGCACCTGCCATCCCAGATGTGATGGGGTTTGGGGACTGGTGGCATTTTGGGGCTCTTTTAGCAGAGCTGAGTGTGCACCCCTGGACGCACTCCCTGCACTCGGTGACAGGAGGTGCTGCTGTTTCACCTGGCAGATCTCGAGGCCTCACACAGCTCCTGGGGTTGCCCAGATCTGGCTGGTGCAAGGCACAGCCACCCAAAGGGGACTGAGAGCATCATCAGTGCCAGACACCCTCATCTTTTCCCACTCTGCTACAGGCACCAGGGCCCCAAAGCACTGATGGAGGGCAGCAGGGAGGAGGTCATTGCACCGTGGACTATCCTGAGCTGGAAGAAACCCCCAGGGATCATCAGTCCCACACCCCAACAATCCCCCCTGTGCCTCAGAGCAGTGTCCAAACACTCCTGGAGCTCTGGCAGCCTCGGGGCTGTGCCCATTCCCTGGGCAGCCCGGGCAGTGCCCAGCACCCTCTGGGGGAAGAGCTTTTCCCTGATACCCAACCTAAATACTCAAGGTCCAGCTGAGCCACACAGGCAGTGATGATCCCTTTGCTGGACCCTGCTCCATCAGAGTGCAGGGCCAAGGTGGGCGTCTGGAGGGGTCAGCACCATGACAAAGCTGGGGACCGGTGACAGACACACTGCCCATCACCCAGAGCATCCTGGGCTGCCCCGAGCATCCCTGGGGTGGCTGTGACACCTGGTGCTCCCATCCCCTGTCCCCTCCTGCCATCTCAGCAGCCTCCAGTCGTGTTGCTTTGTGCCCAGTCACCACCAGCTGACCTTGGCTGTTTCCAGTAAAGCCACAGTCAAGTGTGGAAAGGGGAACAAGTTTCCTACAGAGAGAAAGTGAAACTCAACACATCCCTTCTCCAAGCAGGCAAAGCACAGTGCATGCAAGTTCATCCTTCCCACCCCTCTCCTCTTCCTCCCAGCTCCCAGAGAAGAGCTGCCAGCAAACCGAGCTGCTGCTCACAGTGCCCTGTCGTCAGCCCCTGCACCGAGGTAAGTCACCACAAACAGCTGGGGACACTCTCCTCCTCTGCCACCACTTTCCAGTCCTTGCTCTGTGTCCTCCTTCTTTCTTCACTTCTCCCTCCGCAAGGGCTCAAAGTAGGAAAACAGGGAGATGATGATGGGGGGGAAGAGAGGGAGCTGCAGGAATCTGTCCTTGCTCTGTGTGGTTGTGGACGTGACTGGGCTCTGCAGACTTGTCCCAGGCTGAGAACCTCAGGTTTTGGGATAGGTCGGTGTCCTCTCTCCCAGCTCTGCATGTTGGAGGTTCGGATCCCATTTGCTGTTTTTCCCTTTCCTGTTTATCCCTGTCGTGTGTCTTTGCATCCTTTCCTCCCTTGTGCTCTCCATCCCACGGGACCACTGCCCCCCACAGCAGTGCTTCTGCCCCAAAACTGGAATAAACATCCTCTACAGGCACCTGAGGTGCTCCCACCCATGCCCAGGACATGCAGCAAAGGGTTTGTGCCATGCTCCACGTCCTGGGCTTTTCAATCCCACAGCTCTGCCGTGGGCATGCCAGAGATTTTCAGTGACATCCCTGATTTCAGATCACACAGGCAAACAGCCTCAAAACCTTTCCAGGAAGTTATTTCCACCACTGCGTGTGGTGTCTGGTTATCCATACCGGACAACGCAGTCGATCTGTGGATGCATCTGAGGGCACCTGCATGTCTGTGAGCAAGGCTCATCTGTGTGTTTGCCTCCATCCCCAAGCCATCCCTGTGCTGCAGGATGCAAGCCGGGCTCCTGCTGGCAGCCAGCGCCCTGGCAGCAGTGCTGGGCACGGCCCTGCTGGAGGACGGGGTGTGTAAGGCACCGGATGGCAAGAACGGCTCCCCCGGAGTCCCCGGCCGCGACGGGAGGCCAGGCCAGAAGGGTGACGTGGGAGAGCCAGGTAAGAGGAAGCCGGGGGGATGTTGGGTGCAGGGGGCCTGGGAGCCTCTTGGTGGGAGCATCCCGGGCTGTGGGAGCAGCTCGGGAGATGCCAGATGTGCACGAACTCCTTCTCCTCCCCACTTGTCCCCAGGGGGACTGGCGCCGAGCACGGGCACCAAGGGACCCGATGGGGAACCAGGCGAACCAGGGCCTCCTGGCTTCCCAGGCATGGTTGGCCCCCCTGGCATGCCTGGCCCCAGTGGGATTCGAGGGCCGCCCGGGCCACCAGGGCTCAAAGGGGAAGCTGGCGATGCTTTGGAGCACCCTCGTCCTGCCTTCTCCGCCTCCAGGCTGTCCCCGCCGCGCGCGGGCACGACGGTGGTGTTTGACAGGATCATCACCAACCAGGAGAACTCCTACAGCCCCCAGACCGGGAAGTTCACCTGCAGCATTCCCGGGCTCTACTACTTCGCCTACCAGGTGGTGTCCAGCGGGGACCTGTGTCTGAGCATCACCAAGAACAGAGCGCGCGTTGTCAGCTTCTGCGACAACAACAGCCACGGCATCCTGCAGGTGAACTCGGGCAGCAGCGTGCTCAGCCTGGCCCTGGGTGACGAGGTGTCCCTGACCACCGACCCTGCCCGGGGCAGCTCCATTTACAGCGGCTCCGAGGCCGACAGCGTTTTCAGCGGGTTCCTGGTGTCCCCAGAGGTGGCCTGAGGGACTCCCACAGCGCCGTGGGGTGTCTGCCTGCCTGGCTGCTCCCCTGTGGCTGTGTGGGATGCTTTAGTGCCACAGCACATGGGGATGGTCCCAAAATGAGCCTCCGGATGTGTCCTGTGCTTCCAGCAATGTCACAAGGGGCCAAGCTGTGGGTCACCACTGCAGCAGTCAGCACCACGCCCAGCCTGCCCGCGCTGTCCTGGAGGCTGTGGGCTCTCATCTCTTTCTCCTCCCGGGCACTCAAGCTCCACTCCAGCGGTCACCAGCTGTGGCTCTTTGCTCCTGAGAGGGAAATCACTGCCTGCCACTGCTTCTGCTCCACTAACCACTGCAAAAGCCTTCCTGGCACCGCGACACTGCTATCACATGTCAGTATAAATAAACACTGCTCCTACCACTGCTCCTCGAGTTTTCTACTCATGCATCTTCCCCAAACCTGGATATCCAATATCCTGGACCCCTTCCTAAGCTGCCCAGGGAGAGAAGTGACTCCAGCTTGTCCCTGGCACTGCAAAGGCAGAAGGACAGGAGGGAATGGAGTGTCCAGTCAGAGCTGACACTTCCAGGGAGGAATAAGAAACCTCTGGGACAGGGCTGTGTGTGTCCTTCTTTGCTGAGCCCAGGGTAGCTGTTCTGGAGGGGAGAACACAGGCAGCAGATCCTGCACCTCACCCTCATGGTCCCATGTTGGCACCCAAACTCCCCCAGCAAGGCAAAAGGCAGCTGTGGTGCTCTGGCATGACAGCAAGGAGGGACAGGGACATCGGGGCACTGATGGGGTGATGGTGGTGGAGCTGTGATGGTCTTGGGGTGACACGAGAGGGAGGTACAGCAGGCTGGGCTGGTCAGGAAGCATCAGGTGCCATACCCTGGGACTGCTGCTCAGGGGAGCTGCTCCACAAACGCTGGGCACTCAAACATCCCCGTTCCTGGAGCAGCGAGGGGGAGGCTGGGACACCTGCGAGGAGCAACACCCCAGTGAGGGATCTCGGGGCCTCGCCGAGTGCAGCACCCAGCAGAACTGGGGGGGCATGGGGAAGGGTGCAGACCAGAAACTCTCAAGGGGAAACGTTCTCCAGTCCCATTTAGGGGTGCAGCATCTTCCATCAGAGCCAGGCAGTGACCTTGCAGCAGCCCCTCAGCGCCACAGGCACCTCCGGCCCACTGCAGGGGCTGAGGCTCTGCTCCCGAGCTGCCCTTCTGCTCAGAAACGAGGGGAGTAAGAGCGAAAGCAGGGGATTTGGGGAGGGCCAGTCCCTGCAGCGGCTTGGGGGGTTGTGCCACATCGCTGAGCTGTGTCCCACCTCTGTCCTTCAGCCCTTCCTGCTGCAGTGGCACCAGCACAGGTTTCGCTGGACAGCCAGGAAAGCGCTGGCTCAGCAGAAACCGTCGGGCAGGAGGATGTGAAATTCGGGTGGGAACAGCGGGGGGGTTCTGTGTTCCCAAGGGCCCTCTGCCCTTTCCTAACTCCGTGACTTCCCCCGCGGGGCTGTCAGGGAGCCGCCCCGGCGCTGTGCTGGCAGTGACCGCGCCACCGGCGGGACCAGCAGCACGGGCTCCCTGCCCCGGTCCCCGGCCGAGGTAAGAGGTGCTGCAGGGTCCGTGCCTCGAGGGTGGGACTGGGGGTCCAGCAGCATGGCACGGTGCCTGAGAGGGGGAGAATGAGAGGAGGGTGTGGATGGGAGAGGAGGAGGAGGAGAGGAAGGAGACAGAGGCGCCGCCAGGCTGCACACACATCATGGAGACGGGGTGCACCAGCTGATGGAAGGATTGCTCCTGATGGACAGAGCCCGGACAGTCAGGCTGCTGCTGGAGGAGGAGGGAGATCAGCTGTGTGCGGGGAGCTCCAGCCTCGGTGCAGCACGGGGTGACAGTCTGCATCTCCAGGGTTTGGGACACTGGGTTTGGAGGGCTTGGGGCTGGCCGTGGGTACCACAGACCTCATGGCTCCGTCCAGACGGAAAGTCCAACCCACCCTGTGCCACCAGGGGCTGCCCTGGGGCTGGAGATGAGCCCGGGGCCATCTCCACATACCCACCTCCCCACGGCCCTGCAGTGCATGGGTGGGACACTCAGGACACACCCATGGCAGCCAGGTGTTCCTGGTGCATCCAGTCTCCTTTTCTCCATGTCCTCAAAGCCACCCTGCCGTGGCCCCTCACTCCAGCACTTACTTTCCCTTTCCATGCTACAGAACACCAAAATGGAGAAGAGATTCTGGGAGCAGCTCTGTCTGGGCCTCACCCTCCTCTTCCTGCATCTGGGCTCTGCTGTGACTGTAGAAGACCCTCACAGATGCTATGGAGCTCCAGGCCTGCCGGGCATGCCGGGTGTGCCAGGCAGGGATGGCCGGGATGGGCTGAAGGGAGCCAAAGGGGAGCCAGGTGAGTGAGCAAGGAGGGAAAGCACACGGGCTGTTGCAGGGGGGCACGGATGGCTGCTCTGCCTTGGTTTGCAAGCAGAGGTCAGGTGGAGAGAGGCAGCAGCACTCTCCTGCCCAAGGGAAGGGGCTAGAGAAGCCTCTCCCACACCCTGCCATTGACACTGACTCCCTTTCGCCCCTCACCACCCCACAGGCATCCCAGCTTCTACACTGCTAGGGCTCAAGGGCATGAAAGGGGAACCGGGCATCCGTGGCCCTCCAGGCAAGCCTGGCCCCGCTGGGACCCCGGGCCCGATGGGGGTCCCCGGGGTCGTGGGCATGGCGGGACCCCCGGGAGTGCCAGGCAGCTCCAAGCAGAAGCAGCGCTCGGCGTTCTCGGTGACGAGGCAGAGCAGCCAGCACCCCTCCAAAAACGTCCCCGTGCTTTTCAACAACGTCATCACCAACGCCAACCACGACTACGACACCGCCACGGGCAAGTTCACCTGCAGCCTCCCCGGGGTCTACTACTTCATCTTCCACAGCTCCCACACGGCCAACCTCTGCGTCATCCTGTACAAGAACCAGAGGAGGACGGCCAGCTTCTGCGACCACAAGACCAACAGCGTGCAGGTCAGCTCGGGGGGCACCCTGCTCCACCTGGCCGCTGGGGACGAGGTGTGGCTGGGGGTGAACGACTACAACGGCATGGTGGGCACTGCCAGCTCCGACAGCGTCTTCTCAGGCTTCCTGCTCTTCCCGGACTAGAGGCTCAGCAGAGCCCACCCCAGCGCCCCGACAGCTTCTGCCTGCCCTGGACACAGTGCTCGCTGCTGGGCTCTTCCTGATGCTCCCAGTTTCTCTGCAGGGAGAGGGGCAACCCCAGCAGCCAGACCCACCCCCTGGGTCTGGGGGCTGAGCGCTGGTGGCTGCTGCACAGGGGGGACGGGCACACCTGGATGCATCTGCACCCAGAGTGATGGTGCCAAGCTCCTGGTCCTGCTGGCACTGCCATGTGTGTCCCCTCTGAGAACCCCACATCACCTCGGAGGTCTCTCTGCGTTTCTCCCCTCCCCACCTGGGCTGCCCCAGGTTCAGCTGTGTCCTGGCACAGGCTGCAGCAACCCCTTGGCCGTGGCCTGGCTGTGGAAAGCGTCAATAAAACCTTCCCCAGTGCAGCTGGGCGAGCGTGTTGTTTCCTCCACGTCCTGCCTCTCTGTGGTGTGCCCACACGTGCACGGGGCCATCTGGGTGCCACCAGCGTGTCCCAGCTCAGCATCAGAGACCCTCACCCACACCCAGCTTTGCACGGGGGGTGGGACCCCGGCTGCTGCAGGAGTGGGATGGTTCCCGTGCCCCCACACCGCCCCTACCAGGAGGGCACCTCCGAGCAGGGCCCTGTGTCTTGGGGTGACCCTGATACTCCCCTTCCCTCCAAAGCAATCCAGCTTCAGGGGGGCACAGACTGCGAAGGAAACGCCAGCACCATGGCTGGGACATCCCTGGGGACCCTCCCAGGATGGGGCAGGGGAAGCACTCTGGCTTTCCTGAGCCAGACCAAAGGAGCTCGTGGTTGTGGAGGCTGCAGAGCCCCCCAAAACCCAACAGGGATTTCTCCTGGTGTCACACACTGCAGGGTGGAACAGGAGGTCACCTCTCCGAACGTCCTGTGCCTCGCCTCCACCAGGCAGTAGCCAGAGCAGGACTGGGAATGCTTTTCCCACAGAGTAAAATCACTTCCCACAGAGTAGGAGTAAATCACTTTTCCCACAGGGTGAAATCATTCAGGAGAGTCAGGGGCACGGACTCGAGGTGATGGATGCTGAGTCCCTGCAGCACCCCCTGGGCCCGCAGAGCTGGAAGCATGTGGAGCAGCCTGAGGGGCGCTGGCTGAGTGCATGCACCATCCCTGATGGGTTACCCCAAACCCGTCTGGAGCTCCCAACAGCATTCCCCATAGAAAGCACCCCTGAGCCGGACCCAGCGACCCTGCAGGGCAGAGCTGTGGCTGGAGGGGCTCAGGGTGCTATTTGGGGATGGCTTGTTCTGCTCAGCTGACAGCAGCATTCGTGGAGGATATGAAACTGCCACAGAAAAAGGGCAGGAGCTAAAGATAAAAAGGGGATGTGTCCCAGATCCTTTCACAATAACCCTTGCAGCAAAGTTCTGCTTCTCCTCACAGGCACTTCCAAGCAGGACTCTGGTGTGTCCTGCTCCATCTCCCCACCCGAGCAACAAGGAGCCCAAGGTAAGAGCAAGACTGAGCCCAAGGTAAGAGCAGGACTGAGCCCAAGGTAAGAGCAAGACTGAGCCCAAGTTTCCCCCGCAGGCAGGAGCACACGGCAGGGTGACAGTCACCTGCATTGCTGGCACTTCCCTGTGGCCTGGGGCAGAAGAGAAATGGGGGGTGGAGGTGATGGGATGGGGGTGGTGGAGGTCCCTGATGGGGCCCTGACCCCTCCCGCTCCACCAGGAAGAAGGAAAACATAAAAGTAGAGGTGGTGGTGTTCCAGAAGGGCGAGCAGGGACTGAAAGGTGCATCAGTCTGAAAGGTGCCCTGGGGGTGCTCTCCTGCCCTGAGAAGCTCCCAGCTTCTGATGGCCTGGGCTGGGAGCCTGTGGATCACTCCTTGTACCTGCTGCACCCAAATCGGAGCTGCTGTGGCTGGAGGATCCAAGCCACCAACCTTTTGTCCTGCTGGCACCAGAGCTTCAGCGCTGGGAAAACCCACCTGAGGTGGGGGAGTTGTGGCTGGGGTGATGTCCAGATCCGGCCCCCAAATGCCCAGGGCTTGTCCACATGTGCCCACACCAGGATCTGGGGGAAGGAGTTGGGCAGGGAGGGCAGGAAGAAGGTGAGAGCCCAGGGATGGAAGCTGAGGTGACTGTCCCGGTAAGGCTTGTTAAATACAGAAATGCCTCTGGGATGAAGCAGCCGTGGGACAGGACACACGGGGAGCCTCTGGGATGGAGGAGGGAGGTTTGGGGGCTCGTTGCCATCTTCAAGGACTAGCGCTGTCCCTCAGACATGCTGGTGGAAGGCAAGAGCCATTCCCTTGCAGACAACAAAACTGCTGTGGTTGGGGACAGATTTTGCCCTGCAAGCGTGGTCCTGAGATGAGATGGGGAATTTCTCCCCCGGGGGAGCAGCATGGCCACGCTGGACATCGGATCTCTGAGATAACCTGTCCCAAATACTCATGTGGCTGAAGCTGTGGGCGCTTGTAAACTGGGGATTTAAGAGTGATGAGAGACTGACAAGCCCTGCTTTGCCCAAGGCTTCTGGTCCTTTGTTTTCCCTCCCTGATGGTGCTACCCAGACATGCCTGCAGTCACCATCTTTCAGAGCAGCACAGAGTGCCTTCCCCAGCCCTCCCACCACCCAGGAAAGCCCCCCGACACCGTTCCATGCTCCCACAGATGTGGACCCTGTGGGCCATGCTGATCTGCCTGGCTGGAGGGCAGCTTGCCAGTGCCACGCTCTGCAGGACCTACGGCACCATCCCTGGCATCCCAGGATTGCCAGGACAGCCTGGCAGCGATGGCAGGGATGGGGAGAACGGCCCAAAGGGTGAGCGAGGTAAGGAGGAGGCCGCAGGTGGGTAAAACATGGGTTTGTGAATGCCAGGAGCAGGGAAAGACAGGGCCAGGCACACGGTCCTGGGAAAGCAACGCATTTCCAGCAGTTCTTTGAGGTCAGGTGGGGGTGAGGGAGCACCCCGAGGAACGTGGGGAGGGAGGGGGATGACAGCAAGGTGTGTCACACCTGTAGGGCAGGGGTCTCCACACGTTTCCTTGCCCGTGCTCCCTCTGCAGACAAATGGGGCTCAACTTGACCACAGTGACTCTTCCTCCTCCTTCCTAGGACCCCCTGGCCAGGGTGGAGCAAACCGAGGGGACACGGGATCCCCAGGACCACCGGGGCACCCTGGGAAGGTCGGTCCCACGGGCCCCCCAGGCGCACCGGGCGTTCCAGGTCTGCCCGGACTGCCCGGCCCCACGGGGGAGCCCGGAGACTACAAAGCCACCTCCAAGTCCGCCTTCTCCGCCGCCAGGAGCATCAGCTCCTACCCCCGGCGGGAGCAGCCCGTCCGCTTCGACCGCGTCCTCACCAACGAGAACGGGCACTACGAGAACCGCTACGGCCGCTTCACCTGCCGGGTGCCCGGCACCTACTACTTCACCTACCACGTCACCTCCCGCGGCAACCTGTGCCTCAGCGTCAGGAAGGGCCGAGGTGGCAGCAGGGGCGACAGGGTGGTGACCTTCTGTGACTTCGTGCACGGCAGTTTCCAGGTCACCACGGGCGGCGTGGTGCTCAGGATGGCCATGAACGAGTCCGTCTGGCTGGAGCCGACGGAGAAGAACTCGCTGGTGGGGCTGGAAGGGTCTGACAGCATCTTCTCTGGCTTCCTCATCTTCCCCGAGGCGTAGCCCGCTGGAGCTGTGTCTGCAGGCCGCCTCTGCAGTCCCTGCAGGGCTGAGGACTCCCCTGGAAACTCTTGGCTCCCAAATTGGTGCTCGAAGCACATCGCTGCCGTTCTTGCACAATAAATGACAGCTCTTCGCACTGTTGGTCTCTTTCTGTCTGGGATTTGCCTTTTTCCTCCCAAATAACGTTCACATACCCAGGGCACTGGTTCTCGCCCCCTTGGGTGCCGCCCAGGCTCATCAGCATCTCAGGACTGCTGAGCAGAGCCGGACGAGCCGTGCCGGGCAGGACGGTGCCTGAGGCTGTGGTGACCCGCTCGGAGGCTCCCGCTCGAGTCCGGGGCGTTTGCCGGCAGGTGGCACTGGAGACTGGCTCAGCCCGCGCTGGCAGCGGCGGCTCCGGGGCCGGGCGGCTCCGGGGCTCAGCTGTGCCCGCAGGGTCTGGGAGGAGGCAGCGGGCAGGACCAGCCCGGTTCTGTCTGCTCCTCCTCCTCCTCACCACCTCGGAGCTTTATCCTTCCTGCAGCAAAATCTGTGGCTTTTATCCCCCGGGGTGCAGTCACCCGTGTCCCCAATCCCCCGTGTCCCCCACCGCTGTGCCGCCAGCCCCGTGTCCCCAACCCCTGGGTCCCCAGCCCCTCGTGTCCCCCCTGTCCCCAACCCCTGCGTCCCCAACCCCGGGTCCCCACACCCCGGGTTCCCAGCCCCTCGNNTGTCCCCCATGTCCCCAACCCTTGTGTCCCCAACCCTTGTGTCCCCAACCCCGTGTCCCCAGCCCCAGGAAGGTCTCAGCAGAGGTGTTGGGTGTCACATTCTGGTGTCCCCCGGTGCCCTTTACAGTGCAGCCACCAAACCCACGGTGTTCCACAGCTGGACATGTGGCATCACAAATAAAACTGAGCTGGGCAAGGCAGGTGGAGGAAAAGATTGATGCCCAAACCAGGGCTGGCTGAGCCTCCTGAAGCCTCAGCAGGTAGCAGACGCTGTTCCAGGGAGCAGGGATGCACCGGAGGTCAGGGCTGCCATTCCAGGGCTGGAAAATGATCTGGCAGAAGCCCACTCTGATATTTGATGGAGACAAATGCCAAGTCCTTCTTCTGGCACGGGACAGCCCCGTGTGCGAGGCACTGGCAGCAGAAAGCTCTGCAGGAAGGGAGCTGGGATGTTGTTGGACACCAAGGGGAAGCTTTCTGCCTTTCCAGGTAACGGATATAATAATTTTTGAGTTTTGGAAAGGTGTAAAGGAGTAAAGCTGGTGCTGTTTTTTAAATGGATGTCTGACCTAACACCAGTACGAGCCAAAGGGGTTCTGGGGCTTGGCTGTGCCTGGGGAAAGTCAGAGGGCAGTGAGGATGTTTCCCCCATCCTCACCCAGGCTCGCATTTGAATTTGAATGGGAAGGAGCAATCGCTTTTTTTGCCTGGAGCAGCACAGCCCTGCTTGTCTCCCACTTGGAGCTGCGCAGGGAATTCCCGCTTTTCCTGGTCCTCTGCAGGGACCGGGAGCCGGGGGGGCTCTGCGCTGCCTGGCCACCAAGGAGTTAAATCCCAGCCCTTTCTCTTCTGCTCTGCCTCCTTATGAGGAACAGCCTTCGCGGGGCTGCAGAAAGGCTCTTTCTTTCCCCAGCAGATCTCTGGGAATGAAAAGTCTGTGTTCCAGATATTAAATTACTCATAAAATAGTTGGCGTGTCCCCGAGGCGGCTCCGCACGGGCTGCTGATGTGCATCTGCGCGTCACCTCCCGCGCCAAGGTCAACCTCTCCCGTTTAAAGCGGCAGCGTTGGAAAGCAAACCAGATTTCAGCCGGAATTAGCTCCAAATGGAGCGTTCCGGGGACTCGTGCTGGGAGGGGAGCGCGGGAGAGGAGAAACCACAGAGCCGGGGCGGGGTGGGGGCGATCAGCGGCTGCAGCGCCCCGGGGAGGGGCACCCCACGCACCCCGGGATCGGCCGAGGGGCTGGGATGCTCCCGGGAATGGATCCGGAGGCGTTGGGATGCTGGCTGGGGGTGGATCCCCGGGAATGCTGCCTGGGGATGGATCCCTGGGGGTGGATCCCCGGGAATGCTGCCTGGGGATGGATCCCCGGGGATGGATCCCCGGGAGTGCTGCCTGGGGGTGATCCCCGGGAATGCTCTGATGAGATTGGGATCCTCTGTCACTCTGGGAATGCTCTGATGAGATCGGGATCCTCTGTCACTCTGGGAATGCTCTGATGAGATCGGGATCCTCTGTCACTCTGGGAATGCTCTGATGCCGTTGGGATCCTCTGCTGTGATGCAGGACCGGGCTCTTGGCAAAATCCTCTGAGTGTCACACACCTGCCACGAGTGTCACACACCTGCCTCCGAGTGTCACACACCTGCCACGAGTGTCACACACCTGCCTCCGAGTGTCACACACCTGCCACGAGTGTCACACACCTGCCTCCGAGTGTCACACACCTGCCACGAGTGTCACACACCTGCCTCCGAGTGTCACACACCTGCCACGAGTGTCACACCCCTGCCACGTGTGTCACATACCTGCCTCCGAGTGTCACACACCTGCCACGAGTGTCCCCCCCTTGCTCTGTG
Organism: Daphoenositta chrysoptera; assembly: GCA_013397915.1. Classification (NCBI taxonomy): domain Eukaryota; kingdom Metazoa; phylum Chordata; class Aves; order Passeriformes; genus Daphoenositta; species Daphoenositta chrysoptera. Next base: position 208,328 of record VZRO01007694.1, on the reverse strand, counting down.
TGTCACACACCTGCCTCCGAGTGTCACACACACTGGCAGCACGCGTGGGGCACAGACCCGGGGAGGACCAGACGGGTGTGTGGCTGTGCACCTCCAGCTCCAGCCCAGACATCTCCTCCAGGGCCCTGAGAAGCCGAGGCGAGCCCCAGGGAGCAGCGCAGGGCTCGGGGCGGGCGGGTCGGTGTCTCGGGGCTGCCGAGGCTGTTCTGCCTCTTGTTCGTGCTTCCCTCCTCCCCGGGGCCGGCTGCTGCCACACAAAGGGCAAAACGCCGCAGCGGGAGGTGCCGTGCTTCAGCCAGGAAAACCCAGCCGGCGTTTTCCTCTTTCCCTGGCTTTACCACTAGATGTCATTGGAAAAGCGGCGTTGCTTGTTCAGCTCTCCGGGACGGCATTTTGGGGGGGCGGTAGCAGGTCCTTCACCCACTGCTGGACACGAAGCATCTTCCCAGCCTCCCTCCTCCATGGCTTTGTCTGTCTGCAGAGCCTCTGCAAAAACCATCGCCGGGGATTCAGGCTTCAATGGACATTGAAATGCAACTGAAACCTTTTTTTTTTTTTTTCCCAGCGCCGGGCTAAGCCGCCCGCTCGGACCCTCCCAGGAGGGAGCCGCACGTCACCCGCTCTCAAAGGGGCGACGCTGTCACGGCGGGACCCGCGGCACCTACGGCAATATGGTCCTCTCAAACAAGTCGGACAAACAAGGCCTTTATAGGCACTTTCTTTTCTTCTGGAAGTGGAAGAGAGAGGAGCCGGGGGAGAACTCGGGGGCGTCCCACCGCAGCGGAGCAGCGCACAAAGGCTCGCAATGAAAGGGGCACCAGCAAATCCTCTTAGGGGCTTCACTGTGTGCACATTCATACCCCGGCCCCATCTGCCGGGGGGATCCCCGGGAGCCCGGGGGGAGAGGGGCTCTCCCTGCCCCGCGCCGCCAAAGCAAGCAAAGCGCATTCAGGAGGGAGAAAGGGATGAAAAGGAAGAAAGGCAGAGCCGTGCCCGGGCAGAGGCGGGCGGGAAGCGCAGCTCTGCCGGGGAGGGGGTGCCTTGTGGGGAGGGGGACGCGGGTTTGGGGGGGGCTGTGGGAGTGCGGAGCTCCCGTGGGTGCCCAGGGATGAGATGGGAGCAGGGTGGGCAGGGAGAAAGCCTGGTTCCTCTGGGCAGGAGAGCCGTGCTGGCACCCTGGGCACACGGAGGTTCCTTCAGACCTGCTGGGAGCTGCTGGGGCTGCAGGAGGATGGAGGTGACCCGGCCAGGTGGGCAGGGAAGGAGCTCAGAACGGTGCTTGATCCCACACGAGCTGAGCCAAGCTAACAGGACTGGAGTTTCTTCCCAAGACAGGGGAAAGCCAGGGATATTTTAGTCCGGTCTGGAGGAAACACCTGTCCCTCCCTGGCAGCAGGTGCTGACTCAGTAAATAACACACACTGAGAGCCAGTTCTTGGTGCTGCAGGATAGAAAATGTCCTGTCTCCCGTGGGCTTGCCTCTTCTTTTTCCCGCCCATCCGGCAGCCTTTGTGCATTGGTGAGCACAAGGATGAGTCTGAACCAGGTCAGTCTTCACCAGGAATTCTCTCCCTGCTCCCCCAGGCTCAGGGCAGCCAGGCCGAGGCGCTCAGACGTGGGTTAGCAGATCCAAAAGGTTAGGGCAGCGTGGTGGGAGCGTTTGGACAGCTGAGCCAGAGGAGCTGGGAGCCCTGCCTAGGCTCGGACACAAGGACAGAGCCCAAGCAACTTAAGTCCAGCCTAAGCCACCTGGGGGATGGCTGAGGTGCTTGCCTAGTGACGCCAGGGACTTGCACACTGCAGCACTGTGGGGGCAGCGGGGAGGATGGGATGTTCTCTCTCATTAGGGAGAAGGATTTAATTACTGCAGCCGAGGCAGCTTGTCTCTCCTTCCAGCCTGGAGCAGGTCCAGTACAGGGAGTGGTCCTTCCTCTCCGGTGGCCTGGCTCCAGGAGCTCTTCCAGTTCTGCCGTGAGGTGGTTGGGTCATGCACTGGGAGAACATCTCCTTCCTGCAGCTGCGTGGGGGTGTCGGGGAAGGACAAAATGCTGGAGAGGCAAAGAGGATCAGAGTGTCCCGGGTCCCGTCAGGAGCGGGGCTGAGGTTGGGATGTGGCTGCTTTGGGCAGTCCCGTCAGTCCCGCTCCAAGCACGTGGCTGAGGAAATCGTGCAGGAGCGAAGCGGTGGCAGCCAGCTCCCACCTGGGGGGTTCCAAAGCAGCTGCCAAGCCCCGTGATGGGGGTGGAGAGCAGCAGCTACATCCATCTTCTGGAGGCTGCTGCTCCCTGCTGCGTGCAGAGATGACTCAGGAGCAGGTCAGGTAACTCCTGGTGCCAGGCTGGTGATGGAGGTCAGACAGTCTGTGTGAGGCTCTGCAGGGTGGGACAACCACAGACCGAGGGGGATGAGGGTGCAGGGCACCGCCTCTCCAGAGGCCACCACGGGCCACCCACGCCACTCTGCTGAGTGGGAAGGGCTGCACAGGACCCCACCTGAGCTCCTGGTGGCATCTCGGGCTCTGGGGACTGCCCACGCACCCAGCCAGGTGCCAGCTGCCTTCCCAGCACAGCCCGGGCCCTTCCAGTTGGGGCAGGAAAGGTCTGTGGGAAGGGCTCAGGGGTTTGGCTGCCGAGTGTGACCATCAGATAACTCGGAGCTGTGGCTGGCCTGGCTGTTTGGAAGAGTCAGCTGGAGCAGTTCTTGCACAGGCAGGGAACAAGCTGTGTTTGTCCCGCCTGGATATTCCAAAAGTTTTGTGAAGTGCGTGGGAGAAAGGAGGGGTGCAAGAACATCATCAACGACTCCACTGGGGATCCAGCATGAGTGCAGGGAGCAGGAATGGTGAAAAAGCAGAGGGCAGTGTGAGGTGCTCCAGAGTGAGATGCAGCTTTTGGCATAAAGCACTGCCAAGGGAGCTTTCACAGAATCCCAGGATGGTTTGGGTTCAGCGGGACCTTCATGGTCATCTTGCTCCATCTCCCCTGCCATGGGCAGGGACAGTTTCTACTAGACCAGGTTGCTCCAAGCCACATCCCACTTCCTGCCCATCACCCTGCTAGGGGCCCTTGACACACGGGAAAAAAGGTTCAACACTCGTCCAGGCTCTGGGTTGGGTTTTTTTGCCTCTGGCAGAAGGCAGCATATGTGATTTTAATTTTTATTATTCTGAAGAGAGTGCTTTGAGCGTCTCCAGTCCCCACCAAACGCAGACACATTTTGTCGATCCCATGGAGCTCATATCCTGTGGCAGGGAGCTTCTGGGCAATCACACGGTGTGTGAAAGCGTATCCCTAACAAAAAGCATCGGAGATTGCATCAGAAGACCTCAAACATCCCCTCCTGGAGGCCGGCAGAGCCTCTCTGAGAGCAATAAACGCTGCTGACATTTTGCCGCGTGTGATTCCAGCAGGATGTGGGAGGCTGAGCGTGCCAGGTGCTGTGCTGGCTGACACACACGCGGCAGGATCCGCTTCCCCCGGGCGGGATGCGAGCGGGGCGCTCCGATCCGCGCCGGGTGCCAAGCGCGGAGCGCCTGATGCTTCCCGACAGCCGCCTTCTCCCCTCGCAGCATCTCACCCTTCTCTCCGCAGCTCACGCACCGTCGCTCCTTGCAGTTGCTCGGATTTCTCCTCCCGGCTCTCCTCCCCTTCCTCCGGCAGCCCTGGAGCTGCTGGGAGGAGCAGCTCCTTGTCGGAGCTCTAAAGGTGGGTGGGATGGGCTGCTGCGGGCAGCACCGAGCTCTCCGGGCTGCCGAGCGCTTCTCGCCTCGCATCCGAGCGGGGCTGGGGTGGCAGGGACGGGATCCTGCGGCACCGGAGCCCCGAGCAGGGGATGGCAGAGCTGTAACTGCAATCCCAGTGCTCTCCACGCCGCCTCCGAGGTGGATTTGCGGCAGCTCCTGGAGGTTTCTGGCACTGGCCATGTCCCTGCTGGCAGCGCTCCTCCCGCTCCGGGGCCGCTGTTTGCTTATCTGGAGCCGTGATTTAACACAGACGCAGGAACTCACACACTCTCTCCCAGTCTCTTTCAAATTACTTTATTGCTTCCTGTCAACCAGCCGAGCATATCCTGTTAATATACAATCCCCAACGAGCCGTTTTCACGGCGTAATCCCCCTCGGGCAGATAACGCGGCTCAGCTCCCGCAGGATGCCTGGCGCTGCCGGAGGATGCAGGTCCCCAGCACTGGGCAGGTATTTTCCGGCCAAGTGGGGCTGCTGCTGTTGTTGGTGTTAAAGAGAAAGCCCAGTGCTGAGAGACGCTGGCTTGCTGCCAGTCCCGTGTTATTCCCTGTGTTATCCCATCCCCGGGTGACCTGGCTCAGCCGACAGCCAGTGCTGTCCCAGGCTGGAGGGTCCTGGTGCTGGAACCTTTCTCCCAGCTCTCCCATCCCTGCTCCTGAGATCTGTCGTGCTCCGGAGATACGTCTTTATCCACCTGCTGCAGTGGGACAGCAACAGAATCACAGAATCACAGAATCATTGAGGTTGGAAAAGACCACCAAGACCATCAAGTCCAACCTTTGACTGGATACTATACCCACTAAACCATTTCCATTTCCACATCCACATCCACATCCAGGTAAACCTAAAAAACCCTTTTTTAGTCAGCTAAACCTCCCTGACAGGATTCACCGTGTCTTCTGCAGACATTTCTTCAGCAAACTCTGGGATTTCAGGACTGTTCCCACTTGGCCCCTTGTCCCGGCTAGAAGCCACCGTTTCTGTCTCTCCCTTGTCATCCTCCTTGGCCCAAGGAAAGGGAACATGTGTAGCCCCAAGATGCAGCTGTAGCATGACATATGGCTGTATTTTTGTGGTTCTGTTTCCCAGGTTTTCCCTCGCTCCTGCCCTCAGTACAGTTTTATCGTCTGAAGTTGTTCCTGGAAGTTGAGGACAATCTTGGTGCTGGTTGTTGGTTTTACTACCAGCTGGATCCTGCCCTCGAGTACTTGTGATTCTCTCTACACTTAACACCTCATTAGCTGGAACATCCACTTACAGAGCACAGCTTTGCTGTCTGAAAAGAAGGAAAATCCTGTTTGACTCAGACGTTACACAGATCACTTATCTCGGAGACATCTGAACAGCCGGGCTTGGAAATTGAGTCCAAATTAAAAACCAGTTGAGAAGAAGTATCTGTCCTCCCAGGTAAATCAGGGGCTGATTTATTTCCTCTCCAGTACTCCTGCTGAGCAATGCGTTCAGGCTGGAAGGCTCTGTGCTTGCTGTGCTCCCAGGGCTGGAGCACCCATGAGAACCCACCAGATCCCCCGGAGCTGCCCCTGCTCCCCTCCTGCTCGCCCTCACAGGGCCCTGTGCCAGCTCCCTCAGCTCCAGATGAACTCCCCACCCCAGCACTGGCATAGCAACTCCGCCTCTTGACATTCCCAGCTCTCCAGACAGAACAAAACACACCTCGAGAAAGGGAAAAGCAAAGTAAACCCAAATTAAAGAGCTCTCGGGTGCATGAACGGACTGGCAGGGATGTGCTGGAGGTCCCCGTCCGTGCACTGGTGCCGAGTGATGGCAGAGAGCTCCTGCAGGGGCTCAGTGCAGAGGTTGGTGTAGCCCCTGGGAGGTCTCCAGCATCCACAACATCTCCCGAGGGGCCAGGAAGGATTTTTACAGAAGAAAGGGGCCGGACTGGGGGGCTGCAGGAGTCCAGGAAGATCTGTACTGAAGACTTTCCAGCTGTTTTAATTTCCATGGATTTCCCTGTGTGTTCTAGATTCCTGGATCTCCATTCCAAGGACTTCTCCAGCCTGCACTTGAATCCCTGAGAGATTGGTGTGTCCACAGCTCTGCTGAAGAGGTCCACAGTTCCATCCCATCTGTGTGAAGGATCACCTCCTTTGTTCCCAAACCTCCAATCTTTTAGACCCTGGCCCTGGACCTCACCCGAGGGTCATCTGATGGCTTTGGTTTGTTCCTGGGAGCAGCCTTGTCGCTGTGTGAGTGAAGTTATGGTTGCTTTCCCTGTGGCATCACTTATCTTTTGTCACCTCCCTGCTCATCCCTCTTCCTGCCACTTCTGGGGCTGTTGTACACGGAGTACCTGAAACGGGACTGGGGGAAACCTGGAGAGGGACTTTGGGCAGGGAGGGACAGGACCAGGAGGGATGGCTTCACACTGAAAGGGTTAGATGGGATATTGGGAAGAAATTCTTCCCTGTGAGGGTGGTAAGGACCTGGCACAGGGTGCCCAGAGAAGCTGTGGGTGCCCTATCCCTGGAAATGCCCAAGGTCAGGTTGGACAGGGCTTGGAGCACCCTGGGACAGTGGAAGGTGTCCCTGCCCATGGCTGGGGGTGGAATGGGATGTGGTTTAAGGACCCTTCCAATCCAGCCCATTCTATAATTCCATGGTTCTATGATACCTTGCTGCTAGAGGTTATTATTCTCGTGAATCTTCAATAAAAGATCAAAGGATTAAAATTAAAGGTAGGCCAGTTAATACCAGCACCAGGAGCCTGTGCATGCATTCGCCATCACTCTGCAGGAATTGTTCCAGTTCAGTCACGTTTCAGCCCAGCCCTTAACGACATGGATATTCCTAGACCCAAGGGGAGAACGGGAAATGCTCATCACAGAGCACGAGCCCCGCTCCCGCTGACTCCTGACCTTTCCTCTCCAGACCTCGGGGGGTTCTGCCTGCGCACGGCTCTGCTTTCTCTGTGCCACCACACCTCCCGTGGCTGCCTTCCCTTTGGAGAGACCTGGATGGAGTCGTGGAGTCACAGAACGTTTGGGATGGAAGGGATCCTAGAGATCAGCCAGTTCTGGCCCCCTGCCATGGACCCGGACATCTTCCACTGCAGCAGCTTGCTCAGGGCTCCCCGTTCAGCCTGGCCGTGATAATCTGGGTGTTTTCCACCCTTCTGCTCTGCCAGGAGCTGTGGTTGCCTCCTTCAGCTCTTTCTCAGCACCTCTGAGGAGCAAAGAGCAGTTTCACACCAGGCCCTTGCCTCTGATCCTGGATTTGCCTTCTCATAAACCTCTGCCACCCCAGAGCACCGGAGGATTTTGCTCACGAGCCTTAAACCTAACACATAATGTTGCATCTTTTCGTAGTGTCCATAAGCATTTGCAAAGCTCCTATATTTAACACCAGCACTGACAAAACCTGGGTAGTTTTCTCCCTGGTTTCCCTGGTTTCCTATTAAATGCCATTTCAGCATTCTCAATTTCAAGGATGGCACCCTGTAATTTTACAGCATTAAACACAGACCTGAGTTTGGCTTTTCAGCTTTTCCACCTTCCTTTGAACAACTTTAAAACTGTTTTCTGGAAGACTTCTGGACCTTGGGTTCCTTGCCATGAAATAGCTTGGGTTACATCCTTTTCTTTTACAAGCCTTTACAAATGACAGCAATTAAATCGAGCATCCTTTTATGTCGTTACCCCTGTCAGTAGGTAATGCCTGGCAGTTTTTCATCACAGGTTATCTCCTGGGCAGATTTATTCTTTAACATTGTTATTTCTGGCTATAACCAAGGACTAAAATGAAAATATTTTCCAGAATACAGACCCCATCTTCTGCCAGTCATGCCTCATGGCTGTAAAGTATTTTGGATTAAGTTTCTATAAATAACGTGATATTCTGGTGATGGTTCCACCTTTGCTGTATATCTAAATACCCTTTTTTAATGTATTTTTTTAAAAACACAGAATAATAGCTTATATTCTTGATTGACACATTTCTCTACATTCTGGAAAAATGGTGGTACTCATGTGAAGGTTGGACTCGATCATCTTGGAGGTCTTTTCCAACCTTAATCATTATATCAGTTTATAAACCAGGTAATCCTTCTTTTTATTTAAAAAAAATATATAATATATGGTTTTATTTAGATTTGCCTTCTTTTTATCATTTTTTCCTTTCTGCCTCTCCATGGTCCTGCTTATTTACCAAAACAGATTTTCCAAGAAGACCTGACATCTTTGCAGTCCCCAAGGAGATTCTTTCATGAACTTTATTTTTCCAAAAGTTACTTTTCATTCTGAAACTGGGTTCAAATTAGCCATTAGACAAAATATCCCAAATTTCCTGCTCAATTCTACAGTTCTAAATCTATTTTAAATGCTTCAAAAGTGCCTCTTCTCTTTAATTTGTTCCCATGGCTACCATTCAAAAGTTTCATTCATTTTCCGAGCGGAGAACTCTCCCAATCGTTATTGCAATCTACCAGTTGACTTTTCCTTCTTAATTTAGCTGAAGCCGCTAAACCCTCAGACTCCAGACATTGCAACAGCAACACAAACAGGGTTACCTTCCACTCCTCGATCCTCCATCCTCACTGCAGCCCCTCCCCGGAGAGATTAAATTAAATTAAATTAAAGCTTTTCTGCCCCGTTGCTGGCGGACCCAGCGCAGAGGATGCTCGGCTGCCCGGTGCCATCCTCGTGCCTTCCTCCTCTCTGCTTCACCCGCCCTGGCACCAGGGAGCTCGGGGTTGGCACAGAGGGACCCCTCAGGGCACAGAGCCCAGAAATGCTGGAGGAGGGAGCTGAAGGGGAGAGGAGCCCCTGGCTGCCCCCCCGCAGGTCCCTGCAGCAGGACAAACAGGCTGAGCGAGGTGGGGCTGGCCAGTGTCACCTTCCAGCACCAGCCACCCAGGGCTGGGTACCCTCACCAAGCCTGCAGGGATGTAAAAGCTTTATCTTTATTTGATTCTGTGCAGAGAAACCTCCCCACAGCATCCCCGGTGGGGTGGGGAGGGCAGGGGGCTGCAGGCAACGCCTGTTTCAGCGGTGGCTGGTGACTGGTGGAACTGGTGGAACTGGTGAAGGTGCTGGTTTGCTCTGGGATGAGATCCCTGACAATTGTGGATTTTTGGTACGGATCAGAGCGGGGATGTCGAGCTGGAAGGTGCTGGGAAGCACCAAGGGCTCGGCTCTGGGATGAGATCCCTGACAATTGTGGATTTATGGTACGGATCAGAGCGGGGATGTCGAGCTGGAAGGTGCTGGGCAGCACCGAGGGCTCAGCTCTGGGATGAGATCTCTGAAAATTGTGGATTTATGGTACGGATCAGAGCGGGGATGTTGAGCTGGAAGGTGCTGGGCAGCACCGAGGGCTCGGCTCTGGGATGAGATCTCTGAAAATTGTGGATTTATGGTACGGATCAGAGCGGGGATGTTGAGCTGGAAGGTGCTGGGCAGCACCGAGGGCTCGGCTCTGGGATGAGATCTCTGAAAATTGTGGATTTTTGGTACGGATCAGAGCAGGGATGTTGAGCTGGAAGGTGCTGGGCAGCTCAGCCTGGAGGTGCGGAGCCCCTGAGGCTCTCACCTTCCTCCTGAAGGACCAGACCTGCCTGTCCCCAGCCTGCAGAGCACCTGGGGTGACTGGGAAAGGCAAGGCAGGACACAGGGAGGCCCTTGGTGGTGACAGGCTGCAATCACAGATATCCATGGGGTTTCTGGCTGTTCACACACCCTTCACGGAGGTTAGAAAAACCCGCAATTGGGAACAGTTCCTCCGTCCCTGCTGAGCTGGGGAACATTAAGTAGGTGATAATAAGCGGTCCCTGAGTGGGAGGGCCTGCTCTCCTCTGGAAAGTGCTACTCCAGACAATTTATCATTCAAACAAAGAGGGGGAAAAGGGTTAAACACTGCCCGGCCTCCCCAGCCAGCGGTGGCTTTGGTTATCTGCAGCATGGCTGCAGGGCTACATGGTGCCTGTACATGTTCGGGGATCAGGAGTTAAGTGTTTAAATGATAAGTGATATCTTAAAAACATAAGTTTAGCAATGAATCTTTACCGACAATACTATACTATTAGTTAATAGGCAGAATTAACTCACTGGCCTGGGGCCAAGCCCGTCACAGCCAGAGCCAGAACAGCTGAAGCTGCTTTTCACTTGGGTTTTGCTTTTACGGGATTTTCTGCTGCAGGGAGACTCCAATTTCTGTAAAAATATGCTCGTGTTTTCCTCCTCCCAACCTGCCCCTGGAAGCTCGAGGCTCCTTGGAGCCCAAGGGATTCAGCCAGGAGCTGGAAATCTTTCCTCTTGCATGCAGAGCTGTGACCAAGGGTGCCAATTCAAAACCAAGGGGGCCAATTCGGGACCAAGAGTGCTGATTCTCTGCAGGGCATCTCTCAGTGGGCTGGACCACCTCCCTGTCTGCTCTTGGTGGGACTTTCCAGGCAGATTTACTCTTGGTGCCAGCACGGGACTCACTCCCCATCCCTCCCATCCCAAGGAAACCTCCCTCTCCCTTAGCTGGGGCATTGAGATTGACCAAGCAGCTTCCTTGGACCAAAGAAGCATCTCCTGAATCTTCCTGGTAGCTGAGGCTCTGTGGAATCGCCAAAGCTGACTGCACTGAGCCTTGAGTGTGTGCCTGAGGGCTCTGTGTCACCCCTTGCTGCTTTCCTTTGTGCCTCCCTTGACTCCCAGCTCTCACCTGCTGCACCTCTTTAACCTCACAGAGGGTGGGAGGCAGCCACCTCCTCCAGCTGTGATGGGCCAAGGGGAAAGGGATGCTTCTCTTCCTGCATCAGGAACTGAAAATGCAGCATTAAATGCGTCACCATCAAACCTGTTTTAATGTCCCCTAGATGTCACCTCTCCTGGCTCTGTCGGCCTGGGAACCACCTTTTGATGTAAACCAACACGTGGGTGCAGCTGGAGGGGTGGCTGTCCCGTTTTTGTCATCCCACCAAGGCTGTGCCTGACGCTCTCTGCAGCCGATCATCTTGGACCTGTGGCAGTGCTGCCCAAGGGCAGCGAGGACCAGCAAAACCAGTGTAACTTGACTTCCAAGGTGGCCACATCCAAGCTGCCTGATGGTGGCCGTGTCCATGTGACACAGTCCCGGGAGCACTTGTCACCAGATGGCAGCAAGGAGAGCTTGCAGAGTGGCTGGGGACAGCAGTGAGGACACGCAGCGCTCCCTGGTCCATGGCCATCCTCTGCTGAAGCCACCAAAGCTGGTGCAGAGTGAGCGGGAGGTGCAGAGAAGGACGCTGGAGGAGGTCTGGGGTCGCACTCATGGCACGGTGCTTTGCAGCACCTGCTGGGCTGCTCAGATGTTGTGGCGGGGTGACCTGAGGAGCTCGTGGGAGTCAGGTCAGAAGGTGGATGCTGGTGACGGCGCCTGCACTGGGAACAGCAAGTTTGTGAGGGTGGCAGTGGAACCTTCCCGTGGATGCCAAAAAGATGCAACAGTCATACAGAGCCCTTCCTGGGAGCAGAGTGAAGGTGTGAGGTGGGACCAGTGCTCACAGTTCATGACTGGCCCTGAAGAGCATCTTCAGGGCACAAACCAGACTCCAAGGAGCCAGTGGAGCAGCCAGACAAGTCTGCATAGTCCAAGGTCCATCTCCATCAGCAACAGCCTAAGGGGGAGCTCAAAGGAGAAGAGAGAAGGTCTCCAGTGATGGTTCCCTTGGGACAAAATTCCCATTGTGTCTGGCAGTGCAGCCCTGGAAAATCCTGAGGGTCTGGGTGGGCACTGGCAAACACACAGGGCTGCTGGTCTTGGACTCCAGGCTCCCATTTTGGAGAACCGATGGATCCTGGCCTATGAACCTACAGCTTGTGTAGAGATCCATGTGCAGGGTGTGACCTCTCTGGGAAGATCTTCCAGGACACAAGTGCTTCCTGCAGGATGCATCTGAACCTTCTGCCCAGCCAGCAGAAATTGGGGCACAGCTACGGGGGGTGAGCAGAGGGCACTGCTGGGTACAACGTGGATGCTGGAGGGGTGAGGAGGAGATGTCAGGGCAGTGGCAGAGGGACCTCCTGGGCCAAAGAGTCCTGGTAGCAGTCACAAGCCATAGATTCACAGAATGGTTTGGGTTGGAAGGGACCTTAAAGACCACCTGGTCCCAACCTCCCCGCTATGTCCTGAAGAGGGTGTGGATCAGGAGGTGCCCACAGGGCCGCTGTGGCTCCCAGGCACCGGGGCAGTCGGGGCTGTTTTGTGCTGCCTTGCAGAATTGGAGCTGGGTCTCCCCTTCTGGGAAGGTCCTGCTTGACCCCAGCAGCGTCGATGGGGCTTGTGACCAACTCACAACTGCTCCACGCGGGAAGCGGGGGGATCCCTGTTCTCTCCTCCCGGGGCTGGCTCCAGGGGGATGGGGGCGGAGAAGGGTGTGGGGGCTTAGGGCTGCCCACAGCAAGCCTCGGATTCACCAACTCCTTGGATTTTTGTTCCTTTATTTCTATCCCGCTGTTCGCGTCCCCTTCTCCGGCCGGCAATCTCCCCACCGCCCCGGCCCCCAGCCCCGGCGGGGGCTTACCCCGCGGGACGGAT
>VZRO01007694.1:141272-186107 GCA_013397915.1 Daphoenositta chrysoptera | reverse complement strand
TTTTTTTTTTTTTTAATCTGATGTCAAACTTACGCCATCACATTGAATACCTGCCATGAGATTTTGGTGTGACTGACACCTGTTCTGGCTTCAGAGCAGCAGCTTTCAATACAAACAAATGGAAATCCACACTCTGGAAATGCTAAGTTTGCTGTCAGCTGCTCCCATGTGTCGCCTGGCCCCTGTTCCCAGGTTTGGCCAAACCTTGCCCCGCTCAGGAGGTTGCTGATGCTCTGAGCAGTGGCTGGGTGGGTCTCTGAGCCCCACTGGTTTCTGGTTTGTGCGACAGGCAGAAGGTGCAGACACGTGCAGGTGAGGCTGGTCCCTCTGGGCTATCAAACAAGTGGCTGTCCCCACCCGGTGTGACACGGCTCAGGGGTGGCACACGGCAGGAAAACGGGCACAAGCCAAAAGCTGAGCGAGCCAGCTCGACGGTTGCGGCGTTCCCTTTCATCCCCGGCTGTTCCCGAGCCCATCCTTCCTTATCTGGGGGATGGGGCTGAAGTTCAGCCTCTCCAGGCTGGCTCCCACGGTGCTGCTGCTTTGCTTCTCCCCGTTTCCGTTGGTCCCTGCGTAAGAAAAGGTGGGGCTGCAGGGAGGGGAGCTGAGTTTTGGACTGGATAATCAGGGATGTGTAGGGGACACTGGCAAGGGCTGCGGTGGGTTTGGGAGTAGCACATTTGGGACCAACAGGAGGGACCAGAGGAGCCCAGCCCTGTGGTGTCCTGGATGGGATGGCAGGGGCTGCCCATGGGGTTTTGTGCTGGGGGAGGCCGAGCAGGTCATCCTCCAGCAGAAACCTTGCCCTGTAATTTGGGTGGCCTAAATATGACCTGAGCTCCTGCATGTGGGTGCTGAGCCCTTGGAAAGCTGACCCGGCGTTTTACTGTGTGTTTGGGAGGTCCTCAGTGTGTGGGCTACGGAGGGAAAAGGGAAAAAAATGGGATTTGTGAGGTCAGCCCTGGGTGTGTCATCTGCTAGCCCTGAGCTGCTCGGTGGCCAGAGGGGTGGAGAAGGGCTCAGCCCTCCGTGGGTCTCACAGGGGTGCTGACAGGGCGTGGAGATGTGCCCACCCCGTGTGTCACCATCAAGGTGCCCCTTTGCCTCTGCGTGTCGGGGTCTGTGCTGTGTGTGCTGAAGGAGCAGCCCTGGGAGTGCACAGGCTCAGGTGATGCACCTGGAAACACTCTGGAGTCTCCTTCCCTTTGGTGGCAGGAGTGTGCCACACTCACCCAGGACTAAAATAAAACTGCTGGCAAGTCCCATCCCAGAGAAAAAGCCCGGGGAGAGCACGCTCCGCTCCTGGCTGCTGCAGTGGGGATGCTCAGGGAGGGGTTCTGAGGTGGTTTTTATTCAGGGTGGAAGTCAGTGGTCAGCTGTTGTGCTCGGCGTGCTCCAGAGCTGTAACTCTTGAGAGGGCTGTGGGCTAAGGTGGGTGGGGAGAGCCCACCTGGGGTGGGTGTGTGGTGGCCATGAGGGAGACGATGCATCGTGTCAGGGAAGTGTCATGAGGGTGAACAGACAAACTGATGGGTGAGTCAACAGAGCCAAAAAGTAGAAATAAAAAAAAAAAAGGCAAACCTGGCTTCTGTTCCAATTCTATAAAAATAAAATGAAACAAACTTCATGCTCACACTGCCTGAAGAAATCCCACCCAGCAGCAGCACCAGGGAGACCCTGCTGGTCCAACACGGAGCGATCCCACTCCGAGGATGCACATCCCCTGTGCCATCCCCATCAATGTGATACAGCCCTGCCCTTGTCCCATCCCTGCATCTTTCCCCCTTTCCAGCCAGGAGGAGGGTCAGGAGCAGGACCTGGCTTTGCTGCCCCTGCCTGTCCTCCAGCAAGGGGTTGGTGTGACCCTGTGCCCAGCCTGGGCTGGGATTTCCCATCCTTCCCATCTCTCTGCCTCCAAATGTTTGTTTCCCTCTCAGACAGTTAAATTTGCATGCCCTGTAAGTGGTCTGCCTGGTTTCCCGGGTCAACGTCTGCTGGAACGTTTGGATGTCCTCTCCCAGGGAGGACTTTTCCCGTGCTGGGGGCTGCGGTCGTAGCTCCAGCCATGGAGTGTCAGCCTGGTGGAGACAGCGGGTGATCCACAGCTTGGAACATCTCAGTTTAGTGAGGCTGGCTCCAAATCAAGTGTTTTAACCAAGCAGCAATTGTTTCTGTGGGATTTATCCAGTGTTTTGGGAGGTTGGGAGGGCTCTGTGCTCATCCTGGGGCTGCTTCTGGGAGAGCAGGACATTGAAGCCCACTGCTGAGAGCGTGGTTTTGTTGCATCTCCTGCACCCAGACCAAGTCCTGCAGGGGTGGTTGCCCTTTGGCCTGCTCTGGGCTGCAGTAGGAGTAAATACTCGCTAGAGATGTTTTATTTTGGTGTCTCAGGCTCACGAGGCCGGCGGAGGTGCGAGCGGGGATGCCCCACAGCGGGGCTCGCCAGCCTTTAATACTTGGAATACTTCTGCCGCCTGCATTTGCAGGGCTCTGGTGGGGATGAGACATGCTGGTCTCCATGGTTTTATGTGCCATGGGACCGTGCCAACAGTTTAATCACAGCTGAACCCTCACAGAGCAGCATAAAAAATGTTGTAGTTGGGATTAGGTTACCCATCCTTCCTATAAAAGACTCTATAAACAGTCCATCAAGCCCCAGCATTCCTGTGTTGGCTGTGAGGTCCTTCGCACTTAATGGGTCTGGCATTTGCTTTGACTAAGCCTTTTTTTGGGGGGAGGCAGTGATATAAAGCAGCCCCCAAAGAATGGGCTTTCTGCTTGCTTTAGTGGGGGAACCCAACTGGGCTGGCTTGGCAGAGGCGGTGTTGGATGTCAGAGGATCTGGCTGGGGAGGCAGCGGGTGAGAGGCAGCCGTGACAAGCCCGGGAGGCAGTGACAACAGCAGCTGCTCCCTCCCCATCGCTGAGGGCAAATCCTCTGTGGGGATTTGCTGTTTGCTGGGGTGTCTGAGAATTTTCCCTAATCCTGGGGCAGGCAAGACCTGGGACTCTCTCTCTCATCACCCAGCACACTTCAGACCTGTCCTGTCTCTGCCCTAGCTGAGTAATGCTCTGGAGTTAAAGCTCCCCAAACCTTTTGGAAAATCTGAAGCTCGGTCTGCTCCCACCTTCACCTTCACCTTCACCTTCACCTTCACCATCATCTTCACCTTCACCTTCTTCACCATGCCCTTCATGTGTGACGCCAGCCATGGAAGAGCTCCTAGTTCAGCACCATCCATGGGAATTTCTTGAGGTGCTTTGAGTTTTGTTCATCCTTTGGGGAGCCAAGGGGACAGGGAATGGATGGACACCCAGGTGGGAGACCTCGGTGGTGCCAAGGGTGCTCCTTATCCTGGTTGCTGCATCCTTGGGGCAGCTGTGCACACCTTGACCGTGCCTTGGGGCTGCTGATGTGTGGGACAACGTAGGTGCTCCTGCCTGGGACAGTCATCTCTCTCCTGGAAACCATAAAACCTTAGTTGTGCTCCTGCTCTCCCAGCAGTGTAGGGAAGGAAGAGCCCTAATCCTCCTGGCTGCCAGGAGGTCCCAGCAGTGGTGGTGGCAGTCCTGTGGGTGACACCTGCCTGCTTGGAAAGGGGCTGGAGCCATCCTGTCGGGTGGGAGCAGCCTCTGTGCTGTGGTGCCAGAGCTGGGCACGAGGGGCTGTCCCTGATCAGTGCCACCAAGTCACTGGGACCATCTGGAGCTTTTCCTGGCTGGTGCTCACAGCTGTTGAGCCACACCAGCTCCAGGAGCAGTTGCTGGAAGAGACCAGGCTTTCCAGTGCTTTTCACAACTGAGTTTAATTTATTTTAAGGTTTTTACCCCGCTAAATTTTCTTTGAAGATGACTTGAACAATTTAATCATTATCATAAAAATGGGATTTCTAATGTAAGCTGGGAGCAACCCTCCCCCTTAGTATCCTGCTGAGGGCAATTCAGCCCACCTGCCTGGCTGGCTGGTCTCGATCATCAGCCTGTCCTCAGAGGCCCTTTTCTCTCTGTCCTTACTATCTGGAGAAAATTAACAACTGCATTAAAGTGGGAGCATTATTTTTTCATACGGTGAACGCCAGGGGAGGTGAATCCCATATCCCTCACCTGAGAATGCTCTGCAAGGCTGCAAGGGCATTGCCCAGCTCAGCAGGGGTTTCCTCCATCCCTCTCCATCGTGCTGGCTAAGGCAGAAGTGAGCCTGGGGCTGGTTCCTGTGGAGCCCACCGAGGTCCAGCACTTGGAACCTGCCACCTAATCAGTTCTTAACCCCTTTTTTAGCATGTTTTTTGGTGATCTGGAGTGCAGGCAGTGGCTGGAACACTGGCTGTGTTCCCCAGGCTGCCCTCGTATCTCCTGGTTCCAGCACTCAGACACTCCCCTGCCTTGTACACAGCTCCTCTCACCAATCAGACTTGTAATCTCAGTCAAGAATGAAATCAGATTTGTTTGACAAGACCTGTTTCTTGTAGAAGTATGTTGACTGGTGCTAATTATACTCCTGTTCTTTAATTCTTTATGATTGGAATTACATCAGCTTTTTCATTATTTCCCCAGAAGTGATTTCAAACCGAGCGAGACCTTGAGTGCCTGCCATTCCCTCACGTTGTAATCCTGGTGCCTCCACTAGACGTGATCCTTCTGCTCTGAGATGCTCTGCATTAGCCTCTCCAAGGACTTCCCAGCTTTGTTCTTCTCCAGGCGTCCCCTCATGGGCTCTTGCTTGTTAATCCTTGGGGTCTGTTGGGTCTGTTCCTGCGAAATGTGGTGGATTTTCTTCGTTCTCCCTCTCCCTTTTGTCGTGGTTTAACCCCAGCTGGCAGCTCGTCCCCACACAGATAGCATTCCCTGGCACAGGCTGCCAGGGCAGTGGAGGAGTCACCATCCCTGGAGTGCTCAAAGGCATGTGGCACTTGGGGACATGGCTTGGTGGTGAACTTGGCAGTACTGGGTTGGTGGTTGGAGTTGATGTTCTTGGAGGGCTTTTCCAACCTTGGTCATCCTATGATCCCTTAGTCTGTGGGATATCCCTGTAAAATGTCCGTGAAATGTCCACAACTGCCCAGAAAATGTCCACTGAGTTCATTAGGTCGATGATTTTGAGCTCCCTCTGTTGTGGTGGTCACTCAGACAGGAGAGGTGACAGAGGGAATGGTGACACTCTCTGGAAACAGTGCTGGAAACAGCCACCCAGGTTTATTCCACTGCCCAATTAGTTACTCCTGCTAACCTTGACCAGTGCAGGAACCAGGCTGTGAAGTTTTCTTGTGGTTTTCTCCCAGTTTGATAATGGCTTGTCCCAGAATTTGATTTTTCATGTCTGTTGTGGAGGTGTCGCGCAGGAATTTGATGCGGTCATGGTTCCTTGGGCTTGTTTATGGAAGTGTCATCACTGAAATGGCCAGAAATGAAGATAAACGATGGCTGGGGCTTCTCCCACCTCCACAAGGCTGTTGTCTGTGGAGAAAACAGCCGAGTTGTTTGGGCACCACGTGGCCCCGTCGCATCCGTTCCAAAGTCTCGGTTATTTGCTAAATGCTTGCAAACGTGTGTGATTTTGAAGGAATTACAGCCAGACGTTGCCTGGCTCGTTAGTTATGTATGAGCTAAGGAATCCTGGTTGCTCAGGGGAGGAAGCAGCCCTGTCCTCTGGAGGGCTGTGGAATAACATCCCACTTTCCTAATAAAGACACAAACTGGCTGACCACGGCCACCCTTCACACACCAGGAACTGCAGTGAGGGAAGCTCTGACTGTGTGTAGAGTGAAAAAAAACCTGTTAATCACCCTGGGAGTGGAGCAGGACTGAAGCAGGGCTCGAATCGGTGACAGCACCTCCAGCCCTGGGCTGTCTCAATGCTTTTCTCTATGTTTCTATGAATTTTAACGTTTTTACTTAGCATTTTTTCTATGTGCTGAAAAGAACATCATCATAACTTTTTCTTGTCTTCAGACGTGGCTTTTCCAGAGGTTTCTTTTATTCACTTCCTGCCAGTCACAATAAAATATGGATTGTGCTTATTCTCCTTCCATCTCTCATGGATTGCCTTTGTGTGTGTGGTTGTCACGAACACTTTGTTCCTCTGAGGCTGGTTTTGGTTGAAGTTGTTGTTTTCCTAGATTGCCTTTATATATATATATATGAATAGTTTAAACTTTTCTTACAGAATCACAGAATGGTTTGGCTTGGAAAGGACCTTAAAGATCTAGTCCCAAACCCCTCTGGTTTCCATTTGCACTTTTTGCTCCCGTTTCCTGGTTGACTCTGATTGTAAATTTGACGAGATTTTGGAAATTGATACGTTTGGATCAACAGGCAAAGCCATTTCAGGTTTGGCCTGTTCTCCCTTTGGCCCACACACACCGTGGCCATCAGTGCTGGGGCAGCTCCGTGCTTCCAGCCCAGTGATCCAGCCCTCGTTCCGTGTCACGATGAGGTCCAGAATTGGAGACCTCGGGGTCTTTAATGCACTTTGTGCATTAGAATTATGTAACGAGCCTGTCCTCACCGCGGGCAGGGCGTGACACAGCGGGGCAGTGACAGGTATTGATGGGTACCAGTGTCTCCAGGCAGGGAGAGGCAGAGCCCTGGTGGTGAGAGCTGGGTCAGAGCCTGTCAGCATGTCCCGAGCCCGTTTCTGATTCCTGTTGGTGCACTGGGAGCTCAGCTGAACCGGTGTCAGCTGAGGGGTCTTCTCCAGCATCCTCTTCTGCTGGACTCCCTGATTCATGGAATCACAGAGTTGCTGAGGCTGGGAAAAACCTCCAGATCATCAAACTCAGTCTTTAACCCAGCTCTGCACTGTTCACCACTAACCCATGTCCCCAGTGCCACATCCTCGTGGTTTTGAACACTTCCAGGGCTGGTGACTCCACCAGTGCCCCGGGCAGCCTGTGCCAGTGTCTGATCACACATAAAGATCCATAAAGAAATTTTCCCAATATCCAACCTGAGCCTCCCCTGGCCCAGCCTGAGGCCGTTCCCTCTCCTCCTGTCCCTGTTCCCTGGGAGCAGAGCTCGACCCCCCCGGCTGTCCCCTTCTGTCAGGGAGTTGTGCAGAGTCCTTTTGGCACCACTGAAGGGTGGCTGAGCCTCTGGATTTTCGGGATGGAATGCCAGGGCACAGACTCGCTCGTGTCCCTGAGCCTGGTGTTAGTCCAGGGAGCCCCTGCCTTCCCCCTGCCTTGCTGGCTTAATGCATCTGCTGGATTTTTGCTCCAAAGCACAGTAAAGAGGCAGCAATGCTATTTTTTCCCTCACCAAATAAGTTCTGATACTCAACAGATGAACATCCTGGATTAGGCTGGGGAGAGGTGTTGTGAGTGGGTTGTGGGGGCTCCCACATCCTCAGGTGGTCAATGTGGAGATGGGTACCACAACAACAACGATGTTCCCAGCCATGTTCCCAACCAGCCTTCCTGGGGGCAAAATGTAGAGCTGCAGTTGTAGTTCCAGTTTCTAGAAAAAGGGAGCACTGGGTTTGAACGAGGTAGTGGCTGGGATCATTATATAGCAGTGATTTGGGATCCTGCTGTGTCTCACCTTCTAGAAGAGCAAGATTTATCAGCTCCATCTGTGATCAGAGCAGATGTCCAGCTCTGGTTCCCTGTCCCCACGGTCCCCCTGCCCCAGCTGTAGCAGTGATCAAGGTGACTGTGGATTTGGAGCCAGTTCCTGGAAGCCTCCAGTGCTGGAGATCCCCCAGATCCCTGGTGGCCAGAGTCAGGGCTGGACAGCCCTCCTGGGGAAGCAATGTCCTAAATCATCTGCTAATATCCAACTTGAGCATCCCAAGTCACGATTTATATTTGAATACGGTCTCTCGTGGGTCAGGATGTCCACCCTGGAGTAACTTGCTGTTCTCATTTTATGGGATGAGTCACTGTTCTTGTTTTATGGGATGAGATCCCTTCTACGTAGCTGAGCGTGGGTGAGGGCTGTGTTTTCCCTTCATTACTTCCAGCTTTTTCTTTACGAAATTGCATCTCTCTGGGAATGGCCGTGTTCAGGGTTTAAACCATGGTTTTGGTTCTCAGTCTGCCTCATGTGTTGGTGGTACACAAATAACTTTGCCTGATGGTACCAATCCCATTTGACCATGGATCCCCATTGCCCCAGAGATCCTGTCCCCAAAGGCTGGGGAAAGAAGCACCTGGGAGGAGGTGGGAAAGGAGCAAATCCATGAGATTATTTGTCTGTAAGGCACGGCTCACAGCCTTTCTGTGTGCACAAACTGGAAATGTCTGCACACATCCAGAATTCCTCGAGGTTCTGGTCACAAGGGCATGGAGTGATAGGACAAGGGGGAATGGCTTCCCATTGCCAGAAGGAAGGATTAGGTTGGATTTTGAAAGAAATTGTTCCCTGTGAGGGTGGGCAGGCCCTGGCACTGGATGCCCAGAGAAGCTGTGGCTGCCCCTGGATCCCTGGAAGTGCCCAAGGCCAGGTTGGACAGGGCTTGGAGCACCCTGGGATGGTGGAAAGTGTCTCTGTCCATGGCAGGGGCTGGCACGGGATGAGCTTTAAGGTCCCTCCCAACCCAAATGATTCTGGGATTCTTTTCCCTTGGAGCAGCGATTCGCAATCCCATCCCAGCTTCCAAAATCTCCTGACTCTGATGGGGCTGATGGTTTGCAGGTAGCAGAGCTGCCTCCTCCCACATCCCAAAGCATCTCACACGAGGAGGATGCGGCTGTGAACGGTGACCAGGTGTGGGAGCGGGTCCATCCCGGGGCTGGGAATGCTCCTCCCATCCCGCTCCCTCCCCGCTGGCTGCAGCAGGGTCTTTAACAGCCGTTTCCCTGTGAAATCAGGAGGATTGCGGGCTGTGAAATACAAATGATTCGTACTAAATGCTGTGTAATGGATTCCACTCGCAGCCTTTGGTGACTGTGTGTTTCTAATAAAAGCCTCTGGAGCGAGGCGGAGGCTCCCAGCTGGCAGGGGTCAGGGTGGTGAGGTGGAGGGTGGGTCCAGCCTGCGGGGTCCCCACGAGGCTCTTGGGCATCTGGGCTGGCTCCTGCGGGGTGGAGTGGCTGCCTTGGGAGCAGGCAGCTCTGCCAGCCCACGGGGGTGTCAAGCAAGGGGGAAAAAATTCGCAGAAATGCTCTCCAAGGGGGATTGTACTTTCTCAGTGCTGCCGGTGGAGAGGTGGGGCTCACAGAATCGTGGAATTATGGAATTTCCTGAGCTGAAAGGGACTCACAAGAGCATCGAGTCCAACTCCTGGCCCTGCATAGACACCCCAAAAATCCTCCCCTGTGCCTCAGAGCAGTGTCCAAACTCTCCTGGAGCTCTGGCAGCCTCGGGGCTGTGCCCATTCCCTGGGCAGTGCCCAGCACCCTCTGGGGGAAGAACCTGATGCACTGCCTTGTCCAAGCCACAAGGACAGGGGAACAAAGGCCAATTCCCAGCTCCATCGATCCCGGGGTCAGCTGGGTGAGGGGGGAACATCTGCTCCGAGCCTGCCCAGCTCCAGCCCAAGGATTTCCCCAGAGTTATTCAGGCAAGGGTGAATTTTCAGAAGGAAGCAGCCAGCACTGCTGTTGAAATTCCCAGCATGGAAAGCCCCAGCCCCAGTTTGTGCCCATGGGGAGGGACCAGGAGCAGCACAGGGTCAGTGCCAGCGATTCCGTAGTGGCCGAGATCCGTGTGGTTGGAAGATGCCAGAAGGATAACCCAGATCTTGTGTCCAGGTATCTCCAGCCTTCCACTTGAAGTGTTCAAAGCCAGGTTGGACAGGGCTTGGAGCAACCTGGTCTAGTGGAAAGTGTCCCTGCCCATGGCAGAGGGTGTCACCCAGGCTGCCTGGGCAGAACGTGCCCGGGGTGGCTGGAGATGGAGCAGCACCAGCCAGAGGGAAGAGCCCCGGAGGTCAAAACCAGTTTATGAGAAATCAGTCACCTTTGATCCACAGATTCGAGCAATAGTGAATCAACTCCACCCCTGGGTGATCTGCTGTACAGTTAATTAGACACGTTATTAAAAATATGCTCCTCTACCAGGCTGAATTAGTCCAGCTTCCAAGCCACAGAGTCCTGCCCTGTCTAATTAAACAGACCTTCCCGATTAACAATCCTTCCTCCAGGCCGCTACCAGCAGACAAGGCACTCCTCAATCTCCTGAGTAAGGCCAGCAACGGGCAGGATTCCACACCTTGAGTCATGACCATTAAACTGGTTCATTTTTATTCTGATTCTCCTTCGGCTGCGGACACCAGAAACAGATCCAGAAGCCCCCAGGGAGGGGGAGGTGTTTTTCACCCCGTGGAAATGTTTTCCACTGCCCGGGCTGCTGTGGTGCCATGGGGTGCAGCCAGAGAATCCCAGAATGGTTTGGGTTGGGAGGGACCTTAAAGCCCATCCAGTGCCACCCCTGCCATGGGCAGGGACACCTTCCACTGTCCCAGGCTGCTCCAAACCCCGTCCAGCCTGGTCTTGGGCACTGCCAGGGATCCAGGGGCACCCACAGCTGCTCTGGGCACCCTGTGCCAGGGCCTCCCCACCCTCCCAGGGAACAATTCCTTCCCAACATCTAATTAAATCAACCCTCCTGGCAGGGCTGGGACTGGCTGGTACCCCCTTCTCTGCCCACCAAGCACACGGGGTTTGGGGAGCCCTGCCCTGTGCATTTGGGGTGTGTTATGGCAGGAGGCCCCTCCTGCAGACCTGGCAGCATTGGCAGCCCCAGGCTGTGCTCACCTTGTCAGCACCCTGCCCTGGGGACAGGTCCTGCAGGTCCCCGGAGCTGCCACGGCTGCTCATCCTTCCTGGCTGTGCCCTTGTGTCCATTGGGGCATCTCTGTTTGCAGCCTTCACACTTGAGCATCCCCATGGACTCGTCTTTCCACAGCTCTGGTTGTGTTTGCTTTTGGTGTATTTAAAAGTTCCTTTTTTTTCCCTCCTTTCTGTCTCCTGGCAGTCGATTTTTTCATTGATACATCCTTTTGCAACTGTCTGCATCTTAAAGCTGCTAATTCGCTGCTGCCAACTTCCCCTGGGTTTAATTTATACAATATGTTTATTTTTACTGCAATTTTTTCCTTTTATTCCAAGCCAAGATAATTTTGAACTCAAGACGCCTTCTTTTATGATCGCAGATTTATGAGATTTTGGCAAAGCCGCCATAAGCCGTAATTACTCTTCATTGTTTTTGTTTACATTTCCCCCCCGATCAATTTTTGCTAATAATCCCTTTCAACTTGTGGAAATTGCCCTTTTTCCACCTCGGGGTGTGTTTCTTTTTGATGCATGCAAAGCTCCCTTCCCACAGCCGTTCTGCACGGGGCTGGCTGTACCTGTGCGAGCCAGCTTTGCTCTGCTGCTCCCCACATCCACTGCTCCGTCAGGGAACTGAGGCTCCACCAGCCTGGGGGTCTCCAGGACCCCATCCCAGTGGCAGCCTGGACCCCGGGGCTCTGACACGCACCTCTTGCAGGGGCTGGCTGGACTCAGGGGTGCTTGGAGCATCTGCAGGGGCTGCAGGCTCTGGGTGGGGGGACAGCAGTGCTGGCAGCAGCTTTGGGCTTCCCTCTGCTCTGGGCAGTGCCCCTTGCTGCTCCAGTCACAGAGGAGCTTACCCAGGTCAGTCTCAGAGGCTTGGCTGCACCAGGGGCCTCCCCACCCTCCCAGGGCTCCTGGTCCTGCTCTTTAACTCTGGCCCCTGGTCCTGCCTCCCCCCTCTGGTGGCTCTGGGTGGCCCGGGCAGGGCTGAGGGGCACAGCTGTGTGTCCCTGCAGGGCGGTGGGGCTTTTGCTGCAGCTTTGGCTGCTTGGAGATAACATCTTTCCCCGTAAATGTGATTATCCTGTATATGTTCGGGCCAGGGAGAGAGGGGGTCACCATCTGTGTTTTCCAATAAAAGCAAATTAAAATTGAAGCCCATTAAGGATAGCTCAGTTGGGATTCTGAGCAGGGCTCTGGAGCCTGCTGGGAACGAGTTGCTTGCAGCCCGTGCCACCAAGCAAGGTGACAAAACCTCATAGTGCCAGCAGTGCTGGGAGGTGGCACTGGCTGCTCTCACTGTCCCCAGTGTGGGTGGCCCCAAGGGAGGAGGGACAGAGCTGGCCACAAAGCCATGCCCTGGGCCTGTGTCACCCCTCCTGGTCCCCTCCATCTTCCCATCAGGTGATGGGCAGGGGTTGGTGAGGAAAGGGACGATGGTGTCCCAGAGCCACGCGTGTGCTCCTCACCCAGTGATGCTCTGCAGCCTCCAGGCTGCACCCCACATCTCCTGAGGTCACCGTGTCCCTGCGCCTGGGGACACAGACAGTGGCTCTGGGAATACAGGGTGCTGTGACTCGGATACAGGAGAGTGGCTGTGGCTGTCAGAGGGGACTGGGCAGTGCTGCCCTGCACCCTGGGCATTTCACCCCGTACCAGCAGCCCTGGGCACGGTGGTGGGAGCAGGTTGTTGTGTTACACAGCAGTTTTTGCAGGGGTGCTGCAGCCAGGAGCTGCACGTGGCACCTGCTCTGCACGCCGGTGGCAGTGGCTCTGTGTGTGACACTGGTGACACCAATGTCCATCCCCACGTGGTGGCTGTGCCACGCTCAGCTGGACCAGGGCAGTGCCTGCTGGAGGCTGACGGTTCCTTTGGGGCTGGGGCACCTCTAGAAGGAGCTTCTGGATGTGGAACTCCAACCCCCCAGAGCACTCCTGTGTCCATCCCCAAGAGAGGAAGAGAGACCTGGAGGCACTCGGGAGGGACACGGCCCTGTTCCATCCTCTTGGAAAAAGGCTTAGTGGGGAATTTAGTCTTGCTGGGCCTGGATGAGGCTGGATGCACTTTACCCTGGGACTCCCTCCCTCGGGGTGTCCCACAGCCGATGGGGTCAGTGCCACCACAGAGCCATCAGCAGTGACAGCAGCAGTGGCTGTTGAACGCCTGCATCTGTGTCTCCTCTGTGGCTCCTGCATTCCCAGCAGCAGCAGGAGGGCCTCTGCTCGCTGGCATTTGGCATCTGCATTGTCTCTTCCCAGCAGCCTGCCCTCGCCTGAACTCAGACCACCTACGAGTCCCAGCTCCTTTTGGGACAGATGCTGCCAGTGGGTCCCTGGTGCTGCTGGAGCAGCTTCCCAGAGAGCTCTGGTGGGGTTGTCCTGTTCCTGCTGACCCCTGGAGCAGCTGGCGTGGGCAGACTGGGACAGACAGGATGCATCCACAGCCGTGACTGGGATAATGTGGCAGCTGGATGGAGAGTGGTCCTGCCTCACATCCAGCCTCACCTGCTTCTTCAGCAGGGGCTGAGAGGTCACAAAATCAGAATTCCCCGCTGAGACCAGGAGCTCTCATTCTCCTCCCAGCCAGGCGGGTGAGAGGGACAATCCTGGATGGGCTGGGGGTCAGTTGAGTGCTTGGAAAGCAGGACACGTGCTGGGGTGACCTGCAGGACCCCAGGGGCTGTTGAGTTTGGCTTCTCCTTGTTTTGAGCTCAGTGGAGCAGCCAGCACCCTGCAGGGCAGTGCTTGCACAGCCAGGCCCTGCACAGGGAGAGGAGGAGCTGGGAAGAGGGGCTGGAAGCTGCTGGATTTGGGCCGTGCTCCTGGTCAGCCCTGGCTCCTGCCTCACCCATTGGCATTTCCGTGGTCCCCATGGGCAGGTGCAGCTCTGCTCCAAGCCTGGCTTTCCCTATTTCCTGGTCTAGCAAGGCTGGGAGCTGAAGGCCTCCGTGGTTTCTTTCTGCACAGCAGTGTCAGCCCTGGGTTTGGTCCCCTCAGGATGGTCCAGACGAGGTGTGGGCGATCAGAGTCAGGGAGGGAATTGGGTGGGAATGGGAAAGCACGGCCCAACTGATGGCATTTCCCTCATGGAAATGCAGGGGGAGTTTCAGCTGGGATTGCTGAAATGCTGTGCCAAGGGCAGGGCGTTGGGGCCATCCCCTTGTTTGACACCAGTCCTGACCCCGAGTGTCACAAGCAGCTGAGCAGCACCCAATAGCTGGGTGAGAGTGACCCAGCAGGTTCTGCTGAGCCCCACCAGCTTCCACCCCCTGCTCCCCTGGCTCTGGAGCTGGCTCCTGTCTCACAGGGCTTGCAGGAGCCGTGACTGATGTCCTAGGGAACTGAGGAGCCAGGAGGGCTCCACGACTCCCCCAAAGTGAGGACATCTTTCCTTTACCAGTGCTGTGTGGTATCTCTGGGGCCAGCCCTCCGTGGACTACCAGCCTGGATCCTGCTTGGAGGCACTCTGTGTGGTGGACACGAGGGACACCATCCTAATTCTTAGGTCTCTGAGTCTGGCTGGACGTAATTTTTCAGGGAAAGGCATGGAATGACCAGGTACCTCAGTGCTGGCTCCACAGCGCTGGGACCACCGGGATGACCCTCTGTGTCTGACCTGGGGGTGTCCTCTGGGGCTCTGGGAGCGGTTTAGGGGCGTGCCGGGGTCCCCGTCCCAGCTCAGTCAACTGCCTCTTTTCTCTGCCTATCAATCACGCTCCCTCTTGGAGTTTAAGTGGATCCCTGAGTGAAGTATCCCAAGCATCCCGTGGCCGCCGGCTCACAATGCAGCGAGCTGTTCCCGCGCCAGCGGCTCGGCCGGGGGGGTTTTGGGTTTCAGCTTGTTCCGCTGGCCCCCGGCCAGGCAAAGCAAAGCTCGGGGCTGCAGGGAAGGGCCACTGGCTTTGCTCAGCCCCTCTCAGCTCGCGCTGGCAAAAATATCATCATCAGGCTCCAGTAAAGCACGGGAGGCAGAGAGGGGGTGTTCAGCTTGGGGCAGGGTAAAGAGATCCACGGCGAGGGCTCTCGGGCAGGGCTGGACGGGTTTCTCATCAGCCACCCCTGCCCCGGGATGGGGTGGCTGTGCCTGGGGCCGGGCTGGAACGTGGTTCCAGGAGCACGTGTTCCTGCCTGGAGGAGCTCATCCCGACCTCTGGTGTCTCCAGTGCAGATCCTGGTCTTGCTCCACCTGGCTGGGCTCTGACACTGAGTGTCCCTCCAGCCTGGAGCTGGTGAAGTGTGTTAGATGGGCTTCCAGGTCACGTAAGGGACGTGGTGACAAGGAATGATCTCCCACTGTCTCTGCCTTAGGATGACTTTGCTCCCAACCCATCTGAGCGGGCTGGGAGCTTCTTGCCTGCTTTGCACATCCAGCACCGGCCACAGCTGTTGTGGTCATGGGTCCACGAGAAGCTTGCTGCCTGTGTTGATAATATTGGACCAGGATTAAAATCCTGGCAAGTGTCCTACCCTGAGAGAGGAGCTGGCGTGAGGAGTGAAAGGGGAAGGGAAAAAGTTGTGGGTGGAAAAATGAGGGTGGAGGCTCCAGCTATCTGTGGGGCTATTTATTTGTCCAGCTGTTTCTTTATCTGGATGAGCTTGGAGCCTGTGAATGTGAAGGATTTGCCAGGACTTCTGAGAAACTCAGGTCCAGATGCTCTAAATTGGTCTGAATTGGCAAAACTCCATGGAAGTTATTTTTCCGGATGGAGAGAAGTGCGTCTGCAGCGTGCACAGCTCCTCTGTTAATCCCTTTCACCTCCATCCCCTGCCACTGTCCCTTGGTCCTGCCACTCTCCATCCTCACTCCTGGCCAGCCCGTGCTGGTGTCCTGCTACCACCAGGACCCAGCATGACCCCAGACTTGTCCTCCCCTCCCAGTTCTGTCCACCAGTCTCATTCCTGATCTGGCCAGATGGGAAAAGCTGGTGCAGCTGCAAACCCCACACTCATCTCACTTGTGGCTGAGCAGCAAGGAGACCACGTGGAAGCACAGGAACCCCCACCCAGGTCGTTGTCACAGCAGAGCCTCAGCGTGACGCTGTCTTAGCGTGGCTTGGAGCATCTGGAGGCGGTGGGGTGGTGGTGATGATGTGACTGGAGATGCCAAGCGTCCCTCCAGAGCCATGGCGTGCCCTCGGAGCAGGCAGCAGTGCCAGGGACAGGCCCCAGTGCTGGCGGGAAGCTGCTGAGAGAAAACATCTTCAAAGTGAGAAGGATGGGCACCGGTCTCCGGGTGTCCCGTGGGGAGCAGCGCGGTTCCCGGTGGGAAGCGGGCCAGAGTTGTGTCTGCTGGTTTGGAGCAGCTGCAGATTTATTTATAATGCCGTGGGCAGCATGTGAAGCCGCAGATAAACACATGGGAGGGGAGAACAGAAACAACAACATTGAGAAGGCGCTGCTGTGGAGGGAGCGCTGCGCTGAGCTGCAGCTATCGCGGCCGCCAGAGGTGGGCCAGGGGCCAGGCTCCCGCCCCTGCTGCTCCCTCACGGCTTTGCTCCATGTCCTGGGTGCCACGGGGGTCTTTACGGGGCTGCCAAGGCATCAGCCCCCCACCCTGTAGCCTGGTGCTGCCGAAGCAGCGGGATGGCACGGTGACAGTGGCGGTGACAGTGGCGGTGACAGTGGGTGAGGTTGCCAGGGTGGTTGTCAAGGCAGTCACAGTTGGGCTCAGGGTTGCCCATCCAGGAACGGGTCTGTTTTTGTCCCCAGCACAGGAGCTGGTCCTGTTGGGTGCCCTCGTGCTCGTATGAGCATGGGGCAGCCCCAGGTGGGACCAGGGAGGCTGCTGGGGGAGATGTGGCCGTGAGAGCCCACCACGGGTCACCACGGGCACAGAAGTGGCAGCAGCAGTGGGCAGCCCGGTGGGAGCTGCAGGTGGAGGAGCTGCCTCAGGAGGGTGGTGGGTTCCCATGCCTTGGGGCTCATCACACCTCGTGTGGAGCTTGCTCCTGTGGCAGAACTTTGTCCAAATGATGTCCCTGGGCCTGGAGTCACCAGTCACTCAGAAATGTCCATGAGCTTCTGGAACAGGGTGCCCAGAGAGGTTGCCCAGACTGCCCATCCCTGCCAGTGCCCAAGGCCAGGTTGGACGGGGCTGGGAGCAGCCTGGGACAGTGGAAGGTGTCCCTGCCCATGGCAGGGGATAGAATGAGATGAGCTTTAAGGTTCCTTTCAAACCAAACCGCTCTGGGATTCTGTGATTCATCCAAGATCATCAGAGAGCTGCTGATGTCATTGCAAAGCCTCTCGTGGTGATTTTTGAGCAGTCTTGGGATCCAGAGAGGTCCCAGCTGACTGCAAGTTGGCGAACATTGTCCTAATTTTCAAGAAGGACAAGAAGGAGGACCCTGGAAGCTACAGGTCTGTCAGTCTCACTTGATTGCCTGGTAAAACCATGGGGAGCATTATTCTGAGAGGTACTGGAAAACACCTGGAGGACAACGTAGTCACTGGTCACAGCCAGCATGGCTTCATGAGGAGAAGTCCCAAACCTGATTTCCTTCCATGACCTCATTGTGCTCTTCAGGGTACTCCTGAAGGGCAGCAGAGGAGCAGGTACTGATCTCTTCACTCTGGTGACAGTGACAGGGCTTGAGGAAGTAGCAGGAGCTGAGCCAGAGGAGGTTTGGGTTGGATATTAGAAGAAGGTTTTTCACTCAGAGGTTGGTTGGGAGCTGAGCAGGCTCCCCAGGGCAGTGGTCACAGCACTGAGCCTGTCTGAGTTCAAGGAGTGTTTGGACAACTCTCTCAGGCACAGGCTGGGGTTGTTGGGATTTCCTGTGCAGGGCCAGCAGCTGGACTCAATGGTCCTTGTGGGTTCCTTCCAGCTCAGCCTGTTCTGTGATTCTATAATTCTGTGTTGGACAGGGCTGGGAGCTCCCTGGGACAGTGGGAGGGGTCCCTGCCCATGGCAGGGGGGGCACTGGATGAGCTTTCAGGGCCCTCCCAACCCAAACCATTCTTCTACAATTCTGATTCACATCCACTGGTGCTGACCCCGCAGGGTCACTGTGCTTCACGGGGACCAGTTATTCCCAATTCTCTGTAATTCAGGCACCCTCTGCTCAGTGTAACTCCATCTCCAAAAGGACCTCAGCCCAGGCAGCAATTTGGTTCAAAAACTGCCCCCAAAAGGGGCACATTGGGGTGTCTGTGTGCAATGGGGACCACAGCCCTGGGACCCCCTGCACAGTGCAGGGTGATAAACAGGAGCCTCAAAGATGGGAACCTGGTTTAGGGAGGAAGAAGAAGGAAGCTGAGCTAATTTAGCTGTCTTGGAGATGGATCATTTGCCACCCGTGAGCACCACAAGAGGGAAAGGTTTTGGACTGCAGAGTCTTTGTAGAAGGAAAAGGAAATCCAATAGCTGGCAGCCGAACGGTGTAAATCCAGACTAAAATTAATGGAATATCTGGTGTTTTTTATGGGAAGATAATTTGCCATTGGAAAAACTTGCTTAAAACATGCAAATTTCTTCTCCTTCTTGTCCCTGGGCCAGCCAGAGTGGATGCAGAGCTCCAAGGGGATCTTTCAGCTGAGGATAAGGGGCTGGGGGCAGTGGTGTACCAAGCATGACATTTCCACTGCAACGAGTTTTCATTAAATCAAAGGCTTTTAAAAATGCAAAATGCTTCAAAATATGAAGTTTATTTGGGGAATTATTTGTAATGGCCTAGAATATATCTTCTTTTCCATTTTAGTCACTGCTATTAATGTACTTACTATGCACCACTGTCATTGATAGTTAAGATAAAGTAACAAATTTAGGGGGTTTTTAAAGCTTCTTGCTAGCACCGGGTGAAAAATGTTGTTTTCCTTTCAGATCAAACGCCACTGGTGTTTTAATGAAAAAGCCAGATCCTCTGATAAAATAAACACTATTATTGCCCTATGTAAACAAATATTCAGTTTAAAAAGAAATTTCGTAAATCTGACCCACAACATTTCGGGATTAGCTGTTTTCCAGAACTCTTCCTAGTGGGAAAAAATTGAAAAGAACTATTTTTTTACTTTTTACTCTTGGAATAAAACCAAATTTCGAAATCCTGGTTTCCTGTGAGCTGGAAACCGCTGGCTCAAACCAGGAGGAATGAACCAGCCACAGTCTGAGGAGGATTTACTGCCACGAGTAGGTGCAGGGAGCACAGCGCTGCCGAGGCACCTTCTGGGGTGCCAGGGGGGAAGGGGAGCTCCCAGGGACTGAGCAGTTGTCACCTCTGCAGTGATGGGTCTGCTCAAGGCTGAGCTTTTCTTTGTTTTTGTTCAGTGGAGTGAAAGTGGAGGAGGTGGAGATGCTCTTGGGGGGCTCGTGGCAGAGCGCGTGGTTTTCTGGAGGGGAGAAGGACAGCAGAAGGACGTGGTTACATCCAGTAACTCTCCATTCCCATTCTGGGACTTCCCTGGCAGTGTCCAAGGCCAGGTTGGACGGGGCTTGGAGGAACCTGGGGTAGTGGAAGGTGTCCCTGCCCATGGCAGGAGGGTGGGACTGGATGGTCTTGAAGGTCCCTCCCAAGCCCAGCCACTGTGGGACTCCAAGTGTGTTTTGACACACTGGGTGTCACACTTTGTGTGTGGAATGGACAATTTCCAGCGTCCCTTCAAGCACAGCTGGCATCCCCAGCACGTGTGCTTAAATCAAGGACAGATTCACATCCTCCCTGCAGAGCAGAGGGATGGAATTTCCTCTCTGGGCATCACCCTGGTCTCAGCACAGGATCTCTGGCCATGTGCCTGTGCAGTCTCTCCTGCCACGCTCTCCTCATGTCCAGCCTTGGTGTGCTGAGGCCTTTGGGCAGGATTTCTGAACTGCATTTCCTAAACTCTGGAATATTGTCCTGTTTTCTTAAACTGTGAGCCTTGGTTGTGGTGCAGAAAAATCCCTGTACTGCAACAAGCATGTGGCTGCAGACCTGGAGGATGGAGAGTTAGCCAGACTGTGGCAACCACTCGTGGAAGTGTCCAAAAACCACCTTTGAGCACTCCCTGGGAATGGTTCCAGAAGTGTGTGGATGTGGTGCTTAGAGCCATGGGTTAGTGCTGAACATGGCAGTGCTGCAGCAGTGAGTGGACTCGATGATCTTGGGTGGCTTTTCCAACCTCAATGGCTCCGTGATTCCAAGTGTCTGTCCCATTTATTTCTCACGGGGCTGGCTGCCACCTTCACCTGCTGATGTTGGCCCAGGTGTTGGGGTGCCACAACCTGAGGACCCCTCCTTGTGCCATCAGTGGAGGGAAACCCACCTACAGCTCTTTGGGGTGAAAAGAGTTCCAGTGCTGCGAGTATGACGAGCTGCAGAAAGGGTGAGGAGGCTTTGCTGTTGGGTGGCTTAGGAGGACCTCTCTGTGCTGGTTTTTGGTAGCATCACCTGACCTGTTTCAGCCCAAATCATCTGGAAAACCAGCTTTAACAGTGGTTTAATTTTTTAGTACTTCTAAGTCCTAAAAGTGCTGTTCCTTCCCACATCCTACTGCATCTCTGAGGATTCTCCCTACTGTGCAAAGTGCTGAGGAAAAAATATCCTGCTTTTGGCAAAGGAGACTAGAAGGTGATGGAGGATCCCAGCTCAGGCTGCTCCTCATCTGCAGGGCTAGAACTGCTCTAGGCTGGGGGGTACCTGGATTTGGGATTCAGAGGAGGAAAATCCAGCTGAGCTGATGGATGGAGGAGTCCCCATCC
Organism: Daphoenositta chrysoptera; assembly: GCA_013397915.1. NCBI lineage: Eukaryota > Metazoa > Chordata > Aves > Passeriformes > Daphoenositta > Daphoenositta chrysoptera. The sequence continues at coordinate 165,714 of VZRO01007694.1, read as the reverse complement.
ATAGCAGGAGACATTGCCTGTGCTGGGCACCTCGAGATCCCATGTCAAAATCCTGGGGTCAGTTTTGGGCCATTCATGAAAATAAAGACATGGAGGGGCTGGAGCGTTTCCATAGAAGGGAGTGGAGGTAGGGAAGGGTCTGGGACACCAGGAGTGGCTGAGGGAGCTGGGAAAGGGGCTCAGCCTGGAGAAAAGGAGGCTCAGGGGGCCCTTGTGGCTCTGCACAGCGCCCTGACAGGAGGGGGCAGCCGGGGGGGTCGGGCTCTGCTCCCAGGGAACAGGGACAGGAGCAGAGGGAACGGCCTCAGGCTGTGCCAGGGAAGGTTTAGATTGGGTATTAGGGAAAATTCCTTTGTGGAAAGGGTGGTCAGGCATTGGACCGGGGCACTGGTGGAATCACCAATCCCTGGAGGTGTTCAAAAAATGTGTGGATGTGGCACTTGTGGACGTGGTTTAATGATGAACGTGGTTTTGGTGCTGGGTTGCACTTGATGATCTTGGAGGTCGTTTCCAGCCTTAACATTCTGTGATTCCATGATTCTGCAGGGGGCAGGGAGCAGTGGGCAGTGGGTGGGGAGCAGTTGGGTGGAGGAACCAGGACCTGGCTCTCCCCAGCTGGGATGTGGCCAGAAGTGTGGGATGGGCTCCAGCCCTGCAGCTCTGGGCTGGCTCCTCTCTGCCTTTCTCCCTGTCTCCATCTTCAGTCCTTGCATCAGCATCCAGTGACTCCTTGTTTCACCTTCCTTCTGCAGAGACACTGATGGACTCCACAACAGCGACAGCAGAGCTGGGCTGGACGGTGCATCCTCCATCAGGGGTAAGGCTTCACCTTCTGGGCACCTGGAGCTGCTCTGGGGTCTCTGCTGCACGTCAGTGAGGCAGGCTTGGCCCTGCAAAGGTCAGGCACTGAAGCAAAGTGCCTTGGCCATGTGGGAGGAGCACAAAAAACGGTGACAGTTGAGGTTTCCAGTCGTTTTATAGATGATACTCCAAAAAATACCCCAAGTGTTGGAGGGATGTGATTCCCACCCCACAGAGTCAGACCGGTGTGGTGCTAGAGGAATCATACTCTCCACAGAGCTGGCCTGCAGCCACCTAAAAATCAGGGCAGGAAGAAACAACATGCCAAGACCACACTTGTCCCCAGTGTCTCTGTTGTTATTCCCTTGCCTGTCACTTGTAGCAGCATGAGGGCATTAGGCTCAGGTCCTGAAAGGGCTGTCCAGCATCCCTGGCATCCCATGGAGAGACGTTTGCTGGCTCAGCAGAACTGTCTCCCTGCTTTACCAGGGCCAGGAGTACCCCGAGACACATCCCAAGAGCACCCTAAAGAAGCTCCTTTAAAGAAGAGCTTGGACAAGGCAGTGCATGGGGTTCTTCCCCCAGAGGGTGCTGGGCACTGCCCAGGGAATGGGCACGGCCCCGAGGCTGCCAGAGCTCCAGGAGAGTTTGGACACTGCTCTGAGGCACAGGGGGGCATTGTTGGGGTGTCTGGGCAGGATCAGGAGTTACAATGGACGATCCCTATGGGTCCCTTCCAACTCAGAACATTCCACGATTCTGTGATCTCCGCACCCGTCTGCTCATGAGAGAAAACCAGAGCGGAGCCACCTCTGTGTCCCAGGTGGGGCATCGAGGTGCTTCAGAGCACCCTGGCCACCTGCAGCAACCCCCGTGCCCGACCCCCAGACCTGCTCCCTCGCCCTCGGGTGGCCCAGTCCAGCCTGGCCAAAGCCTGGAGATGCTCCCCGTGCCCGTGCCTGGCAGAGGTGGCTCAGCCTCCGTCCTGCCTCCCATCCGCCCTCCGCAGGGGCTGGATGAAGACGTTTCCGTGGACTTCACCCACCCTGGCTGACAGCGTGCCCCCGATCTGAGCCGCCTTGGCAGAAGAAAAGAGACAGCCAAGAACAGCCTCGTCTGGGGGAGATGGAGCCGAGCCCAGCGGCGTGGCCGCGGTGCCGGGCGCTGCTGGCCGGGCCCATCACCATGATAAAGGGCAGAGCTGCCCCAGCCCCGCCAGTGCCCGCCGAGGGGGCTGACGGGCACACAATGGGGGGGAGCAGAGGTCAAGTCTTTTTCTCTCCTGGCCCAGCCTTTCTTGTTTGCGGTGTTTCCATATGTAAAGCACGCCCTGCTCCTGCTCCCCAGCCCGGCCGTAATGAGGCCGGGGCCTGCTGGAAGCCGTCTCCCCGGGTTATTGTGCTGCTGCCTTCTTTTGAGCTCCCGGCATGTTAATTAGAGAGCCAGGAGAAAGGGAGAGGCTTCTAATTAAGCGTCGAGGAAGCGCAGGGGCTGGTGCACGGGGGTGACTTTCTCTCCCATCTGGAAAGAGGGAAGCCGGGAGCCCGCCGTGCTGCTGGGGAGGATGCTGGGGGTCCCGAGCCTGGCCCCCAGGCTGCCCCCAGGTCCCCCATCGGGATGGAGGTGCCCATGTGGACGTGCAGGGTTGGTGGGATCACCTCCTGTCTCCACCTGCGGGCAGGGCCCTCAGGGGAGTGTGGGCACATCGTGCCCTGCTCTGTGCTCGTCGTGGTGACGATGCTGTGGTGCCTTCACGGCCTCGTGTCCACGGGCAGGACAAGGCGGTGCATCCCACCCAGAGGTGACTGGCCAGGCTGGGTGCAGCCAGTGTCACCTGGAAGACAGAAGCTGCTGTGTGCTCCTTTTTGGGGATTGTTAGAGACCCAAAAGCCCAAAGAGTTGCTTTGTGTCTGGCTCTGAAGCTCTTGTGCCATTCGTAGATGTCCCCGAGCCCTGCCTCCACCATCTCCTGTTCATCCCAAGCCCTGGAGACCCTCATTCCACCATGTGCTGCTCCTGCCTGACCACGGCTGAGCTCTCTGGTCTCGTGTCCTGACCCTCCCTGGGGGCTGGGCAGGTGTGGGTGGGGGGTCCCTGGGTCTTGGTGTCTGGAGTGGTCCAGGTGAGGGAGAGCCACATCAGAGGCAGGGCAAGGGAAGGAATTGCTTCTGCATGCCTTGACCTTGATTCCCTCACTGCCCTCCCAACCAGTGCCCTGAAAAACAGGGAGATCCTGCAATTTTCCACTAGCACACCAAATTTATTTCTGGAAAACAAAGCAAATGCTCCCGCTGTTTTTTGCAAGGATGCTCTTCTCGTCCCCCAGCCCTGGCAGCAGATTTACAGCCACTGCCAATCTGAAGTGGTTGGAGCTGTTGGGGATCTTCCCTGACAGCCTTCTGTTGGGCTGTGAGCCTTGATGTGTGAGGAGCAATCTGTCTCCCATCTCCTGAGCCTCTCTCCCCTGTCCTGGGTGCCCTTGTGAGGCCGTTTGCAGCCTGAGGGGCTGGGGGTGCTCTGCTCCTGCAGGATTTTGGCCGTGGATGTGGATTTGGATTTGGCCGTGGCACTGGTGCTGGATCTGGGCTGTGCTGCTGCCCTGCCCTGCCCTGGGTGTTGTGCTCCTGCATCCAGGCAGGGCTGTGCTGGGGGTGTCACGTCCATGGGAAACAGCTCGGCTTCCACTTGAGCAGGTTTATGAACGAGTTGAGAAGGAGCAGTTCCAGCTGGCCGGGACTGTGTCACACGCCAGCAGGACTCTGGTCCCTGCTGCCAGCGTCACACGGGTGCCCTGGGTGGGGATGGCACTGCAGGGAGGTGCTCTGCACTCTGGCAGGGGCTGGGCTGGGGGAGATGCTCTGTGAGCTGAGGGTTCTTCTCCCCCAAAGACCCTTCCCTGTTGGTGCTCCCTGCAGAGGAGCAGTGGTCGGCTACAGGCTGCAGCTCATGCCCTGCCTCCCCCACCCTGAAATGTCCCCATCCTACACGGGATGGAGGCAACAAGCACTGGAGGATTTGGGGAAAAACAGCCTGGGAAAAGGGCAGAGAGCTGGAGAAGGCCAGGAGATGTCACAGCAGCCGTGAGGTCTTTGGGGACCCAAGGAAAGGCTGGAACTGTGTCAAGGAGGTTTAGGTTGGATATCAGGAAAAGGTTCTTCCCCCAGAGGGTGCTGGGCACTGCCCAGGCTCCCCAGGGAATGGGCACGGCCCTGAGGCTGCCAGAGCTCCAGGAGCGTTTGGACACTGCTCTGAGGCACAGGGGGGATTTTTGGGGTGTCTGTGCAGGGCCAGGGGCTGGACTTGATGATCCCTGTGGGTCCCTTCCAGCTCAGGATATTCTCATCTGTAATTCTGAGGAGCTTCCTCCAGAGCTGGTAGTCAGTCAGCTGGGGGGAGCTGGGCAGAGCTTCCCGTGGGGAAATCTGTCAGCTCCGAGCTGTCTTGCTGAGAAGGATGTTGCTGTCACGGCACAGCTCGTAGGCATGTCTGCATCCCATAGATCCAGCTTGGGACAGCTGGGGCTGGGATCTGAGCACACCTGCTGGAGGAACCCCAAAGCCCTCGAAGGGGCAGGGATGAGGGCTCCAGTGGGACCTTCCCAGCACCTCCCTTTCTGGAACACGGTGGGATTGGCCCTGGTCCTGTCCTGCCCCTGGGAAGAGGGGCTGTGGCCAGCCAGGAGGTTTTATGGCTTGTGAGGGAGCAGGTTCTGTCTGCCATGTCTGCACCCACAGCGGCACCGGTGGGAACCCCTGTGCTAAAGGCACCGAGTTCCTTTGCCAGGGGCACAGCCCCTGCTAAAACCCTTTCTGCAGAGCAGTGGCCTCGCTGTCGCACCAGCAGCAGAGAGGCTTCACCCTGAATCCTGGAGCACGGTGCTGGTGGCAGTGAGTTGTCCCCACAGTGTGGAGCCTGCCTGGGGCACGGTGTGGCTCAAACTGGGCACCTGCAGCGGGGTGCTGGGACGAGGTGCTGGGCACTCTGGGGCGGCCTGTGGGATGGGGTGGGCACAGAGCGGGGCAGTGGTTCTGGCAGAACCTGCTGGGCACGCAGTGGGGGTGGGAAGAGGTGAGGAGGGTGGGGAGCTCCTTGAGTGCAGCCCCTGACTGTCTGTGTCCTGCCCGCAGTGGGAAGAGGTGAGTGGGTACGACGAGAACATGAACACCATCCGCACCTACCAGGTGTGCAACGTCTTTGAGTCCAGCCAGAACAACTGGCTCCGGACCAAGTACATCCGGAGGCGAGGAGCGCACCGCATCCACGTGGAGATGAAATTTTCCGTCCGGGACTGCAGCAGCATCCCAAACGTCCCGGGCTCCTGTAAGGAGACTTTTAACCTGTACTATTTCGAGTCGGACTTTGACTCGGCCACCAAGACTTTTCCTAACTGGATGGAGAATCCTTGGATGAAGGTGGACACCATTGCTGCTGACGAGAGCTTCTCACAGGTGGACCTAGGTGGGCGGGTGATGAAGATCAACACCGAGGTGCGCAGTTTCGGGCCTGTCTCCAAGAACGGTTTCTACCTGGCCTTCCAGGACTACGGGGGCTGCATGTCCCTGATCGCCGTCCGCGTCTTCTACCGCAAATGTCCCCGCGTGATCCAGAACGGGGCCGTCTTCCAGGAGACGCTGTCGGGAGCGGAGAGCACCTCGCTGGTGGCAGCCAGGGGGACGTGCATTGCCAACGCCGAGGAGGTGGACGTGCCCATCAAGCTGTACTGCAACGGTGACGGCGAGTGGCTGGTGCCCATCGGCCGCTGCATGTGCCGGGCCGGCTACGAGTCGGTGGAGAACGGCACCGTCTGCAGAGGTAACCACGGGCCCTGGGCTCGCTCCTGCGCTCACCCCGCTGCCGCTGGGGCCACTCGGGGTTTGCATCTGGGATCTGCATGAGCCGCCTGGGAGGGACCCCCTCGGGCAGCGTGGAGGAGGCTGACCCCTTCCCCAGCTCCTCACTGCCTGCCCCGGGCTCATCCGTCCATTGCAGAGGCTGTGCACGACCTCGGGGTCCCCAGAGCCACTGGGTTTGGGGTTGGCGCCTGTTGTTGGTGCCATCCACGCTCTCCAGGTTTTGGAGGTACACCTGTAGGGAGTGTGTCACCGATCTGCAGTTGCCTCCCGAAGCACTGGGGCTGTTCTGCTGTTGGTTTGTGCTGTGTGCTTTGGCGTGGGCTGAGTCACTTCTGGGATGAGGGGAGTGGGAATGCAGGCTCCCCAAAGGGGGCAGTGGGAGGGAACAAGGTGTCTACAGCATTGTCCTGGTGAGGTGCAAATGGCCCAGGCTGGGACATGGTCGTGGGCTGTTCAGAGCTACCTGGCCCTGGGCTCCTCAACAGGCAGAGGTGTCCTGCCCTATCGATGTTCTGCCTCTGTAGATGTTCTCCTGCCCCTGTAGATGCTCAGAGCAGGCTCCACGAGTGCCTGCTGAGCTCTGCTGGACACCATAGAGCCAGTGTGGTCCCAGGCCAGCAAGAGGCTCGGCATCCCCTCCCTGAACTGATGTCTGTGCTCCTGTCCAGTCACACACGGCTCAGGAAGGGTGAGAAAGGAGTTGCTGGGAGGGAGGTGGGGACCCCAGAGCTGTGTGATGGGCACCTGCAGCTGTGCCATGCGTGGAGCAAACCACAGAGTTTGGCAAACAGGATCCTTTTAACTAATTTTAACATCCAAATCCCTCTGCGGTTCCGATAGCATCGGCACACTCCGAGCAGAGCTGGGGATTCTCTGAGATCAATTATAGATACTTCAGTGGCCACTGCAGAGCCAAGGGAGGAGCTGTGTCTCCTCTCCTCTGGCCGTGAAGGGGTGGCCAGGTAGAGCCAAGCATGGGGAAGGTGGAAGGTGCTGGTGGTGGGAGACAGACAGACAGCCTGGAGAGGGGGACGGACAGTCTGTGCTCAGTAGGGACTGCAGGCTGCCCCTTGGAGAGGGCTCCATGTCTGCTGCTGGTGGCTGGGCTGCTCATGCCCCAAAATTCAGGTCCTGGTGTGCTGTGGGGATCGTTTAACATCCATGGTTTCAGCCACTCCTCACTCAGCCACTGAACGCCTCTTCCCACCGAGCTCGGGCAGATCGAGTGTCTTCAGCCTTAGCAGGGGTGGGGATGGGGACAGCAAGGAAGTTCTGCTGGAACCCGAGCCCGGCCAATCCCTGCCTCCACGGGCAGACGGGGGCCTTTTACAACTCCCAAGTGAAGCCTCCGTAGCAACACCAGAAAGCCCCAATGATTGATGGCAGCTTTTCCGTCTCAGCCGGTGTTTCCCCGCTCAGTGCTCCGATGCAGCCGGGGTTCCTCGGGGAGCTCCGCGGTGCCACTGCCAGCCCAGCCAAGGGACAGTCCCCTGGCATGGCCCGGGGCTCCCAGGAGCCCTCCTGTCCTCCCAGGCAGGAGCGGGGGCCGAGGTGGAGGGGAGGCCGGTCCCCTCTTTGTCTGGGCAGCAGCAGGATTTTGGGAGGTCCGGTGCCTGGGCAGCTGTTCGTGCAGCCGGTGCTGGCGCACGCCGGCCCCGCGCTCCCCGCCCTCATCAATCACGCCGTGGCCGGCAGCCCATCGTCTCCGTGGGGCAGCTGGCTCCGGGGCTGCCTCCCCTTCCCCTTTCCCTTCCCCTTTTCTTTTCCTTTTCCCTTCCTCTTCCCCCTTTTCCTTCCCATTACCCTTCCCTTTCCCTTCTCCTTCCGTTTCCCCTTCCCCTCCCCCTTGACCTTCCTCTTCCCTCCCCCTTCCTCTTCCCTTCCCCTTCCTATTCCCTTTTTCCCCTCTTCTTTTCTTTCCCTTTCCCTTCCCTCTTTGCCTTTGCCATGCCCTTTCCTTCTTCCCCTTCTCCTGCGGGGTGGAATCAGGGCTGGATGGGACCCCAGGATTGTGCCAGACTGGGACACCCCCTCCGTTTTTCCCTGGCAGCCCCCAGAAGAGGAGCGGGGACTGGGAGGAGAGCCAGCCACAGAGCTGGCAGGGCAGCCACGGCATCCCCATCCTCTCCCAGCCCTCCCAGCGAGCCCCACAAAGGGCTGGGAAGGGGCTGGTCACCCCAGCCCTGCTGGGGAAGGAGCCGTGGGATGTGTCCCTGCATCCCTGCCCTCCTCCCTGCCCCTGGTCCCTGCCGAGGCAGCGGCGGAGCCGCCCGGCTTGGGGGACTCACTCCTACATGTGGCTGGCAGGTTTGCTCGTGTTTCCAGGGGTGGGAGGGAATCTGGGCCCCTTTCCAGACGCAAAACAAAAGCAAATCCGAGCTGGCTTTCGGGGTGAAGTTCTCTCACACACTCGGGCGCCCAAACACGACGTGGCAGGGAGCGTGGGGGGCCGTGGTCCTGCCCCACCAAGGGCTCCGGGTGGAGAAGGGCATCCCAAGGAATGGACAAGCCCTGTGTGCAGCTGGAAGGAGTTGCTCATTTTCTCTGCTGGGTTTTTCATCTGGCTAATAGCGCGCCAGCCTGCTCGCGGCAGTGTGCACAAGGGATATTTATGGAGGAAGTTCATGCATCTAACAGCTTAAGCTCTTCTAAGCTCGCAGCCCCAGCACAAAAGGATTTGGGGGCAGTTAACAATTCTGTGTGGTTAAGAGATTTTCATTTCGCTGGGCCTGGCTTGCCACTCCCGCAGGGCCCTGCGAGGGGCTGGCTGCTCCTCTCCTCTCCTCTCCTCTCCACTCCTCTCCCCTCCTCTCCTGCGCCTCCCCCAGCCCCGTCCTCCCCGCTTCACCTTCTGCTCCCTGCCTGCGTCTTTCCTCTCCATCTCCCTGTTCTTTGTCTGCGCCTCCCCCCTCTCCTCTCCTCCCCTCCCTGTCCCTCCCATGCAGCACACGAAGCTCCTTTCTGCCTCTGCCTCCCGTGTCCATTGGCTGTGCTCAGGCACGGCGGAGGCAGAGCCCTTGTGCCGCTCTCTGCGGGCTGGCTGGGCAGAGGATGGGCGAGGGCTGGCTGGGCAGAGGATGGGCGCTGCAGCACGGCCTGTGCCTGCCCAGGGGCAGCAGCTGATCCAACCCCTCAGCAGCAGTTCAGCCCTCCATCCCTTCTGCAGCTCCTCTCCGTCACAGCAGGCTGGCTCTGGTCGCTGCGTTCTCTTTGTTGCACTCCCGCAGCAGTGAGCACCGGGGCTCCCCGGCTTGCTGGGGTGACAGGGATGGTTTTGCCCTGCAGAAGCTGGTGGTGGTGATCTCTGGCTGTCAGAGGCGTGTGGTGTCGTCCCTTGGGGTCGCAGGCCTCGCTGAGGAGGGGAGGAGATGGTGACCTGAGGGGAAGAGGAGAAACCAGGTCAGATTCAGGCTGGCAGCTCCTTGGCCCTCCTCTCTGTTCTCTGCCCCTCTACTCCACTTTTGTGAGACCCCCCTGCAGAGCTGCCTCCAGCTCCGGGCTCCCCAACAGCAGAAGGACGTGGAGATGCTGGAGAGAGTCCAGAGGAGGCCCTGGAGATGCTCCAAGGGCTGGAGCCCTTCTGAAGCCAGGCTGGGAGAGCTGGGGGTGCTCACCTGGAGAAGGGAAGGCTCCAGGGAGAGCTCAGAGCCCCTTGCAGGGCCTAAAGGGGCTCCAGGAGAGCTGGAGAGGGACTGGGGACAAGGGATGGAGGGACAGGACACAGGGAATGGCTTCAAATGGACATAGGGCAGGGATGGATGGGATATTGGGAAGGAATTCCTGGCTTTGAGGGTGGTGAGGCCCTGGCACAGGGTGCCCAGAGCAGCTGTGGCTGCCCCTGGATCCCTGGAAGTGTCCAAGGCCAGGCTGGACAGGGCTTTTCCAGCTCAAGCTGGAGCTGGGCCTCCCCTGAGAGCTCAGCAGTGTCCCCTTCCCTGCCATGATTTTGGTGTCCAGGGCAGCAGAGCTGCCACCACCCCAGAGCATGTGGGGGCCACGGGCACAGGCGTGACAAGCACGTGTGACAAGGACCCCGAGCCACCCCTCCAGCACAGAGGGTGGGAAGCAGCCAAGCTGTGCTTGGGATTTGGAGGGGGCCAAGTACGTGCTGAGGGCTCGGAGCAGCTTCCCAGCGTGCTGGAGCAGGGCCTGTCCGAGCTGTCCCACACTCGGGGCCCACCAGGACGTGATGTTTTGATGATAAGAGGATATTTATGGCTCCGTGCCTGCTGCGGGTCTGGGCCTCCACTGATAGTGCTGGGCCCAGCCAATAAATTGTAAGGCTCTAGGGGTAATCGAGTTCTTCCAGGAAGCATTCCTGGTTGAACTGGAGCAGATACAGCCAATTGTGCTGGAAATGCTTCCAGAGACGGGGAACTGCCCGTTAAATGCTTCCAGAGGTTGTCCCTGCCTTCTCACCCCGCTGTGCCTGGGCTCCCACCTCGGAGAGCTTCATCCATCGCCACACCTCCGTGCTCTGTGTGCCTGTTTAAGGGTGAGCTTTGGCCCCTGGTCCTCTGGTAAGGTTTGCAGCCAACTTTTTTGGCTCTTCCCAGCCCTTGGCACTGCTTTAGCCTTTCCCTTGGCAGATCCAGCTCTGCACATACAGGCTGCTCGTGGTGATCAGCTGCATGCCAGAGGGGATGCTGAGACTCCCTCTGCCCACATCCCCCCTTTGTTTAACCATTTTGGCAATGGCGTTTCCCTGGGTGCTTTTGAAGGATCCTAGTCCTTCCTTGTGGGGCTGGGAGAGCTGGGGCTGCATCCTTGTCCCTGTAGGTGTGGTGTGACACGTGTCTGTACTGAAATGCACATTCCTCGCTTGTGCCCAGCTCCCCGAGGCGCTGGGATCGCTGTATCAGGAGGAACCCATCATCCTCAGGATTTACCACACCACAGCTTCCATGTCAACAGCTAACTTTATTGGGAACGCGTTGGGCTTTCTCCTGGGTCATTGATAAAAATGTTAAACAGCCCAGAGGCACGAAGCACATTTGTTGGCTGCAGCAGAAACAGCCCCGCTCAGATCTCCGGCCGCGCCGCCTCCGCCTGCCAAGTTTTAATTCATCGAGGATGTCCCACGGTGTCGGTGGAGCCACTGATTTCAGACCCAAAATATCCCGTGTGTTAGCCAGGGAAAGGCTCTGCAGAGGTTTGGGTGTGTGACATTAATGCCATCACCCCCCCCAGTCAATCTTGTAATTGCATCAAAAACCCGTACAAGGCTAATTTGCCCTAATCTGTTTTCCCTAAGTGCACCCAGGTTGGCACTACTATCCCTACCTTCCTGTAATCCCTCGCTGACCCAGTCCTGGAGCTGGCACAGCCTTATTTGACTGGTACTGACATTGCAATCCTAAAATAGCCACGACTGCCTCATTTAGCAAACAGCTTTTTCCTCCATCTCTGGAACACCCTGTTGCCTCACGGCGTGAGGAAAGCAAATGCTGAGTGTTCCCTGCCCCATCAGCCCTCTCCCTACACCCCCCTAGGTGGGTGCTGCCCTGACAGGCTGATTTAGCAATGTTTAACTTTAGTGGCTGCTATTTAACATCTTGAGTTACTGCTGGAACGGAAAGTATTCCACCATCATCCTCGAAGATGATGACATCACCTGGCTCCTTCCCAAGTACAAAACAGGAATTTGTCTGCCTTTTCTACAGGCTTGTTGACAATTTGAATGCTCCCAGCCGGCCGAGGCTCGGTGGCATTGTTGGATGCTGCTTTTGGGGCTTCTCCCTCTCCTCCCTCTCTGTCTGGGAAGCAAGAATACAGCCTCTTTCTTTCCATGGCTTTGATTCTTCTCGCTGACCTCTCCATGTTGTGAATCCAATTAGGGCTGTGGTGGAGACTGCAGCTGCTCACTGGGAGCCACTCCACACCTGCCTGGTGCTTGTCCTCTGCACGTTCCTGTTGGGGTTTGGGCTTTGGGAGGCTGGAATGGGACCCAGGGGAGCTTGACAGACCAAGGGGGTGTCAGACAGGGGTTGAGGTATTGATGTGCTGGCGGTGTGAAGCCCCAGGAGATGCTGATCTCACAGGTAGCATCATAGATGGTCCAGGAGTGGGGCAAGAGATGTGCTACCAGAGGAGGGAGATGGACCTCTCACCTTGGAATAGGGAATGCAGCTTCTGAGGAACTACACCTTCTTCTGAAACAAAGGAAAGGAGAGCTCCTTTCTCGTTTTGCTTTCAAGACAATGGACTGAGACCATCCACAAAAGTATTTTCTGTACGGAGAAAAGGAGGAGATGGGGTTTTCCAGGACATGAGAGTGGACTTTGAGCAGCTGGAGGTTGCAGAGCTCTCCCAGCCCTGCTGTGATGGTGTAGGAAAGATCTCAGCAGGATGCACAAGGTGACCTGAGAGCAGCCCATGGGAGCCCAGGGGGAACAGCACCTTCTCCTTTATCAGCGTGGGCAGGTCACAAATCCCTCAGGTTGGAGGAAGGGATGGAGATCCAGGTCCAGCAAAACCCAGTAGTAGTTTCCTGATGGAAATGATGGCCATTCCCAGGATTTCTCCCAGAAACATGGTGAAGATGACACAGAGCTGCAGGGGTGGTCTCTGCCCCCCTTCCCACTCCTGCTCCCTCCATCCCATCGTGCTGGGATCAGCCAGGAGAGGGGGGCAGGTGGGGAGAGCAGCCCTGGGGGTGGTGTCCCCTCTGTCCCTCTGGGCACGGGCACACGCGGTAACACGGGTGCTTTGCTGCAGCTGATGTGTACCCAGCAGAAAATCTCCCCCGGACTTATTTTTACAGATGAAACAGCATTTTGGATCAAAGACCACATTCCTGGTGCTGCTACACCCCTGTGAGCAGGGAATAGCAGCTCTGGCAGCATCCTGTGCCGACGCCGGTGCAAGAGTGGAGTTTATTCCTCTCTCTCCTTCCTTGGCCTCCCTTTCCCCCCCTCCCCTTTTTTTTTTTTCTGAGAAAAGTGGTAAACATTAATAGGAACTGGAATGAATAGCTGGGATTCAGGCCCAGGATTCCAGGATTTTAACTCGTTATTGCCATAAAAAGAAGGGAATGTGTTTTTTGCCATTAGTTTTTCTCTTTGATTGAAAGCGCTCTGAGATATTGGGGGGGGAGGAGGATTTTTCCTTGAATTCCTCACAGTGCTGGATTTTTATGGGGCAAGAGGAGAATATTCTTCATTGTATGTCACTTGAGAAAAATTGGAGAAAATACTGCTTTTGAGGATTTTTTTCTTTTTCATTTGAGATTTTTCATCAAGTCGGGCCAAAGCCAAGAGCTTGTGTTGAACATTTAATTTTGGGAAATACCCTCAGACATTCTCTGAGCTGATTTAAAGTTTTTCTGATGTCAGATGAGTCAGATGTGCTCAGTAAGAGCTCAACTCTTTGATTTTAGCCACACAAGGTAAAAACCTTACAGAGAATTTAATCTAGAAGCCGTGATTAGCTTAATTAGCTCCAGGGAAACTCGTTATTGTTCCCCATATGCCTTAGAAACATAATCTGTCACTGGGAACTGTACAGGAAAGTCCCCATAAAGATTGGGAAATGGAATCAAAGCGTTCATAGCTCATACAATGCCTCTGTTAACACAGGCCAAACTTCAAACGAGGTTTAATTAGGTTTGGCCAAGCAAAATACACAATACTGTCACGTTTCGAAGGAGACCTTAAGTTTGGTGACACTGATCTGTGATGCCCAGTCCTTGCATGGGTGGCTGGAACTCAAACACCTCCTGCCTCCCCCTCCAGACCCTTCCCCATCCTCGTGGACCTTCTTTGGATGCTCCCCAAGAGCTTAAACAGGAGAGGCTCTGAACCACATCCATGATTTCTCCTTTCTGCAAGCTCCAGCGGGAGTTTTCCTCCCAGAGGGCAGCAGCCCCCCGCCCACCTGCCTTGGATGCCTTTGCTGGAGTCCAAGAAGTGGCTGTAGTACCAGAGGAACTGGTGCTTTGCAGGTGGCAGCTCTTGAAGACTGGAAAATGGGCAACAGGCTTGGGTTGGAGCATGAGTCTGATGAGGAGGGGCTGAGGGAGCTGGGGAAGGGGCTCAGGCTGGAGAAAAGGAGGCTCAGGGGGGCCCTTGTGGCTCTGCACAACTCCCTGACAGGAGGGGGCAGCCGGGGGGGTCGGGCTCTGCTCCCAGGGAACAGGGACAGGAGCAGAGGGAACGGCCTCAGGCTGGGCCAGGGCAGGTTTAGATTGGATATTGGGGAAAATTCCTTCATGGAAAGGATGGTCAGGCACTGGCAAGGGCTGTCCAGAGCAGCTGTGGAGTCCCCATCCCTGGCAGTGTTCAAACAACAGCTGGAGGTGGCACTTGGGGACATGTTTAGTGGTGGATCTGGCAGTGCTGGGTTAATGGTTGGACTCGACGATCTTGGAGAGCTTCTCCACTCTATAAAAGGAAAAGGCAGGAGGCACTGGCTCACCCTCAGCGAGGGCTTCCTCTGCTCGGTGTTCCTGCTTTCCAAAGGGGATTATGAAGCAGGAGAGGAATGTCACTCTGCCCGGTGCTCACTCACGTTGTCACCATGTGTACGGCTAATCTGGAAACGGAGTGACAAATCCGAGCGTGTGTATCTTCATGATACCCTATAATTAGAACAGGTCTTTCTTTTTTTTTTTTTTCCCTTCTTCTTGAAAGTTTTTTTGCTGTCTGGCACAGATGGAAGTGATCCCAGTTTGTTTTTGTTTCTCTTGAATTAGAGCGCGGCTGCTCTTTCCAGGATTTCCCAGGCAAAAATATTCACATGGGGACCTGCCCAGCACGCAGGGTGGGTCCTCTGGGATGTGATTTTGGCTGTATTTGGCTGTCTGCACCTTTGCAGTGGTGCTGTGGTGGGGATTTACCCTTGTCCAAGGGCTGCTTTTCAGCACTGCCAGCTGCAGGGCAGACGTGGAGCGGGTGACAGCATGGGATGAGGGGGGACACGTGGGAAAAGAGCTGGAGCAGAGTGTGCAGAGCTGAGCAGAGGGTTCAGACTGAAGCCAGGTGCAGGTTTGTTCCTCAGTCCTGCCTAAAGAATCCTGGAATGGTTTGGGTTGAAGGGACCTTAAACAACCTCATCCAGTGCCACCCCTGCCATGGGCAGGGACACTTTTCACTGTCCCAGGCTGCTCCAAGCCCCGTCCAGCCTGGCCTTGAGCACTGCCAGGGATCCAGGGGCAGCCACAGCTGCTCTGGGCCAACGAGAAGAGAGGCAGTGATGTTTCTCTGGAAGCAGAATTCCTCCCTCCATCCCGAATTTCCTGACCCAGGGCTCAGCAGGGCTGTGGGCGAGCCCAGGAGGGGTTGCCAGGCCAGGGCTGGGGTAGCAGGACGTGTGGGACCACCAAAGCTGCACCAGACCGACTGTTTCATACATTTTGGAGGTGCCCCCTCATGATGGGGTTTCCATGGAAACCGGAGGAGTGATTTCCTGCATGCTGATGTGCTGGAAGGCCAAAAGCAAAGGTGGGAGGGAGGAAGCAGAGGATGGTGGGCAGCAGGCCCTCCCTGGGGAGCCTCAGCCCTGAAGGATGCAGGAGAGGAGGGAAGGAGGACATTTTGCTGCCCTGAACTGCTGTACCCTGAGCTTTGGGAGCACAGTGTGATCTCAGTGGTGCCCAGAGCGTGGCTGGGAGCAAGGGCCAGCCCTGGGAAGGGCTCTGTGGGGGCAGCATCCATGGAGGGGGGTCTGCTGTGGGTCAGCTCAGGCTGTGGGCCGGCCTGTGGATCCCAGCGTGAGCTTGCAAGGAAGCAGCACCGTGACAGAGCTCCACGCCAGCCCAGGTAGCTCGCTAATGAGCAGGATTCATTAATTAGCCGGGAGGAGCTGCAGCAGCAGTCTGGTTGTGGCCTGGCTGTGTGCAGCACCTGGGGGGACCAGGGCAGTCCAGGCCAGGTGAGGTGACACCCCCGGACACAGACACGTGCAGCCAGGTCCACCAGGAGGGTGGGATGCCTCAGGCAGCTGCCGGGTCCCCACAGAGGCACATCTGTGCCACATCTGGTGCCAGGCACGGGGTTTGTCCCAGGTGTCACATCCTGCTGACTGCCTGCACCCTCCTCGGAGTGCGGCCGTGTCCTTCTCTCGTGCCCGGCGGGTGTGTGGCACCGCCCTGGCACTGCTGCATCTGCACCCCAGGCCTGATGTCCCCATGTCCCCACCGTCACCCACTGCCTTTGAACCCCGGCCGGGCTGCGGCACTGAGTGCTGGAGCTGCTAGCAGACTGGAAATGTCTTTTGTCAAAGCTTGAGATGCCTCCAACCTCCTTTAATTAAAGACAATTACTGCTTTCAGCCCCTCTTCACAGCTCAGCTGGGTTGTTTGCAAACACACAGCTGCGGGAGGCTTTGTGCCCCTCTCCGAGTCCCGCTTCCCTGGAGACGCACAGAGGTTTCTTTATGATCAGCGTGAGGCTGGCGAGCAGCTGAGGGAGAGGAGGGGGTGTCCTGGCTCCTGGGGTGCTTCGTGGTGCAGCCTGGAGCTGCCCTGCCCAGCTTTCCCTGCCAAGCCTGCTGCCTGGCCAGGAGAGCCGCAGGAAGGTGGGGATGGACGTGTTGGGGCTGTGGAGAAGAAGGTGCCTCTTGCCCCCGGCTGCAGAGCAGACCAGGAGCTCTGAATGCATGCTTTTAAATAACTCTGCTGAGCTAGCCATGACTCTGCATCGCCTTCCTGCAGGAGCTGAGCTGGCAGCCCAAATCCGGGCTTCCTCACCTGAACCGCGCTCCGAAATAAAAAATCTGAGCGCCCCCCCCTAAGAAAGAACCCCCTTTCTGTGCCTGAATACCACAGAGGCAGCCAAACGGAGCTCGACCAAACTTTCCAAAACAGTCAGGGCTGGCAGGAGAACAAGCAGCATCCACTGCAGCCCTCTGGGATGCTGTTTCCAAAAATACGAGCCCCGGCGCGTGAGGCTGTCTCGGAGCCCTGGTTCTCGTGCAGCCCTCGCCTCGCTCAGCAGCACCAGGGCCAGCCCCAAGAGCTGCCAAGGCCGTGGCTTCTCCCTTTCCAGGTGCTAATGGTGTCCTCGGGGACAGGTCCGGGAGGGAGAGGCCAGGGGAGAGGCCTCTGCCTGCCTTGGAAGCGTTTGGTTGTTAAATGTGAGTGGTAAGTGCTCAGCCGTGGGGCTCAGGGGAGCCAAGATCCTTTTTGAGCCTCTAACAGCCTGACACTGCTCTGTCTTCTCAAATTCATTTTGCAGCTCCGATTCCCCGGCGAGCACTAATCACTGGGCTGAGCTTGAAGGGAAACATTCCCCTCAAATGGGAAGCCCAGAAGCTCTTTCCCCTTAAACAGCCTCTCTGTGGACATCTTTGATGTGTTTTGGGGTGGTTTCTTATTCCACAGAAGGCTCTGGGAGGCCAGCAGAGGATTGGAGCAGCCTCCAAGGACAGGTTTAATGCACGTGCAGGCTCTGTGATTGAGCACAGGGGTGGGTGGGCAGGGCCAGGCACGGTGCAGGGCCAAGGGTCCAGAGATCTGCTGCTGTGGTGGTGTCTGTGGGATGCTGAGGTGACAGGGACACGGTCCACGCTCCACAGTGGGGCATCACAGGCTGCTGAGGGCCACAGGCTGGTCTGTAGTGTGACATTTTGGGAAACTGGGGTTCCAGGGACACAGTCCGTGGTTCATAGTGGGACATCAGGGAATGCTGGGGGTCTGGGGACACGTGCATGGTCCATAGTGGGACATTATGGGAAACTGGGGCTCCAGGGACAGAGTTCATGGTTCATAGTGGGACATCAGGGAATGCTGGGGGTCTGGGGATACAGGTGGCACCCCACAGTGTGACATCATGGGATGCTGGGGCCCCAGGGACACAGTCCAGGTTCCTCAGTGCAATCTCCATAGTGCTGAGGGTCCTGCTGCTCTCGGGGGGGGTGGTGTCTGTCCCTTGCCCCGCAGTCTCTGTTTGGCAGCCCCTCCACGTTCAGCTCCAGGTGCTGGCACTGTTGACGTGGTTCACCAGGAGCTGTGTGTGGGGCTGGAGCATCCCCCAGCTCGTGTCTCCTGGGAAGCTGCTGGCTGCAGCTCTTGGGAGCTGGAGGTCCCAAGGGTGCCAGGCAGTTGGTCTGGGCAGACCCAGAAACATCCAGGAGGTGTCCAAGGTCCCCACGTGTTGGGCAGGGATAAACATGACCTTTCCAGGAACCTTTGGTTGGTCTGCAGAGCTCTGTACTGGCCAGACAGAAATAAGGGGTGGATGAGTGATGATTCTGCCTGTCCCCTGCCGTGCTGTTCATATTTCCAGTGCCCAGGGTGCCCGTGGCAGTAAGTTATGCAATTTAATTATGCACCATGTTAAAAAATATGTCCTTGCACACTGTATGAGATTGCAAGCAATCTATTCCCGTTCGTGTCTCCCATATTCCTGATGGCTTTACATCCCTCCCTGAGTGGCCTCTTTGCACGTGGAAGCTCTGAGTTGATTGACTCTCCATATGGAGGCTGCTCTGTGTCCCTAATCATTTTTATCAGCTCCCTCACGCCCTTGTCTCGGGGTGACCACCACTGCCAGCACGTTCGAGCCGTGGCTCCACGCGTGGCTTAATGACATTCCTGCTCTGCACTGGGCTCCTTTCTTCATAATTCCTTACATTTTCTCATTTTTCTTGATGATGGATGAGCTTTGAACTGATGTTTTCAGAGCATTATCTCTAGTGCTGCCGAGATCCCCTCCCTGCATGTTAATAGCTAATTTAGTGCCCATCATTGTGTTTGTATAATTAGGGCTCTTTTCCCCCAAGTGCATTCGTTTCCTTTTGTCACCGCTGAATTTCATTTGCCGCGTTCTTGCCCGGTCCTTCGGCACCTGGAGATCTCCCCTCACTCACTGCAGCCCTGGCAAACCCGGCTGATTTGGGGACACCAGGAGGCCATCCCGTGTCCCTCGTCACCCCCTGTCCCTGGGGTGCTCAGGGCAGCTCCTTGTTCAGCACCATCAGGATCCACCTCAGCCTGTGCCTGCCTGGGGATGTCATCCACGCTTTGTCACCCTTGGTGGGCCTGGGGGATGGCACTGGGAGAGGCAGGGACTGAGGGGACACCCAGTTACAGCTTCCTCTGAGGGCAGAGGAGGGGCAGGCACTGACCTCTGCTCTGTGGTGACCAGGGACAGGACCCAAGGAATGGCTGAGGCTGCTTAGGTTGGAGATCAAGAAAAGGTTCTTCCCCCAGAGGGTGCTGGGCACTGCCCAGGCTCCCCAGGGAATGGTGACATTCCCAAGGCTGCCAGAGCTCCAGGAGTGTTTGGACACTGCTCCCAGGGATGCCCAGGGTGGGGTTGTTGGGGGGTCTGTGCAGGGCCAGGAGGTTGGACTGGATGATCCCTGTGAGTCCATTCCAGCTCAGCACACTCTGCGATTTTCAGGCTGGATGGGGATTTCTGGACGGGTTGAGCTCTGTTCCAGATCTGTGCTCTTGGGCTGCCAGGGGCCTTTATCTCAGGAGGCTCTTTCCCAGCTCCTGAGCAGCAGGGTTGGATCCCGTGCTGTGTGGAAGGTGGAGGGATGTGGCTGGAACTGCTGCTGCCTTGGCTGGAGCTTGGCCCCGCTGATTTCAGCGCAGTGCAGGGAGCCTGGGGAAGGAGAGCCAGGAGGGGATCTGAGCACAGCCCTGGATCTGTGTGGGGCCGTCAAAAAATGAAGGAGCCAGACCCCCACTGGTGGTGCCAGGTCCTGTGGGAAGGAATAGCAGCCACAAGCTGCAGCTTGAGAGGCTCAGGATGGGCTTTGGAAAAGCAGAGAAGTTCCCAGAGGGGTTGAGCATCACCATCCTCAGGGGCTCCCAAGGCTTGGCTGCAGGCAGCTGCCCTGAGCCCTGAGGACTGAGCCCTTCTGTGAGCTGGAGAGTGGCCTGGACACCTCAGAGGTGCCTTCCCACCATCCCTGCTGGGGTGCCGTGGGTGCTCCTGTGCCAGGACCATGGTGCCAGCTTGACCCGAGCACCAGCTCTGCTCTGGAGACAGAGGGAGCCCTGGTAGGGGGCTTGAGGTCATGGCATTGCTCCTCGAGTAACAAGTGGTGGAACGAGGGGAAAAAGCCTGAAGTTGTGCCAGGGGAGGATTACATTCGATATTGGGAAGGATTTCATCACTGAAAGGGCTGTCAAACAGCAAGAGGCTTCCCAGGGCAGGGGTGGGGTCACTGTTGGTGTGGTGCCTGGGGACGTGGTTTAAGTGGTGGACGTGGCAGTGCTGGGTTGGACTCAGTGATCTCAGAGGAGTTTTCCAACCTGAACTACTCTGTGATTCTAAATATGAGCTTTAGGTGCATGAGGGACAGAGGACACGGGTCAGCAGCAGATCTGCTCTAAGTGGTAGGGAGTGGAAAATCTCTGCTGATGAAACAGGGAGCAGCAAGTGAGGAAATTTGGGAGGTCGTGCCAAGCCACATCTCAGATGAAGAATTTAAATGCGAAATTTGCCTGTCCTGTAGCCTGAGGTCAGAAAAATGCCTCCAGGTGAGCAAAAATGCCTCCAGGTGAGCAAAAATGCCTCCAGGTGAGCAGAGCGCCCTGCTCTGCAAGGTTCAAATGGGATATGAAAAATAAACCTGGAGGATGCTGCAGGGAAAGACAAATGTGGTCCCAAGAGCCGTGGAAAATGCCCTTCTGCTGGGAACTGAAAAGCTCAGTAGCTCAGTGAATTCTCCTAATGAAGATTAGGTGAGATGATTACCAAGAGGAAAGCCCAGCCTCTGAAGGGCTTTTGATCTGCCAAAGGAAGGGATAACAAGAACTGTTAGGGTTAAACTGAAGCTAAACAAATTTAAAAAATTAGGCATGTGTTTCTAAGTGATTAACCACTAGAGCAAGCTAATGAGATGAGGGACTTCTCCAGGTTTTGGAGCATGTCAAACAAGATGGTTCATTGCTGGGTGTTGGGTTTTAGCTGAGGAGCAGCCACCAGGGTATCAAAGAGCAGCGGGATGAGGGGCAGGACCCTGAACCCCAAATCTGTGCAAGGCTGGGGAGGGCCCAGCCCCAGGGGTGCTGAGAATGGCCAGCAGTGCCTGTGAGAGCTGGCAGCACCCACAGAGGGGACCTTTGTGCAGACATCACCAACAGCCCGTGCCACGCCTGCCACCCCCTGTTGGCATCCCAGGCACGGGGCTGCCCCGCTGGGGACACTGCTGAGGGAGGTGACCGCAGGGTGTGACCTGTGTGATGGCCTTGGCAGCAGTGGTTCCCCCCTCTGCTCTCAGGGTGGAGAGATGTCCCCCAGGTGCCTCCTGGGCTGCAGGAGGGACAGAGGACAGCAAGTCCTCGGCTCAGCATCCTTTGCATCATGGGCTGGTTTGGGATGGAGGGGACCTTAAAGCTCGTCTCGTCCCTTGCTCTGGTGCCATCTGTAATGCATCCCAGGACAGCCCTTGCTTCCCCCCAGCCCTGCTGCTGCATCCCTGCCCTGCCCAAGGACCTTGGCTCCTGCCAGCCCCACCACACCCACAGCAGCTCCCCGTGTCCCATCCTGCACCCAGGGCCTGGCAGTGTCCCCGGGGTGGCACGGGGCAGAGGCTGAAGGCTCCTGGCAGTCCTGGGTTGCAGCAGGGCTGCAGAGCTGTGCTTGTGCCCCCCAGCCCTGCTGCAGGGAAGAGCATCAGCCCTGGGCTGATCTGCCTTCATTAACCAGATTAGCTGCTTTAATCTGCTGGAAGTGAGAGGCGCTCGGTGCCCGGGAACGCCGCACAGGGGGTGGATGGATGGATGGATGGATGGATGGGTGGCAGTGGGAGCCTCTGCCTGCTGCTCTTGCTGCTTCCCCTTGCACGGACAGATTTCCCCCTTCTCCTCCCACCCCTTCTCCCCCCCTTTCCTTTGTGCAGATGGAAAAGCATGCCAGGGATTACGCCGTGCCCATGCTGTCCCCCCACAGACCCCTCCAAGGACAGACCCTGAGCCTGAGTGTTCGACCACCCTCAGCTTTTCAGCATCAGACAAAGAGCTGTGGGGTAATGGGTCAAATCCCTCTACAGCTGGGCCAATTATTTCAGTCTCCCCACCAAAAAAAATGCCCTTTCTTGCCCAGCCGTGTGTGTCCAGCTCCAGGAAAGGGGTCTGTGGTCAGCAGGGTGGTGCCCTCAAGGCAGGAGCATCGTCTGTGCCTGCAGATGCAGGAAATGTCCCCCAGCTGGGCAGGACCCTGTGCCAGGACCAGGAGCTCTGTGCTTTAGGTCTGTCCCCAAGTGCTCATCACCACTTTACAAACCACTGGTGGACCAAGGGTGTTCCGTCCTGGAGGATGAAGGCTCCTCCCTGCATCAATCTCCAGGCAGAAATCACCTCTCCAGATAGAAATCACCTCTCCAGACAGAAATCACCTCTCCTATATGTTCCATTGCTGTTCCCCTGTTTCCCCCCCACAGAGGGGGAGCAGGGTTGCTCAGGGTCTGCCCAGGATTGACCCAATCCACTTTGGGTCATGGAATACCCTTGAAGGACATGAATTCTGCCCACCAAAAGTGAAGGTTGTAGTTTCCAAACTGGGAATGTGGTTAAAAAGAAAAGCCTGGGAACAACGTGGATGTGTCTTGGGTTTGAGATTTTCTTTTTCCCTTTGTGCCACCTGTGGTTTTTCTGGAGGAAGCCAGGGATGAGTGGAAGGTGCTCCTGCCCATGGCAGGGCAGTCAGAACGAGATGATCTTTAAGGTCCCTTCCAACCCAGCCCATCCCATGTTTCCTATGGCTTTAAGGGACACAAGGGGTCAGGGGCAAAGCTGGGATGCAAAAGCCAAATCCCAGCCCTGAGCTCTAACCCTCCACTCTCTGCCCCTGCTCTGCATCACTGCTTTTCATTTCTTGGTGCACTCCAGCTCTTTTTTTTTTGCCCAAGGAGAAAAGGATCATGCAAATGATTTGCCCCAGGGGATTCCTGGAAGCTGTTTAAGCCAGCACATGCCGCCTTCTCCCCAGCTGTGCCAGGCAACTCCATGTGCTCATGAATTTCCCCTCCCCTAAGTGCAGGAAGGGGCTGACAGATGTTAACACACGATCAGTGTCTCAGGAGAGAGGAATCAAAGCCACACTGGACCCTTCGAAGACACACATTAGTGTCAGAAATTTCTAATCAATCAGCTGGGAGCCTCCTGGGGTCAGAAGCCTCTTTGAAATTCAAATGGAGAACGGCTCCTAATGGGTTTTATTTTGATTGCTATAAATTGATTAGCGTTAAGATAAACAAGTTTTGTTTCTTTCTGAAAGCTCTAAATATGCTCTGGGGGAGGAGGAGCAGTGGAGCCTGATTGCTTCCCATCAGGACATCCCCTCCTGGCTCCCACCCATCACCAGTTTGCACACCCACAGGAGACACCTTTTTCCTCCAGAGCTGGCTGAAACACAGAATCACAGCATGGTTTGGGTTGGAAGGGACCTGTTTGTGCTTCCTACAACCCCTGTGTGTGCCCCAAACAACCCCATTGTGTTCTTTACAACCCTACTGTGCTCCTTACAACCCTACTGTGCTCCATACAACCCTACTGTGCTCCATACAACCCTACTGTGCTCCATACCACCCCATTGTGCTCCATACAACCCTATTATGCCCCTTACAGTCGCTGTGTGGAGTTCCTACAACCGTGTGTAGAGTTCTTAGAGCCGTGTGTGGAGTTCCTACAAGCACGTGTACAGTTCCTCCAGTGTGTGCTCTCTGCTGCACCTGCGTGCTCCCTGGAACCTCTGCCTGCCCCAAACACCCACCTTCTGGTCCCCACAGCCCTCGTGTGCTCCAGCAGTTGCTGTGTGTGTTCCCTGTGACCAGGCTGTGCTTCCTGCAGTCCTCAGTGTTCCCTAACGAGGATTTCCGGGGTTTTCCAGTGTCCTCCAGGCTTTTTTTTTATGTCCCAACTCTGGCCACAGTGGTGGGATGGGAGCGTGTCCAGGGAAGGGAATGGGGTGAGGAAGGGGCTGGAGCACCAGGAGGGGCTGAGGGAGCTGGGAAAGGGGCTCAGCCTGGAGAAAAGGAGGCTCAGGGGGGACCTTGTGGCTCTGTGGTGAGGGTCTCAGTGCTGATGGTGAGGGTCTCACTGTTGATGGTGAGGGTCTCAGTGATGATGGTGAGGGTCTCACTGTTGATGGTGAGGGTCTCTCTGTTGATGGTGAGGGTCTCAGCGTTGGTGGTGAGGGTCTCAGCGGTGGTGAGGGTCTCACTGTTGGTGGTGAAGGTCTCAGTGTTGGTGGTGAGGGTCTCACTGTTGATGGTGAAGGTCTCAGTGTTGGTGGTGAGGGTCTCAGTGCTGATGGTGAGGGTCTCAGCATTGGTGGTGAGGGTCTCTCTGTTGGTGGTGAGGGTCTCGGTGGTGGTGAGGGTGACACTGCTGTTGGTGACACTGTCTCTGTGGGGTGGTGACAAGGCAGGACCTCCCAGAGGAGGTGACCGAGCGATCCCGTGTGCTCTGCTGCACGTGAAGCCCAGGAGATCAGCAGTTCATCTTTCTGTACTGAACAGGGAGCTGACATTAATGAACAGCTAATTAACATCACAGGGCTTGATGGTTGCAGTGTCAGCGTCCCTAATTAGTCTCGCACTAATCTGCTTTAATTAACTGTCCCTGTCGCGGTTTTAATTTAATTTTCAGCTCTAGACCAGCGAGAGCAGTCCTGGGAGTATCTGGGTTCCAGTTCCACGGTGCTGCCTGTGCTGGGATGGACTGGAGGGCAGTGCTGGCCAGCACAGGGGCCCTGCTGTGCCCTGGCTGCTGGTGCTGCCCAGGGATGGGCAATCCCCAGGGATGGGCAGTCCCCAGGGATGGGCAGTGTCCAGGGATGGGCAATCCCCAGGGATGGGCAGTCCCCAGGGATGGGCAGTCCCCAGGGATG
>VZRO01007694.1:80508-141003 GCA_013397915.1 Daphoenositta chrysoptera | reverse complement strand
TCCCCAGGGCTGGGCAGTCCCCAGGGATGAGCAATCCCCAGGGCTGGGCATTCCCCAGGGATGAGCAGTCCCCAGGGATGGGCAGTGCCCAGGGCACAGCCCAGCCCAGCCCAGCCCCAGGACAGCCCAGAGCTGCCTGCAGCCCTCTGCAGCTGCTGGGCTGTGTGTGCAGCCCCTTCTGTGGTGGGGTGATCCCTGCTCTGGGGCACGGGGACAGCCAGGGGCTCCCTGGGACAGCTGTGCCTGCCTGGGTTTGCTGCTCGTTGCCTGGAGGGACCAGTCAGACCCAATGGTTTGGGTTGGGAAGAACCGTAAAGCTCATCTTGTGCCTCGTGCCATGGCAGGGACACCTCCCACTGTCCCAGGCTGCTCCCAGCCCCGTCCAGCCTGGCCTTGGGCACTGCCAGGGATCCAGGGCCTGCCCACCCTCCCCGGGAACAATTCCTTCCCAAAATCCCATCCAGCCCTGCCCTGTCCATTTGAAGCCATTCCCTGTGTCCTGTCCCTCCATCCCTTGTCCCCAGTTCCTCTCCAGCTCTCCTGGAGCCCCTTTAGGCCCTGCAAGGGGCTCTGAGCGCTCCCTGGAGCCTTCTCCTCTCCAGATGACCCCCCCCAGCTCTCCCAGCCTTTCCTCACAGAGGAGCCCAGGACCAGGGATGTGAGGTCTCCTTGAGACAGACACAAGGAGCTGTCCCTGCTCCGTGCTTGCCTGGCAGGTGTGGAGGGCCCGTGGCTCTCATGGCACTGGGCACCTTCATTTGGCTTCAGACATCTCTGTACCAGGAGCTCCAGTCGAGGCTTTAAAGTGAAAGAGAAGAGGTTTAGATTAGAAATTCTTCCCTGGGAGGGTGGGCAGGCCCTGGCACAGGGTGCCCAGAGCAGCTGTGGCTGCCCCTGGATCCCTGGCAGTGCCCAAGGCCAGGCTGGACGGGGCTGGGAGCAGCCTGGGACAGTGGAAGGGGTCCCTGCCATGGCAGGGGTGGGACTGGATGAGCTTTAAAGTCCCTTCTAACCCAAACCAGTGTGGGATTCTGTGAGTTTTCTCGTCACTTTTTTGGTGCCCCCTCCCAGAGGTGCCATCCATCCATACCTTGTGTTAGACCAGCCAGGGAGCAGGAGCAGGGCCAGCAGGGCAGGAGGACAGCGTGAGGGACCAGCACAGGAGCAGAGCAGTCTCCACATCCCATCCCACTGTGATGATGACGAGGGTTGCTGAGGTCCTTGTGAGGAAGGAGGGCAGGGAACCAGCTGGGGGATTTGCCACGGGAGCAGGTGAAATCACAGGAACAAAAGCAGTGGCCTGAGGTACCCCAGAGAGTGAGGGGAGGACAAGTCACAATGTAGGAAAAGTTGAAGCATCCTAAAGATGCTGGAGGAGCTTGTGTTTAGTCCTGGCAGGGTTGCTGATGGTAAAACAGGGTCTCTTGGTCCTTGTCCTGCCAAGCAGAGCTCTGCCTTGCAAGCTGCCTGCAGTCAGTCTGTGTCCTTGCCCGTGACACTGCCTTCCTGTGGAAACCCAGGCTCTGTAGCATTGCACATGGAGCCCAAAGAAGCCAGGAGCAGGTTGGAAGAGTCCTCTAAGACCATCGGGTCCAGCAGTTAATGCAGCACTGCCAGGTCCACCACTAAACCCTGTCCCTGAGCACCACATCTAAACCTTCTTTGAACACTTCCAGGGATGGTGAATACACCACTGCCCGGGGCAGCCTGGTCCAATACCCTTTCCATGAAGAAATTTTTCCTAATACCCAATCTAAACCTTCCTTGGCATGACTTGATGGCATTTCCTCTTGTCCCATCACTCGTTACTGGGAGAAGAGTCCAGCCCCTACCTTACAAGTAGTTGTTGGGAACAGCAAGGTCCTCCCCTACTAAAAAAGGCAATTCCTTGTCAACATCCCTGTGCTGCAGCACGTTCCTGCTGGGATGAAGGATGGCGATGTGTCAGGTTGGGGAGTTTCGGGGGTTTGCACTCTGCTGGCGAGGATTACAGCAGGAGAGGGCTGGGACATGCACCCCGTGCTCCAGCCTGGCTCTGCTCACCTCTCTCTGCTCCAGTCCCACATCCTTCATCAATCAGGGCTCAAATCTTCCCGAGCAGGAGTGTTCTCCCCACGGGAGCTGCTCGGGGCTGGGTTGATCTGTGCGAGCCAGTGGGGCCTGGCAGGCGGGAGCTGGCGCTTGGCAGCGTCCCAGGGAGCTGAGCAGTGCTGGGCTTGGCTTGCCCGGCTGGATTAGTGGGGCTCTGCCATCTGTCCTGCTCCCAGCGCTGCCTGGAACTGCTCCAGGAGCCTCCTGCTTTGAAGAAAACCCTTCTCCGACCGCAGCCCCTTTTCCAAATATCCCAGCTGCTTCCCGCCGAGGCGGCGTGGCTGCGCTCCCCCTCTCCTCTGCAGACGGAGGAAATCCTGGTGTCAGCCCCAGGCGTGCCCTGGGCTTTGGGAGTGGCTGACCTTGGGGAAAGGCAGGGAAGGTCCTTGGAGAGCCACTGGGACCCCTCTCAGCCAAGTGAGCTCGGTGCTTGGGCAGCCTGAGGATTAAGAAGCCAAAATCTCTGTTTTCACATGGCTGCAGAGGGAAGTTGTTGGTTGTGCCACACTGCCTGTGCAAGTTCTCACATCCCATACAGTGCATTGGGCACTCTCTGTCTTCAAAGGATCCCAAAATGGTTTGGGTAGGAAAGGATGTTCAAGCTCATCTCACTCAAACCCCAGCCATGGGCAGGGACACCTTCCACTGTCCCAGGCTGCTCCCAGCCCCAATGTCCAGCCTGGCCTTGGACACTTCCAGGGATCCAGGGGCAGCCACAGCTGCTCTGGGCACCCTGTGCCAGGGCCTGCCCACCCTCCCAGGGAACAATTCCTTCCCAATATCCCATCCAGCCCTGCCCTCTGTCCATTTGAAGCCATTCCCTGTGTCCTGTCCCTCCATCCCTTGTCCCCAGTCCCTCTCCAGCTCTCCTGGACCCCCTTTAGGCCCTGGAAGGGGCTCTGAGCTCTCCCTGGATCCTTCCCTTCTCCAGGTGAGCACCCCCAGCTCTCCCAGCCTGGCTCCAGAGGGGCTCCAGCCCTTGGAGCATCTCCAGGGCCTCCTCTGGACTCTCTCCAGCAGCTCCAGGTCCTTCCTGTGCTGAGACCCCAGGGCTGGGGGCAGCATTTGGGGGGTCTCACCAGAGCAGAGTGGAGGGTCCTCTCCACCTGAGCTCTCGTGGATCCATTGCTGCAGCTCCATTCTGGCCCTCACACTCAGCCCGTTCTCTGCAGCCCCCTCGCTGTCTCCCACCCTGCTTTCCCTGTGGCACAGAGAAATGCCAAGGACCACGTTGTGCAGAACGGGGCTGGGAGGATGCTCCGAGTGTCTGAGCCCACTCTGCAGAGCCAAACACCACCAAGAAAATGGATCAGGGGATTTTATTTCGAGTCACTTGTTCCACTCTCCACCCCTGGCGGTGGTGCCGTGACCTTGGCCAGGAGAGCTGAGCACCTCCTGCCCGTGGAGATCCCTTGGCATGGTACAATCCATGCGTCTGCTTCCCTGGAATGGCCTCACAACGCCGGATTTCATAAACACCAGCAGCCTCATCACAGAGTTTCCTTGGCTGAGCCTTAAAGCTCTTGGGTCCCAGTTATCTAATCCTGCTCGGGGAGCCCATAGCTGATATTCCTCCTACTTCAGGAGGAATGGAAAATTTTAGGGAAGTGTTGGTTATGAAACAGTCCCTCTTCATGCACACGCTGTGTGATTAAATATCCCTTTCTTTCTGTGGCACAGTGGATGATTTTCCCATATTTTGGGGACAGGCCCATCTCTTGACTATGGCTTCATTTCTCTTGTGTTCTTGATTTCCATCTTGTTGCTGTTAATCATAAGGGCCCCGTTCTTTCTACTGCCTTTACCAACTGCTGTATTTCCTGCTGACTAATTTAAAGCCACTGCTGCCAGTTCATGACTTTTTAAGACGCATTTTTACTCCTTCGCTGTCATTTTCCGTTCAGAATTAATTTTTATTGTAAAAATATGAATTGCCTTTTCCTGGGGGCAGCAGCAACTTTATTTGAGGCTATTTTGGTTATTATTCACAGTGGTTTATTTGTACTCTCTGTCCTTGATGGCTTTGTTGGCATCTCTGGGACCCTGTTCCGTGCTCGTGCCGGGGCTGGCAGCCAGCCCTCGAGAGCAGTGGGAGAGCCCTGGAAATCTGGGAAGCAGGGAAGACCCTGATTTACAGAGAGTTACTTTTATATGCACAGAGGCAGGGGCTGGGTTCAACCTTCACACCAGCCAGCATCTCCCAACCCTCTCTTTGAGCGACCTCACATCGTTTCTGTCTCAAGTTCCTTGCACTGCCTTCCAGTGGGAGTAGGAAAATCTGGGAGTTTGGAAGTACGAAATCTGCTGGAAGAAAGCTTTCAGATGTGGAAGGTGCATTTTGATGGATGCAGGCAAAACCCACCCAAATAATGGGAATTATGAGCTGTTGAAAATTGCCTCTTCCCATCTGTTTTCCGGCATGCTCTGCTCTCAGATCCCTCCATTGAGCACTGCTCCTGATGGATTTAGAGAGATAATTATTTGCTGCTGTTTTTCCCTCATCAGAGCATCCTTTCAGAGAAAGTTATCAGTGGAATGGGGGCCTGGGGACCGAGGGCTCAGCCTCCTCCCTCTGATGTTGATCCCCCACAGCCCTGGATGCTGCACGAGCTCTACAGCCCAATGACACATGGAGTGCACAGGGAATGCAGACAGTGGGAATTGCTCCTGGGTGTTTGTTCAGCCATGAATTGTGGCAGTCGTTACACTCCTGCAACACAGGGAGGCTTTATAAAAGATTTCCCAGGAAATAATGTCTAAAATCCCTTCTTTAGCTTTCCTTACATGCACGTCCCTGGCTCAGGGTGATCTTGATGTGGCCACGCTGGTGGTGCTCATGTGCAGGATGGTTCAAGCTGCTCTTTGGGAAGAGTTGCAGGTCACAGTGGTTTTCTGAGATTTCACTGTGCAGCCCCACGTCCTATTTCCTGTTTTCTGTCCAAAATTCCTGTGTTGATTACAGGGATGTGTCTTCCTTCCTTGGAGTTCCTTGGTCAAGGGGCTGGAGCACAGGTCTCATGAGGGGGCTGGGGAAGGGAAAAAAGGGGAAAAGGGGGCTCAGGAGAAAAAGGGAAAAGGAGGCTCAGGGGGGCCCTTGTGGCTCTGCACAACTCCCTGACAGGAGGGGGCAGCCGGGGGGTCGGGCTCTGCTCCCAGGGAACAGGGACAGGAGGAGAGGGAACGGCCTCAGGCTGGGCCAGGGGAGGTTTAGACTGGATATTAGGGAAAATTTCTTCATGGAAAAGTGATCAGACGTTGGCACGGGCTGCCCAGGGCAGTGGTGCAATCACCAGTCCCTGGAATTGTTCAGTGAATCCGTGGCTGTGGCACTTGGTGGTGGCCCTGGCAGCGCTGGGTTGGCAGCTGGACTGGAGGATCTCAGAAGGTTTTTCCAGCCTGAATGATCCCAGCCATGAGGGGCCTGCTTCAGTGGAACCCCAGCTTTTTGGCAGCTCAGGTGCCTGCAGACACAGCGATTTTGGGTTATCCTTGCAGTTCACTTTGCAAAACAAGCACAGTGTTCCAACAACAGCTCACTGCCGGACGGAGCTGCTAAACTCAGATTGCTGGGGAAGCCCTGAAAACGTCTGAGCACCACGAGTGTGGCTGTTGGGACGTGAGGGAATCCGAGGTGGCAGGGACAGATGGAGTTGTGGAGCAGAGCTGGAGTCACAGGCTGGCACTGAGGTCCTTGAGCCATGGAGGTGACAGCACCGAGGGGCTCCGCTGTGGGGAAGGGACCTCGCTTCAACTGGGATTGCTTTAGCAAAGGGAAAAGTGAATTTTTTCCCAGTCTGCTCCTACAGACCATTCCTGGACCTTGAGAAGTGGAAGCTCAGTGGGCTGTGGGCAGCTGGAGGGACAGGAAAGCAGCTCAGTTCCCAGGGAGAGGCTGTGACTGTCTCCCAGGATGTGGATCCCTGTTCTTCTGGTCCCTCCTCCAGTACCTGACCTCCCTCGTGGTGAAAAACGTCCTTGTGTCAAGCTGGAATTTTCCATGTGCCAGCTTGAGTCTTGTCCTCCTTCTGAGGTCTGGCTCCATCTTCCTTACACCCCACAGGCAGCAGCGAGGTCTCTCCTTTGCCTTCTCTTCTCCAGGCTCACATCCATCCTCAGCCTCTCCTCGCCCACCGTGTGCTCCTGGTGGCCTTCCCTGGAATCCTTTCCTGTACTGGGGAGCCCAAACTGGAACAGCTCTCCATTGCCAGTGCACTTGGGAGCTTTCTCTGGAGGGAGGTTGGTTCTCCTCGGGTTTTGCCTTTCCTAAGCCTCCCTCAGGACATTTTAGGTGGGCAGTGTGAGCCCTCCTCACGCCGTGCTGCCTCCCCACAGCCTCTCTGCTCATTGCAGGCCAGGAAGGAGAGGTTCTGTGCAGCTCCTCCGGTGACTTAACCCACCATAATGGCCCATTTTTAATCACCCTTCTGCCAGTTCCACTCAGCACCGAGGGCTGACACAGAGCAGTGTTGTCATCTGGAAAGTGGCTGCTGGCACCCAACCAGCTGGCGCTTTGAGCGTGTCCCAGCCGGGTGCTAAGCAGCATTAAAATGTGATGATTAAACGTGCCCACTCCAGGGGTTCCTGGCCACCCCCAGCTCCACCTGGAAAAGCTGCTCGTGCCCTGGGGAGGGCACTGAGAGGGGGTCTGCAGGAGATGGGGAGGGGAGCCAAGGCAGAGCAATTTGGGAAAAGTGCCATTGGCTGCACACTGGGCTTCTGGGTCAGGGGGATTCCTTCAGAGACCCCATCGCAGGCTCTGAAACTGCTCCTCCAGCATCTGGGACACAAGGGACTGGAGAGGAGACAGGTAAGAACACTGAGCAGCCCCAGCTGCCCGTGGCAGAGGAGGCACAAACCCATCCCAGGTGTGACCCTGGCTCTGCTCGGAGCTGGGGATGTGCAGGCACTGCCTGGCCCCCGCCTGCCCCCAGCCCGTGCCTGCTCCCGGGGGTCCCTGCCTGTCCCCAGCAGCCCCCCAGAGCCCGGGCTGTGACTCCAGATTGGCACCAGGACCGCGAGGGCTGGGGACACTTGAAGGGCTCTTGTCCAGGAAAAGCTCCCTTTTTACTTTCCTGTTTCCTTTAGGATTAAAGTCGTTCTCCTCGGGCTGGAAACATGGAATGTTTGTCAAGTTTACGAGGGCTTTTAGAGAGGCTTTTAGAAAGAGCATCCTATCCCTTCTTTTATAGGGCTGAGATAAGATTATCTTTGTTTTAACACCAATTAAAGCGGGAAGGGTTTATAGGATTAGGGGTTTTCCATCAGTGCGACTTTGATGTCACCACTTGCCTGCTTGGTTTGTTCCTTTCCCTGCCTTAAACCCTTGGTTCCTGTAATGGTTAACGCTGCCTCCCTCCCGAGGCACAGCTCTCCCAGGCAGAAGTTTGGGGAAACAATTAAACAACACCAAACAAAGTAACAAAATGTGAAGGTCCTAAATTCTTCGGGAGACCTC
The DNA here is from genome assembly GCA_013397915.1 of Daphoenositta chrysoptera. Classification (NCBI taxonomy): domain Eukaryota; kingdom Metazoa; phylum Chordata; class Aves; order Passeriformes; genus Daphoenositta; species Daphoenositta chrysoptera. The sequence continues at coordinate 133,457 of VZRO01007694.1, read as the reverse complement.
TTGGAGAAAGCTGGCTCAGAATAGTCACAGTGTGAGTCCGCAGTGCTTCAGTGTTTACATCAGGAGAAAAGGGACGTGCTGCTGGCCTGAGCAGCAGGTTTGAAATGTGAAAATAAAATTGTAGACTCCCAGGATGGTTTAGGTTGGAGGGGACCTTAAAGCTCACCCAATGCCACCCCCTGCCATGGCAGGGACACCTTCCACTGTCCCAGGTTGCTCCAAGCCCCAATGTCCAACCTGGCCTTGGGCACTTCCAGGGATCCAGGGGCAGCCACAGCTGCTCTGGGCACCCTGTGCCAGGGCCTGCCCACCCTCACAGGGAACAATTCCTTCCCAATATCCCATCCAGCCCTGCCCTCTGTCCATTTGAAGCCATTCCCTGTGTCCTGTCCCTCCATGCCTTGTCCCCAGACCCTCTCCAGCTCTCCTGGAGCCCCTTTAGGCCCTGCAAGGGGCTCTGAGCTCTCCCTGGAGCCTTCTCCTCTCCAGGTGAGCACCCCCAGCTCTCCCAGCCTGGCTCCAGCCCTTGGAGCTTCTCTGTGGCTTTCTCTGGACTCTCTCCAGCAGCTCCAAGTCCCTCCCGTGCTGGGACCCCAGAGATGAAAGCAGTGCCCCAGTCCTCCCCTGCTCCATGCGAGTTCCCCCGGGGCTCCCAGGCTTTGCTGCTTTCCTGCAGCTCTGGTTCCTCCTGTGTGTGCCAAGCTGCCGAGACAAGGCTTGGAGCTTGACACTGGCAGGCACTGGCAGCCTCCTGCTCCTCCCGTGCCTGGCACCGGGATTGCTCCTGGGCCAGCAGCATTCCTGGGGTGGGAAATGTCCTGATCCAGGAGAGCACTGAGCTGCTGAGCTTGGCCTTGGAGCAGCTCCATCCTGGGCTGCCCTTCAGGTGTCTGCAGGAGCCAGGAGTTTGGAGGCATCTGCTGCCACCAGCACGGTGCTCCTGAGCTCTGAGCTCGGCCCTGGTTCAGCTTCCCACGGAGGCCTCTGGAGGCGGGCACTGGGCTGAGCCTTTGGGCTGCAGCCAGCCCTGGTGGCAGCAGCCTGGGGGACACACAGATCCGCCTCTCCTCGGGACAGAACCAGGGCATCGTGGAGTCATTAAGGTTGGAAAAGCTATCTAAGATTGAGTCCAACTGCTCACCCAGCACTGGCTGGGCCACCACTAACCCATGTCCCCAAGTGCCACATCCACACCTTTTTTGAGCACTTCCAAGGATGGTGGCCCCACCACTGCACTGGGCAGCCTGTGCCAATACCTGACCATCCTTTCCATGACAAAACTTTCCTTAATGCTTGATTTAAACCTCCCCTGGCACAATTTGAAGCCATTTCCTCTTGTTCTTTTGCTTGTTACATGGGAGAGGAGACCCCGAAAGGGGACAGGGGAGTCCTCTCCCCTTGTGTATGGACAGCCCTGACAGGATAAATGCTGGAGCACGGTCCTCTCCATCCGTGCTCTGAGGATGTTGGTGACATCCCAGTCCTCGTTGCTCAGGCAGGGACAGAAGACTTTCCATTTCTCTTTAAGAGCCCGTGACAGGCTGGGGAGGCTGAAGCAGGCAGGTAAGAAATTCCAGGCGTTTCTGTCTGACAGCCGAATGCCATCAGCAGTGATGGATGTGCCCTCCCCCAGCAGCACGGGGGGACTCGCAGGTGTGTTGCCCACAGGTGTGCTGGGCTCACCAGATGCCTGAGCTTGGGAGCAGTGCTGGAAGGGAGGTGACCTTGTGAACCCCGGGAACCTGCGGGGGGAATGTGCTGGGAAGCCTCTCTGAAGCCATTTCTGAGCTCTGCTGCTGGAGCACAGCTCTGGGAGAGAGCTGCCAGGGGCTGGGGATGCTCTCAGGGGAGCAGGGAACTGTTCCTGCCTGGATTTGGTGTGTGAGGAGCACCACTGGTTTGTCCCATGGTGTCCAAAGGCTGGATCCTTGATCCGTAGCTCTTGGCCTGGTCTGTGGAGCTTTGGGCTGAGGACAGCCTGGCCAGAGGTCAGGGTATATTTGTCCCTTGCAGCACCTTCCAGCGTGGTGTGTTTTGGGGAGCTCCCAGAGCAGGGCATCACTCTGCCCTGCCCTGTCCTCTGCAAAGCTCTGTGACAGCCAGCACGAAGGTCCTGTCCCAGCCCCACGCTGTCCCAGCACTGCCCCTCTTCCCGGGGACCACGCAGGAGGTGATGCTGAGAACGAGGCGTGAGCTCTTAACCACCAGGAGCTGTGGACAGCTAGGGCACTTCTGAGGGAGTTGTGCCAGAGGGAGCCTGGGGGGAGCTGGGGGAGGTGAGGTGGCTGGTGGGGAGCACGGTGCAGGAAATGGGGGGTTTGCAGTGCTGGCCTCTCCAGCTGCGAGGCCGGAGCAGCAGTGCCCGTGGGCAGGTGGTGGGACCCAGGTGATGTCCTGGAGCTGCTGGTGAGGTGCAGGGTGTTGGCCCTGAAAGGAGGGACGTGTCTGGGAGCCAGGATGCTTTTGCAGCCTGTGCTGTCTTGGTTCCATTCCCATCCTTTGGAGAATGGGGTTAAACGGGAACGTTTGCGCTGGGACTCTCCCTGTATTGACAATTCTGTAATCCGCATCACGGAGGTTCCCCTCCAGTTAATCTCATTTAACCCTGTTTTCCCTCCTGTATTTCCCTCTCCTGCTCTCCAAATGCTGTCAGAGCTGTTGGCAGTGACAGCACCTGGCAGTGGCATTAATTGCTTATCTGAGGATGAGGTAACAGTGCCGGCTGCTAATTAAATTTATCCCTAAGGAAACCAGAGGACCCGTGCGGCCCCGGGAGGGGAGAGTGCAGAGAGCTGGCACCTGCAGGTCCCACTCCTCGCCCTTCCCAAGCTGGCAGCCAGCTCCAGGATCCAAAGGGCTCGGGTGGCACCTCCTGCCTCCTCAGGGCCAGGCTGAGTCCTTGTCCCTGCAGCCCTCTCCAGGCTGGGGACACTGGGGAAGAACTGGAAGTGGATCCAAAGGCAGCATTGCTCCTTTGGGTTGTCCAAAGGTTGTTTTATCCTTTCACTGAGAGGACAAGCACCATCGGGTGGGGGACAGGGGACAGGAACAAGCAGAGCAGGGACAAATTTACAGGTGAGACAAAGTGAGACCTGTTTGGATGCAGAACTGGAAACAAGGGTCAAGGTGCAAGGGACGGAATGGAGCAGAATATGGGAAAAGTGACAATGTCATTGCAACACCCACCTCAGCTTCCAAGCAGGGTATGGTTGATGAAAGGAAAAAGGGGAAATTCAGAGCTGGTTGGACATAATAGTTCTGCACTGAACATCAAAAATGGCTTTAAACTGGAAGAGAGTAAATTTAGATGGGATATTGGGAAGGAATTGTTCCCTGGGAGGGTGGGGAGGCCCTGGCACAGGGTGCCCAGAGCAGCTGTGGCTGCCCCTGGATTCCTGGAAGTGTCCAAAGCCAGGTTGGACAGGGCTTGGAGCAAGCTGGGACAGTGGAAGGGAACTGAACCTGAGGTGAGCTTTAAGGTCCCTTCGAGCCCAACCCATCCTGTCATTCCATGATTCCATGAAACACCCTACACCCCACAAACAGCAGAGAGCCAGAAGTGCTGGTGAGGGAGGGTCTGGGCTCTCGTGTCCAACCCCCATTTGCACTGGGGCTGCCACCAGCATGAGCTCAAGGCAGCCATGGAATTCTGCTCCATCTCCCCCGAGGGTGGAACTCCACCACCCCTCTCCCAGGCCAGCACCATCTCTTGGAGAAGTGGCTTTTCCTAATGTCCTGTCTGAACTTGTGGTCCTTGTCCTGTGTTGCAGGGTCTGGCACCCTGAGAAGTGTTTGGGTCTATCTTCAGCAGGTGCAGTTAGATCCCCCTCACCCCAGGATCCCCAGTTACCCCATCCAGCTCTTCCCACCTCTCCTGTGCCCCAGGGATGACCATCTTGGTGACCCTCCCCTGGACTCTCCTGCTTCTCCATTCCATCCTTGAACTGGCAACCCGAGCCCAGCCATGGCAGCATCCCCAGTGCCTGGCAAGGGAAAGGAAAACACCTCCCCCATGTCCTGGCCATGCTGCTCCTGGCTTGGCCCAGGGCGTTGTTTTCCTTATTCTCCATCAGAGAATATCTCTGGGACTCATTCCATGTGGGATCAGAGTGGGAGCAGCACCGTGGGCTGGGGCCAAGGCACCCACGGAGGGTTTGTGGGGTGATGAGGGTGCCTGGGGGACCCCAAAAGCATCAAGAGGGACCCCAAAGCCACAGAGGAGGGCGAGAGGCAGGATGTGGCCAGGGGGACCAGCCCTGGAAGCTGCAGAGGCAGCCCCCAGCCCCGGCCCCGCGGGGAGAAAGGAGCCAGAGGGGAGATAAGGCTGGGATTTAAGGCTCCTGGCGGATCCTGACAGAGCCAGGGCTGCCTGGTTTCCATCAGCCTTTAAAAATGCCTCGCTGGAGTGCAGGGATCCTTGCTGCCAGGAGAAACAGGGCCAGGCAGAGGGGGCGAGGAGAATCCTTCCTTCCTCAGAGCCCTCAGCACGGGCTGAAGGTGCCATTTTAGGAACTTTTATTGCAGGAGGGAGCTGTTTGCTCCGAGCTGTTTCCAGGAGGGGCCCGCGCTCTGAAGGCCAGGCCAGTTTGGGATGCAGAGGAGCCTGTTTGGAGCCCGCCCAGCTCGCACTGGATTAATTAAAGAGTTGGTTGGAGAGAGGCAGTGAGACAGGAGGGAACAGAGAACCCCTCTGCGGCCCCTCCTGCGCGTTTGGCTTCTCCTGAGCCGTGGGATGCCTTTCCCTGCCGAGCTGCCCGGGACAGGAAGGTGCCAGCAGCAGAGGTGGCCTTGCCTCCCACACCCCGGCGTGGTCCTCTGCAGGGAGGGCAGGATCTTCCATGGGCCCTTCTCCTTGCGTTCCCTTCCCTTCAAGAGCTGGTCCTCGTGGTTTGTCCCGTGATTCTGTGGTTCCCAAAGCACCACCACCGCCTTTGCACGCCCTGGGAAGGAGTGGATGGGGAACAAGGACCCCCGGTGCTGCTCAGCATTCCCAGCCCTGCTGGGGAGAGCCACAGCCAGCTCCTCAGGCTGCCTTCGTGCCCCTGCCAGGCAGCCACCCCGGGTCTGTGCAGCAGCGAGGCAATTAAAGGTCCATCTGTTCCCTGTGAACCCCTGTTAGCATCCTGTAGGTGCTGGAGGAGTGGGAAGCTGCTGCAGCAATGGGGCCAGAGCCACTGGCACTCTAATTGCCCTCCAGGGATGAAGGATGCTCGGATAAAGTAAAAATTTCTGTGCTTCTGCTGGTTCAGTTCCCTCTTTCCAAGCAGGAATTCCTAGGGATGTCCTTGCTGCAGGCCTGAGGAAAAGCAGCGATGTCCCAAAGCTGCTGTCACCTCCCAGGGCAGAAAACTGGGCTATCCCCGTGTCTGTGTCAGGCTGGAGATCAGGGAAAGGTTCTTCCCCCAGAGGGTGCTGGGCACTGCCCGGGCTCCCCAGGGAATGGGCACGGCCCCGAGGCTGCCAGAGCTCCAGGAGCGTTTGGACAGCACTCCCAGGGATGCCCAGGGTGGGATTTTTGGGGTGTCTGTGCAGGGCCAGCAGTGGGACTGATTGATCCTTGTGGGTGCCTTCCAGCTCAGGATATTCCCTGGTTCTGTGATGCTTCCAGCACATGGTGAGAACATTCCCATTGTTCAGGCAGGAGGGGGTTTAGCCCCCGTGTGAAGACTTCACTTTTGATTTGCTGTTTACTCTGGAAACAAGAAATTGGGTGGATTCCAAAAGAAAAGCTGTTTTCTCACCCAGGGGAAGACCTGGAGGGAGCAGAACAGTTTTGAACACAATGTTCATTTATTTTACTTCTGGAGGTTGTCATGACTTGAGAAAAATAAATCAATTAAAAAAAAAAGGACTTTGCATCAAATTTCAGTGATTTTCCCTGTCTTTCTGCATGATTTCAGAACATTTAACTTTGGAGAAGTTCTGATTTTTCCAGGATTATTTTATCCCATGCAGGACCTACTGGAGAGGGAGGACCTTGCCAAAACTCCTGGCTGCGTTTTGGTGGCTCATGCAAAGAGTTTCAGTGTCCCAGCTTGGTATTTTTGAGGAAGAACCACTGAGCCCCAGTTTTTATCCCTCTCCAGCCATTGACCTGTGCCAGGGCCAGTGTGGGGAATGTTTTTATCCCTTGGAGTAGTCACTACACTCCCCAGCCTGGGCACTTTGTGGATGTCTCTCTGTCTTGATGCAGAAGCAGCATTACAGGAAAGTAGCTATTTTAAAAATAAACCTCAGGAAGGTGAAAGAGGCCCCTGTCTGAACCCATCCTTGCTGCGATGACCCTGCATTTCGCCCGGGCTGCCAGACGAGAGCAATTTTACGTGTTGGTCTTTTGTGTGTCTCAAATGTTGGTATTAGTGCAGGAAGCCTGTTATCATGTCCCCATCGCTGCTGGGGAATGCAGAACTGCCCAGCCATCACCTCTCCCGACAGCTTAACACCCTCTGAGGTGGGCTGGTCCCAAGGGAACTGGGTTGGGAATGGAATTGAACCGGGTGAGGGATCGATGGGAAGGTCCAGGAACATGAGGAGAATCCTGTTTTTCAACAGCTCCTTTGACCATGAGAGGAAGGAGAGACTGTGCAAATGGGAAGGCTGATGGAACTTTTCTGTAGAGCTTTTCTCATTGTCAACTCAGGATAATTCTGGAGGAAGGGAGATGAAAACAGAAAAAAAAAGCAAACCCTTCTTTCTTTCCTTTTTTCCCAAATAAAAAATAGCTACTTCTTAGCAATGGCTCTTGCTCACAGCAGCCCCAACAAATGTTTTTCCCAGGCTGTTTTCTGATCTGCCTCATTCCTGGGAGCCTTGGCAGGCGACTGAAGGAGAAGTTTGTTAAACTCGTTTCAGCACAGGAACCACCTGCCTCCCCCCAGGCTCTTCAGGCTGTGTAAGAATGAACAGCAGGAGAAAGTCACAACAGGAGTAACCACAGAGGAACCCTGTGAGCCGAGCTTTTCCTTGGCACTGGAGATCCCTGGGCTCGGAGGGGACGTTCTGGTGTTGAGAGCTTTGCAGGGCTGTTTTTATCCGTGCGTGCTGGGTCTGGGAGTGTTGGTCACAGCGTGGTCCAGCCTTCACCACTGCCCCCTTGCCCACCCACGTGGGCTCCAGTGGCTGCTGCTTATGGAGCATCTTCTTCACCCGGGAGGGGCTCAGAGCCCTGAGGCTGCTCAGAGCCTCAGAGCCCACCCCGCTGCTACTGCTCAGCAGAAACAACAATTTATTTGTAATATTGACTCATAAAATCATTAAGGTTGGAAATGCCTCCTAGGATCATCAGCCCAGCACTGCCATGTCCACTGATGCCACGATGATTTTTTTGCCTTTTCTTTTATATCCCTTTTATATACTTTTTCTATATTCTTTGTGCTTCTAGCCCACATTGTTAGACTTAGTATTTTGTTGAGCCAAGAGACTGAACATCTTTGAAGACCCAGAAACCAAGGGCCTCTCCAGAACACATCCTGTACCCTGAGCTGGGCCCAGCCAGGGGAAGGTTCCTGGGGCAGGGGTTCCCTGGAGCCTCTCCCTGGGGAATCTTTGCTGGATGTGCTCATTTGTGAGGCCCAGGATGTGATCCCGAGTGCCCGTGGGTGGCATTCCGTGTGCTCTGGGGCATTGCCCCTGGCTGTGCTGCACCTGAGGGGCCTGCAGTAAATACCCAGGGAAAAAAACCTTTTTCCTTCTAACCCTGTTTGGCTCTTCATTTTAAGACCAGGGAAAGGCATCACCACCACTAAGCCATGTCCCCAAGTGCCACATCTACAAAGTCATGAAGGCAAAACTCTGTGGGGAGTTGCAAAAGGACCCTGTGAGACAGCAAGAGCAGGGAATGAGAAGGCAGCTGGAATTCAAAAGACTTGAGGTGATACAAATGGGAGAAAACAACCCTGGGTTCATGGAACGGTGGACTCACAGAATGGTTGCTGTTTGGAGGTGCCTTAGAGACCCTCTGCAGTGGGCAGGGGCATCTTCCAGCAGACCACTTCACTCACACCTTCTCAGAGATGAGCTGGGAGTTGGCCCAGTGTCCCTCATGACTCAAATCTTGGGGCTTTCACAGTCGGTAAAATGGTGGGTAAAAAATAATGTGGGCATTGCTGAAAAAAGAAGAGAATAAAATAGTGAATGTTGTTGTGCAGTGTGGAGCATGACAGAGGTTTGGACAACTCTAGAGGTTGTGAGGATGGTGATTGAGCATCTGTTGGCAATGGAAGTGTGGGATGGCATCAGGAATGGCAGTTTGGCTTCAAAGCAGAGAGCAGCAGATTTTCCTGCAGTGAGTGGTTACAGCACAGGGCTCTTTGGGAGTCAGATGGGTGCAGGACATTGGCAGGGAATAAAAAATGGAGTGGGTAACTTGGTGGGAGAAACACCCACGTGGAGTGTTGAGTGCAAGGAGCTGTGTCTTGGAAAGGAGTGGGGAAGTGTTGTGGGCAACATGTGCACCAGGTTCATGCCCTGTTCCTTGGGTGGTCAGGGCATCATGGAATATCCTCAGCTGGAAGGAACCCACTGGGATCAAATCCAACCCCTGACCCTGCACGGACACCCCAACAACCCCACCCTGTGCATCCCTGAGAGCATTATCCAAACGCCCCTGGAGCTCTGGCAGCCTCGGGGCCGTGCCCATTCCCTGGGCAGCCTGGGCAGTGCCAGCACCCTTGGGAGAAGAACCTTTCCCTGATATCCAGGGAAAGTGGGGACAGAGATGTCTGCATGGGCACCCATCTCTGCAGCTGCCTCCTCAGGGCCTTCCAACCAGCTCCTTCTCCACCGTGTTCACTTCCAGCTGTCAGGATTTCCTCTGGGCTCTGCAAAGCCCTGAGGGTCGCTTTGGCAGCAGCGCTGGGCTCCAGGCATCCCCCCCAGCCCCCTTCTCGCTGCTCACACTGCTCTCCTTCTCTTCCAGGCTGCCCCTCGGGGACATTCAAGGCCAGCCAGGGGGATGAAGGGTGTGTCCACTGCCCCATCAACAGCCGGACAACCTCGGAAGGGGCCACAAACTGCGTGTGCAGGAATGGGTATTACCGGGCCGACGCCGATCCCGTGGACATGCCGTGCACCAGTACGTGGGTGTGGGCAGCTGGGAGGGCACCACGTGTGGGGAAAGGAGATGGGCAGCAGTCGGGAAAGGAGATGGTCATCAGTCGGGAAAGGAGATCGTCAGCAGTCAGGGAAGGAGATGGTCATCAGTCGGGAAAGGAGNCAGTCAGGAAGGGAGATGGTCATCAGTCAGGAAGGGAGATGGTCATCAGTCAGGAAAGGAGATGGTCAGGAGTCAGGAAAGGAGATGGTCAGCAGTCGGGAAAGGAGATGGTCATCATCCGAGGGAAGCTTGACAAAGGTGTCTGTCCCAGCGGGGTGTTGGGGGACACTACACAAACTAACTGGTAAATTTTGCCAGGGCTGTCACACAACCAAATTAAGGGATAAGAGGACTGGTTTTATTCCCACTCTTGCCCTTGGATGTCCAGCTTGCTGACACCAAGAGAAGCACCAGGCTCAGCTCAGAGTCCTGCCCAGGGATGGTGGGGGCGGAGAGGGCGCAGCCATCTCACACCTCGCTGTCCGTTCCCTCCCCAGCCATCCCGTCCGCCCCGCAGGCCGTGATCTCCAGCGTCAACGAGACGTCCCTGATGCTGGAGTGGAGCCCCCCTCGGGACTCGGGGGGCCGCGAGGACCTGGTGTACAACATCATCTGCAAGAGCTGCGGGGCGGGCCGCGGGGCCTGCACGCGCTGCGGCGACAACGTGCAGTTCGCCCCGCGCCAGCTGGGCCTCACCGAGCCCCGCATCTACATCAGCGACCTGCTGGCCCACACCCAGTACACCTTCGAGATCCAGGCCGTCAACGGCGTCACCGACCAGAGCCCCTTCTCCCCGCAGTTCGCCTCCGTCAACATCACCACCAACCAGGCCGGTAAGGCCGGGTCTGGGCCCGCGCCGCGCTCCCCGCGCCGGGGGGATGTGGGGCAGGGTGGGCAGCGCCTCTGGGCAGTGCTGGCTGAGCCCCTGTGGGCTGGGAGGGCAGCAGAGGTGAGGGGAGATTTTGTTTATTCTGGAGTGTTGGTGGTGAGAAACTGCCTGGCGATTCCGGGGTGAATCCCAAGGCCTGGGTGTGAAAATAGCCTCGCCGGGGGGATGTGGGGCAAGCAGTGCCCCAAGGTGGGGCTGCCTCCCCATCCCAGCAGCAGAACAGCTCGTGGCACTGTCCCCTGGTGTCACAGCATTGCTCTCCAGCGCTGGGTGTGTGGCTGGGCCTGAGGTTGTTGCCTCAGAGCATCGTTGCAGGCACCCTCAGAGTGTTGCAGGCACGCTGCTGGTTCCTGGGGAGGGAAGGTGAGGCGTCTCCAGCATTTTGATAGGAGCTGCAACCCCTGCTTGGACTGTAGAGAGAGCCAGGACAGACTGAGAGAGCAAAGGAGAGCTGCACAGAAGAGGGGCTGGGAGATGAGTATGTGGGATAGAGGTCTGGGAATCTGCTCCTGTGCCACTGCAGAGTCACTTGGTGAAGCACAGAGCTGGGAGGGTTTCATTGGGGGTCTCCAGCTCTGTGCAGGGTGGCTTTGCTGGGGAAGGGGTGCTCAGAGTGGCAGTGCTGCTCCAGGAGGGTCCTCAGCAGCCCCCTGGCAGCTGTGCTGGTGGCAGGAGCCCCACCGAGCTGCTGGCCAGGGGCTGCCTTCCCAGCCCACCTGGAAGCCATCTGGAGCTGGGCACGGCCGGGGCTGGGTTTTGGCTTAGAGGGATTGAGGTGGAAGGATGCCAGCGAGGCACAGCCCTGCTCGGGAGCAGGAGAGGCTCTGCTCCCTCCGAAGCTGCCCTGGACAATACCTGACCCCCAGGGCTGAATTTGGCAGCCGTGGGTGAATCGCCTGGAGGCCGTGGTGTGTTCTGGCTGCAGGGGATGGTGGGTGGGGTAGAACAGCAGTGGGGCATCACCTGGGCATCACTTCCAGAGCCTGAGGACAGAGGGAACCTGCAGAAATGTCTGGGTGAAGCATTACGGTGCCCTCTGATCTGGAGTTAGCTCGGGAGCGGGGTCAGGGTGATTTTGAAGCCCTGAGGGCAGGTCTGACACGGGCTGAGCCCTGGTTTGGCTCCAAGTGGGGCCAGGTCTGCCCCAAGGGAGGAGAGGGGAGCGGGTCTGGGTGAGCTGGAGGTGGGGTGGCTGTAACGCTGCCTGGAGCTGGGAAGGGGCTCTGCACCCTCCCACCGTGCTCCTGCACTATGGATCCATAATTGATGCTCATATTTCGGACTGGCATTTCTCTGCTGTGCTTGAACCTTCATGTATCACCCGTGGCTGCTCCCACCTGAGCAAAACCAGCGAGCTGAGGCGCAGGCAAATCCTTTTCAGTCCCCTGGATCCTCCTCCTTGTGTTTTCCTGGTTTGACACTCCTTTATTATCAGGGCTCACACTTCTCAGCCTGTGTGATGTCTCTCTTAATGTATCTATTCATTAGCACTAAACACTAACTGTCTGCTTGCTAATTCCTCTGTAATTAGAGGCTCTGAATTCTTCTGCTTACACTCGGCACCGCCTGGCAGCCTTGATGTAGATCATTAGCAGTTGGTAACAGAAGCTGCAGACACAAAGGCAGAGCTGGGACAGGGGAGTGGAGGGTGTTGGGGGACAGGAGCGGGAAGGAGCTGGGGCTCCATCCTTGAACGTGTGATGGGGTTGTGCTCCTGCCACAGCTGGACAAAGCAAAGTGCCCACCATCCCTCGGGGTCCCGCAGCCCTGCAGGAAGGAAGGAAACCCCCCCTGGTCTCCCCAGGAGCACACAGGGACTGCTGGGGACCCCCTGTGCTGTGGGACTGAGGAGGATGCCCCGTCACCAGCAGCATCCAAAACCTTCAGGTGTCACCAGTGCTTCAGCAGCCACATGTACAAGGGATGGAGGGACAGGACACAGGGAATGGCTTCAAATGGACAGAGGGCAGGGTTAGATGGGATATTGGGAAGGAATTGTTCCCTGGGAGGGTGGGCAGGCCCTGGCACAGGGTGCCCAGAGCAGCTGTGGCTGCCCCTGGATCCCTGGCAGTGCCCAAAACCAGGCTGGACAAGACTTGGAGCAACCTGGGACAGTGGAAGGTGTCCCTGCCCATGGCAGGGGGTGATGAATTTTAATGTCCCTTCCAATCCAAACCATTCTATGATCCCAGGAAAAAATCTCCAGTGAGAGAGTAAGAAAACAGCCCCACAGAGCAGCCAGAAGGAAGGTGCTGAGTGTGGCCAGGTGGGTGGCACAGGGTGGTGATGGTTTGGTGACCATCATCCTGCCATGGCTGTGACCCCTGCCAGCAAACTGCACCCCCACAAACATGACCCAGCTGCCTTCCTGGGCAATACCTTCTGCCACCTCAGAGCCCGGGCTGTGGTTTCTCTCTGCTCTTCTCAGCAGGCTCTCCTCGACCTCCAGCTCCACGCTGCATCTCCAGCTCACCTGCACTCCTGCCTCTCACACCCTGCAGCTGAGCAGCACCTCAGCCCCCACAGCTCAGCATCCCTCCAGGAGTGAAATCCAGGACTCTCCTGTGCCCCAGTCCTGTCTGAAGGGACCGTGACAGAGCCTGGGTGCCACCAAAAGCCTTTTCCCAGCCATTCCTCAACAAAAGATCTGTGCCAAGAGGGTGGCTGTGAGCCATGCCAGCATCCCAAGGGGTCAAGGAGCTGAGCCTGGCCCGGGGCTCTGGCTAACACTTGACTCATTGAGAGCCATGCCAGGCACCAGCTCTTGCTGGCAGCCCCTGACTGCTAATTTGTGGCCTTTCTTTGGGGAGGGGTGGGGAATGGGGAGAGTCTTGGTGCTGTGAGGATTTGCAGGCTCCATCCACACCGTGGGCAGGCTGAGTGCCCTGGGAAAGCTGGAGGAAAGGGCTCTGTGGGCAGGAATGAGTTAATAGCAGCGGGGAGGGCACTTCTTGGTAACTGGTTCTGTCACCTGAGGAGGAAGGAAGAAGCCGTGAGCTCTGGAGTATCCAGAGAGAAATTCAAGACCTCCCAGTGGTGGGGGAAAGAGAGCATCCAGGCTCTTGGGAATGTGTCCCTTTTGTGAGCAGCTCTTGTCACAGGGGATAAGGAGGGAGGATTAGTGCTGATGTCAGAGGCTCTTGGCTGCAAACAGAGCCACAGAGAGCCATAAATGGCCCTTACAGAGGGAATACCAGGAGTGCGTGGTGGAGGAAAACGATCCACGGTCCCGATAAACCCATCAGGATGATTCCTCCCTCTCCACAGATCCAGAAAACTTGTTGTGATTATTTGCATTGTTATTCTGGGTGGCATTTTACAGCAGTATGTCACGACATGGGTTAGTGGGCCAGGTGGCATTCGGAGGTTGGACTTGGTGACCTTGGAGGTCTTTTCCAATCTTCCGTGGTTCTCTGGGTCCCTTGGGCAGGAAGATGTGCAGCTGTGCCCCGGGCTCGTGCCAGGCATCAGTAGGGTTTGGATTTTGGTGGCTGTCACAGCCCAGCTTGTGTCCCAGTCATGCAGGCTCCTCTGGGCAGGGACTCGGAGGAGCCCATGAGCTCAAGGACAGTGACCAGGCTCCAAAGCAAGGACATGGGCCACGGCCCTGCTCTGCTGAGGGTCTCCTAGCACTGGACTGAGCCCAGCCTGGTCCTGTTGCAAACCCTGAGGAATTCAGCCATGAGCTGTGGAGCACAGGCAGAGCACCAGAAAGGAGGATTTTTTCCCCTCACCTTCAATCAAAACAATTCCCAGCAGGGGCACAGAGAGGTCGGGGGGCAGGTGAGGTGAGGGGCTGGGGTGGGTAGGAGCAGATCTTCTCACCAGCCAGCCCAGCCTGCTGTTTGCTTGTCACATTAGTGATGCTGCTGGCTAGACAGGGACAGCAGAGTTGTACTGCCTGGGGCACAGGGAGTCTTGCTTTTATCTTCTCACTTTCACTCAGCATCAGAGGATGTGTCTGGCTCCCTTCTCATGGGGAGAGGCACAGCAGAGCCCACGCTGCTCCGGACACGAGCAGGAGCTGTGGCTCCTCCTGTTGTCTCTCGTGCTGCTCAGCTGGGCAAGAGTTACTGTCTGTGAAACCAGAACCTGGGGAAGTGCAGAAATTGCCTCAAAGGGCTGGACTGAGCTTTCCAGAGCTTCAAAGCTCTGAGCATTTGTTTGAGCACAGATCCCAGAATGGTTTGGGTTGGAAGGGACTTTAAAGATTATGTAGTCCCACCCCCTGCCATGGGCAGGGACACCTTCCACTCTCCCAGGTTGCTCCAAGCCGTGTCCAAGCTGGCCTTGAACTTCAACAAGATTTTGACACTCTACTTTCTTGTTTCTTCCAGAATAAAAGGCAGGGGGTTGTAACATTTGAGCATCCCAGATTCCTCATCCAACTTCCACCCACGGCAGGGCTGCTGCCAGCACTGCCTAAGGGAAGTCATGGCTTTGGGTGGACAGTTGTTGGTTATCTCCAAAGGCAGAGCTCTCCCCATGGTCCCACTGACTTGTCCCAGATCTGCAGCTCCCATCTTCACCCTGACTGGCACCAAAATGTGACGTGGCTTGGCATTTGCTGCCCTCCTCCCCTCTCTTGTCCCAACCTGTTGCCTTCACTGCACCCCCCAGGCTGCAGCAGCCGGCAGCGAGTGCCCAGGAGGGATCCCACCGTGCCCAAATCCCTTCTCCTCTGCCACTGGAGACCGTCTGCAGCAGATGGAAGGAGCTTTGCCAGCTGCTGGCTCTTCAGGAGCCTCTTCCCACCCCTGTGGGGGGCTGCTGGCAGAGCAGGGGATGGGCTGCACTGCTGGAGCTTCCCGAGCAGATGCCCTTCCCTGCCCGCCACCATCTCTGTGGGCTCCTCCTCCTGCTGACTCCCAGGCTTCCCCACTGCATAAATTACACCCTGAGTTTGAGGATCGTTTTTCCCACACCTGCCTTGGGCTTCAGAAACCTTTTCCCATGTATCTGGAGCTGACTTTGGTCAGAAAACAACAGTCTGTCCGTGATGGATGGGGTGGAAAGTCCCTTCTGCTGAAGCAGGGGCTCCCCCAGTGTGCCCCCATCCCTGCTCTGTGCTGGGAGCTGCTGGGGAGGCTCCAGGGCTCACCTTTCCCTCCTGTGTTCCAGGGGGTTGGTTTATCTCTCCTGCTGCCCTTGGCAGTGCCCTGGGGTGGGTGGGGATGCTGGAGGTTGGAGCAAAGGGGTTACTGGAGCCTCCTGGCCGGGTGTCCCTCGGTCCTCCCCGGGGTCCCTGGGGGTGAGCGGGGTCCCTGTGGGAAGGGATGAGTCTCTGTGTGGCCCTGTGCAGGCAGGAGGATGCTCCTGGGCTTCCCCAGCCTGGTCCATGGCCATCCCTGCCCTGGCAGGGGTGCAGGGGCTGGGGCTGGGCACGGAATGCTCTTCCCAATGGAAAAAAAAATGGTATTTCCAAAATCTTCCCCTGCACTCAGGGAACTGGTGGAGTTTGCCGTGCAAGAGAGCAAGGGAAAAAGTTCAGTCACACATTAGCAAGAATTAGTGATGCTCCAGGGGCTGGAACCCCTCCAGAGCCAGGCTGGGTGAGCTGGGGGGGTTCACCTGGAGGAGAGAAGGCTCCAGGGAGAGCTCAGAGCCCCTTCCAGGGCCTAAAGGGGTTCCAGGAGAGCTGGAGAGGGACTGGGGACAAGGCCTGGAGGGACAGGACACAGGGAATGGCTTCAAATGGACAGAGGGCAGGGATGGATGGGATATTGGGAAGGAATTGTTCCCTGGGAGGGTGGGCAGGCCCTGGCACAGGGTGCCCAGAGCAGCTGTGGCTGCCCCTGGATCCCAAGGCCAGGTTGGACGGGGCTTGGAGCACCCTGGGACAGTGGAAGGTGTCCCTGCTCATGGCAGGGGGTGGAAAGGTCCCTTCCAACCCAAACCATCCTGTGATCCCACGGATCTGCAGCAGACATCACTCTTTCAAGGACTTCAGCTCGGAGCTTTCTATGTTAGAAGTTTTGAAGTCAGGTTGTTCCTAAGGGCAGTTATCGTTGCAATTAATTGGCACTTTTTTGGAAAAGTATCATTTTACGGAAAATCCGTGGGGCAGGTTGGAGGCGTGGGGGTCTGGCTCCCACCGTGTCCCTGCTTCCCCTTTTGTGGGGCCATCCCCTGATCTGCAGCAGATGAGTGCTCCACGTGCAGAGGGGGCCGGGAGGTGGGGACACCCTTGGCACCGTGTGACCCCAACTCTGCTCCAGCAGCGGCCTGGGGGGTGCCAGGATCCTCTGGAGCAGCTCCTCCGTGTGGAGCGAAGCCCTGCAGGCCGGGTGGCACATGCAAATGGGGGCTGCAAACCCCACCGAACAAAGAGCACAAACACAGCCAAACCCTCGGCTGCCCGGGCCAAGTCGCTGGGCTTGTGGCATTAGCAGCTGCTTTAAAGGCTGTAATCTACACCAAAGCCTGCCTTGATTCGAGTGGGGCCGCAGCCAGGACCAGCTTTGGGCTGCTTTGCCATGTTTTTAAGATTTTCCAGCGTTTGTAGTTAGAGACTCGAGGAGCTGCAGGCTGGGCCCACTGGGAAGTTTTCCAGACACTTGACACAGCGTGGGTACCAGCCTGATGGAGCCGAGAGCCTCGGGAAAAAAAACCTCACACGCTGTGAAACACCGATTTTCCAGAGCTCCAGCGAGTCCAGGAATATCCAGACCTGAGAATTTTTACTCCTTTAAGGACAAATGTTGTTTATTAAAGAGCCCCAGTGCTGCCATCCCTTGCTTTCCTCAGCTTCTGCTGGAGAGAATTGGTTCCAAAAGCGTGTGGCTCCTGAACTTGCCATCACAGGGGCAGAGCTGGGACAGGAATTGGGGGACAAACGTTGTAATAGTCCAAGGAATAGTGAACCCTTTTAGCAGGAGAGTCTAGCACACATAAGTAGAGGTAGAGGGGCTTCTGGAGGTCTCCAGCCCAACCTCCCAAGCAAAGCAGGGTCCCCAGGGAGGGCAGGTCAGGGGAATCCTCCCTTCTTCCCTTCCTCATCCAGGTGTTCCTCACTGTGGTGTGCTCAGGTTGGAGGAAGGCATCTGAACTCAAATCCATTCTCCAGGAGGGCCCAAGGTGTGCAAGCCTGTGCTGCTTAGATGGCAGGAGAGAGTTTTACCCAGAAAAGCAAAAAACGAGGAAGGTTTTAACCGGAGAAACCGATTTTTCAGTTCGATACCTGGATGTGTTTGGACTCGGAGCTGAACAGGAGCACAAAAACCTGGGGCCTTGGGGTCAGTGGTGGGACCTGGCGTGGGGCCAGGTGGAGCATTGGAGCATTGACCAGTGACAGTCACCTGCTGGGCACTGCGTGGCACTGGGGTGCCATGGGGCAGGCAGGGGGGGCTGCTTTGGAGTGGGTGTCCTGTGGGTGAGACAGAGGTGACAGACATCCAGGTCTCTGGGAACGTGGGGGTCACTTGTCCTGGCTGTCCCCTCTGCCCACGCCGGAGAAGCAGAGGTCAGCCCCACCCCTGTGCCTGCTCCAGCTGCCTGAAGCCTTGCACAGAGGCCCTGTGTGCTCCTGCCACTTCAAACACAGCTTTCCAGACTGCTGGAGCCTGGATCCCAGCCTAGAGGTCTCCAAGCCCTGTGGATTGAAGGTCAGGGCAGCCCTTGCTCCGTGACTGATCACAGCACCGTGCTGGCTGCTGCTGTCACCTCCAGCCTCACTGCAGGGTGTGGGAGCCCTGTCCTGGGGGCTGCCCTGCTCTGGACCCTCGGGGAATCCTGTTCCCCACGGGTTGGAGCTGCCTGGGTTGTCCAGGCTGACGGGGCCCTGGGTGAGGGCAGTGAGAGGGAAACTTGGCCCCTTCCCCCAAGGTGTTCCCAGTCTCCCCCTTGGCCACAGAGGCAGGACAGTCACGGGCATCCCCTGCCAGATGCTCTGACAGAACTTTCTGCTCTGACAGCGATGCCTTAGATTTTGACGCTTATATTTTTCGAATTCTGTATTGCCTACTGTGTAACTCTGAGATGCTTTGTAGCCTGTGAGCTGCTGTTCTCTCATGCTAAGAGAGACATAACAAAACCTCTCTGGTCCTGCTCTTTAAGTACACCTAGACTGTACCGCCCCAAAGCCTCTAAAAGGGGGCAAGCTGGGAGAAATTGCAAAGTTTTAATTGGCGAATTTATCCTGATATGCAAAGGGACCAAACCTATAAAAGTGTGAAAAACTCGGGACTCGTTGTCCATCTGGGGGTCCATCTTTGTGTCCAGCCTGGAGCCCTTGGCTCCCCAGGGTGCACCTTTGAAGGTGTTTTGAATAAACACCCACCTTTTTTCCCTTACTCCTGCCCAGTCTCTGTTTCTAGGTGGCCTCTCGAGGCATCAGCAGAACTTTCTCCCCCACATCGCCCCGTTCCGTGTCCCGTGGCCCCTGGGCCATCCCGGTGCATTTCCCGGCCGCTCTGTCTCCAGCCGCGGGTCAGGCGCTTAATCCCGACCCCGATCACAGCCGCTGCTGCTCGGGGTAATTGAAAATGCCAGAATTCCCTGCTGACCCTCCTATAATGAAAGCGGTTCCCCCCGTCCGGTAACCCGACACTCCCGGGACCGGGATCTGTCAGGAGGGCTCCGAGGAGATGCTGGAAAGCTCCCAGCTGTTCACCTCGCCTTTTCCCCTGGGTGATTTCAAAGTGCTGCCGGGGAGAGGCCACGGGCCGGGCTGGCTTTGCTCTCTCTGCGTCGGGAGTGTTTTCCAGAGCAAATGTTGACTCTGTCTGACATGACATGGGTTAGTGGTATTAAAGCGATCAGAGATAGGGGGTTTGCTGCCTGTAACCCGACTCTCCCGGCTAAGCCGGCGGAGGAACGGGACGCTTTGATTTTACCGGGATCTCCCCGCTGGCAGGGAGAAGGGGCTGAGCCTTGGCACTGGCAGGTGAAGGGGGGCTGGCTGCAGAGTGGGGGGCAGATTGCGTGGCAGCCTTTCAAATGGGTCTAAAGACGATGAAAGAGAAGCTGGAAAGATGCTGGTGTCCCCCCTGCAGGCTGGAGGACACAGTCCCACCAAACAACTCGCAGAAGGTGCTGCCAGCAGCGGAGTGCCAGCCCCTGGGCTGCTCCCTGCACTGCTGCCCTGGCTGGTGGCACTGCCTTTCCCACTTTATTCCCTTTACAGCAGAGCTCCAGCTTCCCAGGCTGCACAGTGTGACCTCCCACAGGTCACTGCAGCACCGAGGCTGCAAAGGGACCCTGGAGATGGACATTGTCCAGTGTGCGGCTGGATGTGGGCTTTTCACTGGGAGCCAGAGCTCCTAAAAACCACTGGCAGTGGTGGTGGCCCCAGAGTCAGGACCCGACACAGAAAATTGGCCTCTGCTGTCAAAATCTGTTAGACAGGGATGCCCTGATGGGTCCCTCGGGATGGGATGAAGCAGGATATGCTGAATCATAAAATCACAGAATCCCAGACCCAGCGGGGTTGAAAGGGACATTAAAGATCATCTTATTCCACCCCCTGCCATGGGCAGGGACACCTTCCACTGTCCCAGGTTGCTCCAAGCCCTGTCCAACCTGGCCTTGGACACTTCCAGGGATGCAGGGGCAGGTAGAGGTGGGATAAGAGGCAGGTGACCTCAGGATGTTGAAAAAGCAGGGCTGGGAGAAAGGAACAGCTCCCAGATGAAAGCTCTTGTTGAATTAAAAATGAAGATGTCCTAGGAGATGTCCTGAGGCTCCCAGAACTGCTCAGAGTTGGTGATGTTGTGGGGATGGGCTGGAGAGGGAAACACGTGAGCTGCCTAAGAACCCTCAAATCAACTCAGAGACATAAAAGCAAGGAGGAAAATGGGCCTATTTCTTTCTCATTGCCCCGAAACAATTCTTCATTGTGTGATGCCCCCCTGCTGCTTTTTGTCAGCTTTCTCCTAATGAACTTCCCTGAGCTTTAGAGGGAGTTTTACCAATTACATGAATTTTGGATGCGTCGAGGATCTCTCACCCCGCTCCCAGCAGGACTGGGATGATAGGAAATGCAGCAACAGCCTCATGCCCCTGTTCAGTAGGGAGGTGTAAGGAGTGAGGAACCTGAAATCATCTCCTCCCTTCCCTGAGCACAGCCAAAAAAGCCCAGTGGAAGTGCCCAGTGGAGAGGGAAGAGCAGCTCAGCAGGGCTGGGCTGAGGCAGGGCAGTGTCACCTGTCAGACCTCAGCGAGGAGGTGGCTGCTGTCTCTGGAGCTGAGAGATGGATCCTGCCTGCTGAACTCAGCTCTGAGGTGTACCTGTGGAAAGGAGATGAACAAAAACTTGGGAAAGGTAGAGGAGAGAGTCATCAGGCTGATAAGTGTGTGAAGTGCTCAGGAAACTACTTGGATAACAGAAAGGAATCACAGATTCATTGGCTGCTTTGGGTTGGAAGGGACCTTAAAGATCCTCCAGTTCCAACCTTCCATGGACAAAAAGGAAATATTTTCACTATCTTTCAGTTCTTCCACGAGGACAAAATTCCTGTGCAGTCCCCTGGTGTCTGTGATAAGAGGAGCAGTGACTGAGGACATGCTGTGGGGAGGTTCCTGCCCTTCCAGAGCCACTCCCTTGCCCGAGGTGTAGGAAAAGTGCTGAGGTTGCTGTAGTCATTCACCTCATCTGCCTCCTCCCACCGTGCAGCACATTTGCCTCATTAAGCTCGTTAGATGAGCCCCACCTCATGCATTTGGGCCTTTTGCTGAGCCAGACAAGGGCAGGTTCACCAGGTACCAGCAGCAGATGAGTCACACACGTCCTGCTGTAGCTCTTGTCTTGTACAGCTCCCTCAGGAGGGGCAGGAGATGCCCTGGAGAATCCTGAACTGGGGCTGGGGTCAGTGCATGGAACTGGAAGAACATCCCAGACACCTCACTCCTACCAGGAGGAAGCTGAAGCTGAGGAGCTTCTCCAGCTGCAAGGCCACTGAAGCTGTGCCTAAATCAGGGGGGTGTTGCCACATCCTGGTGTTGTGTGGGACAACTCTGGCTGTGCATTTCCCCTGTCCTGGAACAGCCTTACCTAAATCAGGGGATGTTTCCAATCCCAGACCTGTGGTGGGACAGCTCTGACTGTACATTTCTCCTGCCCTAGAATAGCCTTACCTAAATCAGGGGGTGTTTCCAATCCCAGAGCTGTGGTGGGACAGCTCTGGCTGTACACTTCTCCTGCCCTGGAACAGCCTTACCTAAATCAGGGGGTGTTTCCAATCCCAGACCTGTGGTGGGACAGCTCTGGCTGTGCATTTCCCCTGCCCTGGAACAGCCCAGTGTGTGAGTGTGGGCTCAGTTCCCAGAGCAGGTGGCAGACACCACGGGCTGGCTCTGTGCCCCCCTCAGTCCGGTGCCATCCCTGCCTCAGGGCATCCCCAGCACGGTCACATCTTCCTTCCCAGCCTTGTCTCCAGAGACAGAGATGTTTGTCTTGAAAATCACAGATGTCCTGTGGAATCTGTGTCGACAAGGAAGCAGCGAGCTCCAGCAAGAGCTGACAGGCTCCAGAAATGTTACCTGTGTTTTATCTTCACGCCAGCGTGAGAAACTGTTCCCAGGAGTTTGGAAATATGTGACCTGCAGCAGTGGGACTGGGATGTCAGGGCGGGAGGGGAGCAGTGCCACGAAACAAGGGGAGGGCTGAGGTGACACAGAGGGTTTCAGGTTGTTGGGTAATGGGGCTGGGCTGAAGCAGGAGTGGGTGGAAGGACTGGCCTCAGGATCTATTAGAGTCATGGAATGGTTTGGGCTGGAATGGCTCTTAAAGATCTCATCCCACCCCCTGCCATGGGACACCTTCCACCAGACCAGGGTGCTCCAAGCCCTGTCCAACCTGGCCTGGGACACTTCCAGGGGTGGAAGCTCTCTGCTGTCCTTCTAGTTTTGTTCTCCTGGACAAAACTAGAGCTCAACAACACCGCTGAGGCTAATCCACATCACACCTTCCTTCAGGAGTGGGAAACCCAGGCAGGTGAAGGGAAATGGTGCAGCAGCGTGGTGGCAAACCTTGAATTACCCAAACCCAGCCCCTTGGTACCCAGACACTGGACATCCTGGGAGCTGCAGTGCTCTGAGTCAGAAAAGCAGCAGTCAAGAGGCAGACGGTGGATCAGAAAAATGGCTTTTGTTGGTGGGTTGGAGAGGAGTTGCCCAGTGGTAATTCACTGTGATGTGCAGGAACATGCTGGGGCCATGCTTGTCCGAGCACCACGGTCCTGCCACTGCAATCCCAGCTGGCACAGCTCCTGTCACTGCCCCTGATGCCAAGGAGAGCCAGCCTGGGGCGGGGTGAGAGGCGCCTTCCTTTGGGTGCTGCTCCTCCAGGCTGTTTCTCAGAGCTGTCAGAGGAGTTGTTCTTCCATGAAATATTGCAAGGGTTGGACTTGGGAAAAGCCCATCTGAGTGCAAATATCTCTGCATCCATTTGGCCTGGCATGCAAGCGATGGGGAAGCTTTCCTGCTACCACTCTCCAGTCCTCTCCCACCCCTGAGGCTTCCCCTGAGCCCTGGAGCTGCTGCAGTGGTGAGCCCGTGCTGGCAGACGTGCCAGGGCTAACGCTGGGCTGCAGCTCCTGCTCTCCAGGGCTGGGCTGGGCTGGGCTGGGGGAGGCCTGGGGTGGCCCTGCACTGACGTGGATGTGCTGGCAGTGCCAGCAGCCAGCTGGGCACGGGGAGGGCACGGACACGTGCTCGTCTCACCGGTCTGGGGTGCGGGGAGGGGAGGCAGCACTGGCACCCGTGGGTGTCAGCCCTGCAGCGAGGGCGGGCGGGTGTCGGCTGCTCTGCTGTCAGCACCTGGAATGGAGAATATCCCAGCTTGGAAGGGACCCACAGGGATCATCCAGTCCAGCCCTGCACAGACACCCCAACAACCCCACCCTGTCCATCCCTGGCAGCGCTGTCCAAACGCTCCTGGAGCTCTGGCAGCCTCGGGGCCATGCCCAGTCCCTGGGGAGCCTGGGCAGTGCCCAGCACCCTCTGGGGGAAGAACCTTTCCCTGATATCCAACCTAAACCCCCCTGACACAGCTCCGGCCATTCCCTGGGTCCTGTCACTGTCACCAGAGCAGAGATGGTTGCTGCCCCTCAGGAAGAAGCTGCAGACTCCCATGAGCTCCCTGATGCCACAGGACTGAAAGCAGCCCCACGCCCTGGTCCCTGCCCCACGGGCACGGCTCCCGGGCAGCTTTCCCACGGCGTGGCACCCTGGCCGAGTGTCCGGCCGTGGCCGTGGCCGTGGCAGCTGCCCGGGCTGTCTGCGGGGCTGGCAGGGCCCTTTGTGCCCGGGCCGAGCGGCGTGGGGGCCGGCAGTGGGCGGGTGGCTCTCCATTGTCAGCGTGTCAGGTCAGCTTTGCGTTGCCTGCTCAGGCTGCTGGATGCACCTCCCGAGACTGGCATGTGCAACTTGCAGCCCCAGCCTGCCCCAGCCTTGGGAAGCTGCTCTGTGCAAATGGAAAAGGACAAACCCCCCGATTTCCCCGCGGCAGGCAGGGAGGAGGGCACGGTGTGGGGCTGGCGGGGCTTTTCCCAGTGGAACAGTGCTGTGCTTGCTCCAACCTTGGGCTGATTTTGCCGTGGAATTGCCCATTTTCCTGCTCGAGGCACTGTCCTATGTGTTTTCTGACTACCAGGTCAGCAGGACCATTTTTTTTCTCCCCTAGCTGCTCTCCACAAACAGCAAAATCCAGGATCTCTCGACCTTTGGACAGCCCTCCCAGTGCAGGAAGTGAATTCCAAAGCTGGAGACAGCAATAACCCACCTGCCCCCCTCCTGCCAGGGTGGGGGTCCTTCCTGTGCAGTGTCTGACTGTCCCCCTCCTCCTCCTCTCTCTTCCAGCCCCCTCTGCCGTGTCCATCATGCACCAGGTGAGCCGCACCGTGGACAGCATCACCCTGTCCTGGTCCCAGCCCGACCAGCCCAACGGAGTCATCCTGGACTACGAGCTGCAGTATTACGAGAAGGTACTGAGGGAGCTTGCCAGGGTCACCTACAGGTTTTGGGGAGAGGAGGGGGTGCAGAGCTTCCCTTAAGGGCATGCAGAGGTTGGTTGGTTGGTTGGTTGGTTGGTCAGTAGGAGACTTCTCTTGCTGCATTTGTCACGTGGGTGAGTGGCCATCAACCCTTCGGGGTCCAGTGATGGTTCCAGTGGCTCAAGTGCAGAAAACCCACTGGGCACTCAGGAGCTTCTCCTGTCACCTCCACAGCACTGGTGGCAAGTGGAGCCATTGCAGGGAGAGCAGGGTAGCCAAGGTCCAGGCTAATTTTCCCTTTCCATGTACTGGGTTATCAGCAGGAAGTGGGAGTGACAGGGAACATCCAGTCCCAGGTTGGAGCACACTCAGGGGGTGCCCACTCTTGGAGATTGTCTGGGGTGTTGTCCCTGGGTGCATTTACCCCCCAGGTGAGTTTGGCATCCCTTTAGCATCCTGATGATGTGCAGGGAGAAGGTGTCCCATGCTCCCATGAGGGTCCACGCTGCACATTGGAGTCAGTGTGAAGGGATCCCACAGCTCTGGCTCTTCCATCCCTGAGGAACCTGCTCCTTCCATAACCTCCCTGTCCAGGCAAACAGCTGGATTTCAGTCTGGGCTGTGCCAGGGTGTCCATCCCACCAGTGGCTGCTCAGAGACCTGAGGACCACGTGGATGTTGGTCCCAGGACCTGCCAGGCTGAACTTCATCCCTGCATCCCAGGGGAGATGGGGAGCAGGAGACTTCTCCTTCCAGGAGTCTGCCCCCTTGCACAAGAGCTTATAAACTATACATTATAAATTGCAAACTAACTAATTAAAAAGCTTTATGATTAAATGGAACTGAAAGTATTTTTCCCAGCAGTTGCCGGAAGAAATGATTAATCCCCCCCACTGCCTGCCTGTGACCTATTTTCTCATCACCAAGAGCCAGAGGGAGAATGGGGAGGAGGGGGGGCTCCTTTGTAAGCTGTTAAATAGGTCCTGACCTATATTGCATAAATCACAGCCATTTATTTTGACCCTTGGAAATGATCCCAGAATACGTGGCAAGATGGATGAGTAGATAACAAGACAGATCTGGGAAGCCAGAGGGGTCCTTTCCCTGGGGACCCTCAATGTAGAGGCAGAAGATCTCGGGGAGTTAATTCTCCTCCTCTTACTTTATCTTAGTCTCTCACCCTCTTTCTTTCTTCCCCCGCTCTGTTTTCTGGGGGAGGCTGTAAATAAAGGGAATTTTTGTCTAAAAAGTGGTGCTGCTGGTGGTGGCCGGTCTTTGCAGGCAGCCACATCTGCCTGTCCCGTGGTCAGAGTTAGGGCACAGCACGTCCCTGATGGTGGGGACAAGTGGCCCCACTCCCAGGCAGTGTGTGGAGCACTGAGCCTGGCACAGAGGGCAGAGCTGGGCTGAGGTGCTCCCTGCCCTGGTATTTCAGAGAACCATGGAATCATCCCAGAAATGTTTGGGTTCAAAGGGACCTTAAAGCTCATCCAGTGCCACCCCCTCCACGGGCAGGGACACCTTCCACTGTCCCAGGGTGCTCCCAGCCCTGTCCAGCCTGGCCTTGGGCACTGCCAGGGATCCAGGGGCAGCCACAGCTGCTCTGGGCACCCTGTGCCAGGGCCTCACCACCCTCACAGGGAACAATTNCCTTGGAGCATCTCCAGGGCCTCCTCTGGACTCTCTCCAGCAGCTCCAGGTCCTTCCCGTGGTGGGACCCCAGGGCTGGGGGCAGCATTTGGGGGGTCTCACCAGAGCAGAGCAGAGGGGCAGAGTCATTTGAACCCCCTGGAACGTTTTTTTTGCTGGTTTTTGGTTTGAAGAAGGCCCAGCTCTATGTGCCCAACCCAGATGTTTGTGTGTGCACAGGGACACCAGATCCTGCTCTGGCTGCTGGGCACAGCTGAGGCCCAGCCTAGTCCAGCCATTGCCCTGCTGAGTTTTGCAACCAAAAGCCATTTACTGGGTCCCTGGGAACAGTCCCAAAATGCAGGGCTTTGGCTGTGCTTGCTCCTCCCCTGCTTCCCATCAATCCAGCAGTTGGATGTGGTGTGTGACATATCCCAGGTGTGTTCTCACTCCACTGCCAGTCTGTGCAGAGGTGATTTCCTTCCAAATATTTCATTGCAAACTGTCCCATGTGCTTCTGAATGCTCAGCAAAGATCTCTGGAGCTGGTTAAGTTGTTTCTGGTGGAATTTTTTTTTCTTCCCCAGCTGAGAATTATGTTTTATTTTCATGAAAACAGCTCAGATGAAGAATAGCATCATACACATTGTGTATAGAAAACATCTTGGCTCTTCATTTTTAATAGATTCTCTTCTATATAAAGACATAAATTAAATGAAAAAAAAAATAGAAGAATTTACTTTAGCGTTGGCAGAAAAGAGCTGTTCACAATACCTGAAACAAAGGTGTATTTTTGTTTCCCTTCCACAGATTATTTATAACACTGCTATTCTTAGATGCCATTAAAAGTGCCTGTACAAAGGCAACATTATGAGTTTCTTCCACGTGGAGCTGGAGCAAATCCGTGCAGATTGTTGCACAAACACTGCCTGACGTGGCTGCTCTCTGCAGCCCTCACCTTAATGTGTTTATTTTTCACTTCCAAGAGGCACCTGCCAACGTTTGTCTTATTAAACATGTCTGTGTTGTCTTCATTTAGAAAGGGCGTGGCAGTTTTTATCCAAAGTTGCCAAACTCACCCCGGACTGTGGGAACTGGAGGCCCACTGCAGTGTCAAGCACTGCAAAGAGTAATTAGCTCTCCTCATTATGCAAAATGATTGGGTTTGATGATGCTCAGAGTCACCCATTTTGTAACATTCAGCCCAGTTTGGTCACCAGGGCAAGATTTTAGGAGGCAGAGGAGCCCTTTGGGGTCTCCAGCCAGTGCTGGGTGGAGAAGGGGCATGGGCAGGCTGGGGGTGAGGGGTGCAGGAGAGGTGCCCTGTGAAGGTGGAGGTGGAAGCAGAGCCCTCCTGGTGCCCAGGAGCTTCTGGCCAGAGCCCAGCACCCCCAGGACAGGGTGTCCCCAGGGCTTGGACCAAGCTGGGTGTCCCCAGGGCTTGGGCCAAGGGTGCTGGAGATGCTGCTCCTGGGCTGACTCAGGGACATCCCTGCCCGTGTCAGGGGCTGGGAACAAGATGGTCCTGAAGGTCCCTTCCAACCCGAACCACCCTGGGATTCCATGATTCTCTGACCCCATGATTCTGATTCCATGATTCTCTGACTCCATGGTTTTGATTCCATGATTCTCTGACGTTTTGGGCACTGTCCTGCAGTGTTGGAATCCCCAAACCTGAAGCCAAAGCCGCTGCCTGGTGTTTGCCATCTGTCCTGAGGTGGGGCTGCCCCTTCACCCACCACCCCTTACTTAACCCCTTAAGACTGTAAGCTTTAGATAAATGAACAAGAAGGGTGGATGCCGAACTTGTAAATGTATAAAAAAAGAACTGTACCTTTCCATTTAAATGAGCATATTTCAGCAGAAGTTAAGCTTAGCTTTACCCAAACTCATCACTCAAATGTAACAGAGAACAAACCAAACAGAACATAAAGTTGACATTGTAACTAAACAGAAATTAATCTGAATATAATTTAGGCTTAAAAAAAATTAGCTGCCCAAACCCTTGGAGGGGGCTCTGTCCTGAGAGGACTGTGAGTTCACGGAGAGGGAGAGGGAACCCTGCCAGGGAGCCCTGGGATAGCCCACCTGCACTGCCAGTCCCTGCCACTGTCCAGGACTCAGCTGGTTTGGGAGAGGCATTCAGGCACTCAGAGAATATTCAGACAACAATTTAGGTTGGAAGAGCCCTCCAAGATCAGTCCAACCTTCACCCAACACCCCGATGCCCACCAAGCCACATTGCCAAGTGCAACATCTAATTTTTTGAACACTTCCAGGGATGGGGACTCCAGCACTGCCCTGGGCAGCTGTGCCAGTCCCTGCCAACCCTTTTAATGAAGAAACGTTTCCTTATATGGAGTTTGCATTCCCTTGGCACAGCTTGAGGCCGTTTGCCATGTCCCACTTGATGGGGTACATGGCTGGGGGCACCAACGTTCTTGAGCTGCCCCCACACGTGGTGGATCCCTGTGAGAGTCCAGGAGCTGTGGGTCCCAGAGGTGCATCCCAAAATGCAGCTGTGTGACGGTTGGCACCCGGCCCTGCCGTGGCTGTGCCCTGCTGTGTTTGCCCCCAGGGCCGTGGCAGATGCCACTGTGCAGGCTCACAGGAGCTCTGCCAAATGCACTCAGTTGACATTTTTTCCTTGGCTTTTTTACTTTTTTTTTTTTTTTTTTTTTAATGGGACTTTTTAGAAGCAATTTTTGTAAATCCTTTGGGTCTCTCACAGCCTACCCATGTTTCGAGAGACTCTTTCTTTGTTGAGCAGACTTTGGTTTCAGCTTCAGTTTGACTCGTGGGAAGGGGAACCAGATGAGGACTCAAAAACAAACCAGTGTGTTGTTTTGAATCAGGATTTCCAAACTCAAACCAAAGTCAGCAGAAAGAAAACCCCTAACACCACAAATTTCTGCTTGGACTTGGGCTTTAAACCACCTGGGATGCACTGGGGCTGCTGCAGGAGCCCAGAGAGGGGAAAGGGGAGAAGTGTTTGAGGTGAATGTGCAGGTTCTGGAGAGGTGATGCCAAGGTGAAAGGATATCTTCGATAAGGGAGGGTGGGGAGGTGTAAATGCTTTTTCCTTGTGGTCTGGGATTAAAGGAGAGCACATCACAAGCACACCTTCCTCAGCCAGGCAGACATCAATTTCCCAGGCTATCAACCACCTCGTCGGCTTGGCCATTACATTCCATTTAAAGTCCTCCAGGAGCAGGGATGAGGTTCTCCAGAAGAGTCAGACAAGCGATTTTAAAACAACTGTGCTGTTAGTGCCCTCCAAGGGCCTGGGAGGATTCATCCAAGCCCTTGAGCTCTAAAACTGTAAACATTTCCTGACCTATTTCTCTCCTGGCCTGCCTGGGAAAGGTCCAAGGGAGTGCTGAGGCCTGATCGGACAAACGAGGCCATGAGTTTGCTGTGTGCTCCTCTTTCCTCTGTGTGTATCTGCACTTGAGCTTTTCACTGTCATCAACCTCGTTATCAGAGACCCCAGTGACAACCAGGGACCTTCAGCACCAGGTCCAGATGCATAAAGCAGATATTGTAGCTTTTAGAAGAGAAAAGTGTTCCTGAACACTGTTAATAGTGGAGGTTTCCCAGGTGTTTCATGGAATCACAGGGTGGTTGGGGTGGAAGGGACCTCAAAGCCCATCCAGTGCCACCCCCTGCCACAGGCAGGGACACCTTCCCCTGTCCCAGGTTGCTCCAAGCCCCGTCCAGCCTGGCCTTGGGCACTGCCAGGGATCCAGGGGCAGCCCCAGCTGCTCTGGGCACCCTGTGCCAGGGCCTGCCCAGCCTCACAGGGAGGAATTTCTTCCCAATATCCATCTAACCCTACTCTCTTTCAGGCCAAAGCCAGTCCCCCTTGTCCTATTCCTCCACACCCCTACACGTAATGCAGAGCTCCCCTGCAGAAGGATTTGCCATCAGCATTTCCACCCCTAGGGTTTGGCCACACACTTGAAGAAACACATTCCTGCCAGGCCCCTCTCTTACCACCATCCCCACCAGAGCTCAACTGCTCAACCACTGCTCAACCAACAGCTTGAGACAAGAAATGAGCTCGATTCAAGGCCAGGTTGGATGGTGTGGGCAGGCCCTGGCACAGGCTGCCCAGAGAAGCTGTGACTGCCCCTGGATCCCTGGCAGTGCCCAAGGCCAGGTTGGACACTTGGTCTAGTGGAAGGTGTCCCTGGAAGGAGGTGGAACTGGATGAGCTTTAAGGTCCCCTTCTGACTGAAACTGTTCCATGATTCTGTGACCACAAGGTCCCGGACAGGAGGGTGCAGCCAGGTGGTGTCAGTCTCTCCTTCCAGGGAAGAAGCAACAGGACAAGAGGACATAGTCTCAAGCTGTGCCTGGGGAGGTTCAGGCTGGACAGCAGGAATCATTTCTTCATGGAAAGGGTGCTCAGACCTTGGAAGGGGCTGCCCAAGGAGGTGGTGGAGTCCCCACCCTGGAGGTGTTCAAGAAATGACTGGACATGGCACTCAGTGCTGTGGGCTGGGGACAAGGTGGGGATCGGGCACAGGCTGGACTTGATGGTTTTGAAGGATTTTTCTAACCTTAATGATTCTGTGGGACCTTCCTTCTGCCTGCTTGCCCCTTCGTTACCCTCTGTCCATCAGCACCCCACTGCAGAAGTTGGTGAGGAGAAGTAGGTGCTTTCTCTTTCCAGGGAGTTTCACTCTGACCTCCTGTTCCCATGGGAAAAGCAGAAATGTCTCCATGCCACCCGTGTCATGTCAGAGCTGGGACAGAGCTCAGTCCCTTGGTCACACCCTCAGTCACACTTACAGGGTTCCCCAAACCTCCTGTCTCAGGTTCTGCCAGGCTCTGCTGGAGTCTGACGAGGTGACCCCTCCTCACCGAGGGTGCAGGGGGGTCCCGTGCAGTGATCTCAGGAACTCAGCAGATCTCAGGGACTCACTGGGAACTCACCAGCTCAGATTTTGAGCTGCTTCTCCTCTGTTCCGCCTGGTGATCTGCCAGGGCAGCCTGACCTGCCAGACTCGAGGTGCAGCCAGGAGAGACGAGCACCTTCAGTGTCACTGCAGGCACTGGATTCCAAAATCTCTGCCTGCACCTCCTTTTCTCGTGTTCTTGCTCACAGCTGGGCTTTCCTACGAGCTCTCTGTTTCCCAGAAGCCTTGTGCTGCTGGCGTTGCTGTTTTGCCCTGACTTTTGGGACTTCATGGCAGCCAGGCTCCCAAACACCTCTCTGGCTGCATTCAGGACCCTCTGTCATCCTCCTCTGTTGGCTGCACATCCCTGGGAGACAGGGACTGCCTGTTCTCTTGTCTGAGGAGATCCTGCCCACCCCCCAGTGCTTCTGGACTACGGGCACAGCTCCCAAGGGCAGCAATGGATCCATCACCCACACAAGGGGGATGCCATCTGCACCAGTGTGGGACTGCCCCAGTCCTCAGCTACAACCTGCAGACAGGAGGCAGAACAAAAGTTTGGAAATAGTCTTATTATCACTTAGAAATCTGCTCTTGGGGTCCCCAGCCTTGGAAACTTGGCTGTGGCCCCTGGAGAAGCAGGCCCTGGGCAGTGGGGTGGGAGCAGAACTTCTCCTGAGGTCCAAAACCCAGTGTTCAGGTGGGCTTTACCTCCTGGCAAGGGGAGATGGGAGATGGGGAAGAGGAAATGGAGTGTGCTGAGGCCGGATAAGGCACAGCAGGAGGGCTGGGGGAGGACAGTGCTGAGAGAAAGGCACAAAGAGGAAAGAGCTCCCCATTTCCATTGACCTCAAGGCTTAGAGAAGCAATGTGGGTTTTCTAGCTACTGCCTTCTTTAGAGCCTTTCCTGAGAGGTGGGGAACGACCCAGGGATATCCACGCTGACATCCCTGAGTCTGTGTCTCCCTGCCCGGAGCAAAGACCTGATTGTTCAGACCTTGGTGGTCTCTCCACCCTGCTCTCCTGCCCCTCCTCCTTCCAGAAGCGCAGTGCCCCATCCTGGACTGATTTCTCTGAAGGTGGGTCTGTGTTCTCTCGGCAGGATCTGAGCGAGCTGAACTCGACCACGGTGAAGAGCCCCACCAACACGGTGGCCGTGCAGAACCTCAAGGCTGGCACCATCTACGTGTTCCAGGTGCGGGCACGGACCGTGGCCGGCTACGGCCGCTACAGCGGGAAGATGTATTTCCAGACCATGACTGAAGGTGAGTCTGCAGCTGCCTCTGGAGGGTGGCTCGGGGTCCAGAGACACGTGGAGGTGGCCACTGGTCCCCTGGCTGTCAGTCCCCTCAAGGGTGTGGTGACAAATCACATTCAAGGCCTGGAGAGAGGCCTGGGTGCTTGGTCCATGCAGGGAATGCTCCAGATTCTGCCCAGCTTTTCTGCTGAGGGGATGTGTCTGCTCAGCTGGATGGAGAGGAAGCAGAATTTGTGTTTTCTACCTGCACAGCTGCTGATGACAAACGCAGAGCCATGTCTTAATTTTCTAAATTTGTGCTGTTGAATAAAACAGGCCAAGCCAGTTTTCTGGCCCTGGGGCCAAGGACAAGGCACAGCACGCATCCACAGGACTAAACTTTTCTCCCAAAAGGAATAGCTCCATCCAGCCTTCCTTCTGGTGATGCCTTTCCCTGGTCTTAAAATGAAGAACCAAACACAGTTAGAGGGGAAAAAGGTTTTTTTCCCTGGGTATTTACTGCAGGCCCCTGAGGTGCAGCACAGCCAGGGGCAATGCCCCAGAGCACACGGAATGCACACCCATTCCGGGTGTGGGCACTCGGGATCACATCCTGGGCCTCACAAATGAGCACATCCAGCAAAGATTCTCCAGGGAGAGGCTCCAGGGAACCCCCGGCCCAGGAACCTTCCCCTGGCCGGGCCCAGCTCAGGGTACAGGATGTGTTCTGGAGAGGCCCTTGGTGTCTGGGGCTCTCTGACCCCTCACTGCCAGCCTGCCAAGGGCTTCAGGCTCTGGGCTTAACAAAATATTAACTCTGAGAATGTGGGCTAGAAGCCCAAAGAATATAGAAAAAGTATATAAAAGGGGTATAAAAGAAAAGACAAAAAAATCATCATGGCATCAGTGGGACATCCCCCACCCAGAGGAGGATCCTGACCATCCCAGACCAAAGCCATGCCAAGGAATCAACCATGGCCCGTGCTCAGGACCACCCCCTGACTCTGATCACCTTGTGAGTGATGGCCCATGCCGTGCCACAGTAACCCTTTCGTTCCCTTGTCCCTGTTTGTTCCCCTGTCCCCGTTTGTCCCCTGTCCCCCTGTGCCAGCCGAGTACCAGACCAGCGTGCAGGAGAAGCTGCCGCTCATCATCGGCTCCTCGGCGGCGGGGCTGGTGTTCCTCATCGCCGCCGTGGTCATCGGCATCGTGTGCAGCAGGTAGGGCAGCCTGAGCCCCCCC
Organism: Daphoenositta chrysoptera; assembly: GCA_013397915.1. Taxonomy (NCBI): domain Eukaryota; kingdom Metazoa; phylum Chordata; class Aves; order Passeriformes; genus Daphoenositta; species Daphoenositta chrysoptera. The sequence continues at coordinate 100,532 of VZRO01007694.1, read as the reverse complement.
GGGCAGGGCAGGGCCGGGCTCTGGGCACGGGGGGGACACGGGCAGGGGCCAGAGGTGCCCCCAGCGCAGCCCCAGCCCCGAGGGGCCCATGCTGTGCTCAGGTCTCCCTTCCCTTCCAGAAGACGGGGCTTCGAGCGCGCCGACTCGGAGTACACGGACAAGCTGCAGCACTACACCAGCGGCCACAGTACGTACCGGGGACCCCCGGCCCGGGGGGCTGCTCTCTGCTCAGTTCGGGCTCCTGTTCACTCGGGGCTTGCCCATCGGGGCAGGGTGTGCGTGTGTGTGTGTGGGCAGGGCAGCTCCCGTCCCCGCCAGGCCCTGCTCCCTGCACGCTGGCAGGTGCCAACCCCTGGGCATGTCCTCCAGACCTCTGTGACAACCAGCAGCCCCTGGAGTGTCACCTTCTTCTGTGCTGCAGCCTCTGCCACCACACTGTGTCTTGCTCCTCCAGCTGCTGAGCTTTGCCCGTCTCCTGGGCAGCAGTGAGAGCCCTTCCCTGAGCCATCCCTGTCCTGCAGAGTGCTGTCCTCCTGCAGGAACCCACACACCTTTGCTAGAGCCCATCCCAGTGCTCCCAGATTCCCAGAAGATATATCTATATATAGGTATATAATACAATACCTAACATGCCCTCTCTTGCAGCCTCCCTCTTCCAACATCCCAGTGCAAGGCACTCCCTCACATCCAGCATTCCTGCTCAGCCTCCCTGCACACCCTGCCTCACCCCGCTGCGTGCTCCTTCCCCCATCCCTGGAAGAGTCCCAGGCCAGGTTGGATGGGGCTTGGAGCATCCTGGGACAGTGGCAGGTGTCCCTGCCCATGGCAGGGGTGGGATGAGGTCATTCAAGATTCCTTTCAACCCAAACCATTCCACGATTCTGTGATTCGCCCCTGCCTGCATGTCCCTGACGTTCCTCTCTCCCCCCTCGCTAGAGACCTGATCTGATCTTGCTTTATTCCAATCTCAGTTGTGAGTTTCCTCATGTTCTACTTGCAGCTTCAGGATTTCTGCCCTTTTAATACCTTGTTCCTGTACGAATCCAGGCCTTGCCCAGAGCATGGGAAGCACCAGTAGTGTTTCCACTCAGGACTCACTGTTGCTCCTGCTTTTACCTGGGAAACAGGTCCCAAAGGGCAGAGCTGCAGCCCTGTGCCCCAGCAGCCTGTGCTGGCTGCCTGGTGATGACTTCCCAAAAAAATGACACTTTCCAGGAGACATTATATAAACGTAGCTCTTGGCTGTTTGTCAGTCTGGGCTGCAAACACCCATTCACACGTTCTCCTGGGCCTGGTGTGGGACGTGACAGCTCCAGGCTGGGGTGGGTTTCATCACTGGTTTAATCACTACCCCTCGGAGCAGGCCTGGTGCCACGGGGTGCAGCAGAGCTGGCACAGCCTGGGGTGCCTGAGCCCCTTCCCCACCCAGCACCCCCGGGCAGGGCCCAGTCCCCGCTCAGTCCCCAGCAGTGATTGCTGTGCAGACACTGCAGGAAGCTGCCAAGGCCCGGGGAGCCTGTGAGCACTGCAGAAATCCTAAATCCAACCTCTGTCCTGGAGCTGGCAGTCACAGCCTGGGCCGTGTGGGGCTCCGTGTTCAGGGAGCTGTGAGCTCTGCTCTCCAAACAGCCCATTCTGGAGTGAGCCAGGGCCACAAAATGGGTGTAGAAAGGGGACAGCACAGGTAAGAGCTGTCCCACAGTGCAGGTGGCTGGGATGTGGCAGCAGCAGGTCCCATGGCCACTGCCTTTCCCGTGACGTGTCACTGTGCCCCTGCTCTGCCTAGCAAGAGGAACCTGCCTTCTGTGATTTTCCTGGTGTGCCCCACTACTTGTCTTGGGGCTCCCAAGAGGGAACCCAGCCTTGGGCACGGGTACCAGTCAGGAGAACAGGGCAGACTGGACTGTCCCTGCTGCTTGCACAGCTCCTGGAAGGGTCCCAGATCCCCCATGGATGAATCTGTCTGCAGTTTGTAGACCAGGCTCATGATGTAGCTCCCCACTGCCCCAACAATGACTTGTGGGCTAATGTTCACAAAATCTAGCTTTAACCATCCTGTGAAACTTGGCTCTGCGTGTTCTTTCTCTGACTGTTTGTCTCTGTCTGCTTCAAACCTTGACTGTGCAACTTGCTGAGGTAAAAAGATCCTCACTCAAACAGGTTTCTCTTTTCCTTGGTGCCAGCCATTCCAGTTGCATCCATCTCTCTGACTCTCTCCCTCACTTTTACGCAGTGACTCCAGGGATGAAGATTTATATCGACCCTTTCACCTACGAAGATCCCAATGAGGCTGTCAGGGAATTTGCAAAAGAAATCGATATCTCTTGTGTCAAAATCGAGCAGGTGATTGGGGCAGGTAGGTGACCTGGGAAGGGCTGGCTGGCCCTCAGCAGCACGGGCTCCTTCGTGGTGCCAGGATTCGGGAGCGTTTAGCCTTACCTGCACTGGGGAGACTGATGGCACTCACTGATGTCAGTGAGACCTTCCTGAGCCCCAGGCTGGACCAGAAGGAGCAGGGCAGTCCCGTGTGGGAGAAGCAAAGCCATCAGTGCACGTAACCCCACGTGCAGGGCTCCTCAGGGGTGGGGCAGGGAGGGAACAGGGATCAGCTCAGGGACAGGGCACAGCTGGGGCCGGGGGTCCCTCGGGGGGCACAGCAGAGGTGGGGGAGGCTGACAGGCCCTGCCTTGTGTTCACAGGGGAGTTTGGCGAGGTGTGCAGCGGGCATCTCAAGCTTCCTGGCAAAAGAGAGATCTTCGTGGCCATCAAGACCCTCAAGTCTGGCTACACGGAGAAGCAGAGGAGGGACTTCCTGAGCGAGGCCAGCATCATGGGGCAGTTCGACCACCCCAACGTCATCCACCTGGAGGGGGTGGTCACCAAGAGCTCTCCAGTCATGATCATCACTGAGTTCATGGAGAATGGCTCACTGGACTCCTTCCTGCGGGTAGGAGACCTGGGAGTGTGCAGCTCCCGAGGCTGTGCTAGCACAGAGGGGATTTTGGGGTTCCCTTCCCAGAAGCCTTCCCTGCCCGGCATGCCCGGCCACTGGGGCAGCTGCTGCACAGTCCAGAGGTGTTTTGGGAACAGAGGTGGGGGTGGCAGCAGCAGGGCTGTCCTCTCTTACATGTGGTCCACTCATCCTAGGGAGAGACTGTGCCTCAGTCACCCCCAGACTGACCCAGGGACACGGAGGGACAGTCTGACACAGCTTTAACCCAGCACGGCTCCACCTCCAGCTGCTCTGTTGCATTATTTCTAGTTCTGGGTTTAAAGTGGGTGGTTGACTCTGTTGAAGGGAAGTAAGCTGGTCAATAGGAATAGATTGTCCCTTCTGAGCTCTCCTGTGCAGGGTGGGTGCATTTTGGGGTGACAGCAGCCGCCCTAGTGGTACCCTTGGGGTGTGTGAGGTGACTCCCAGCCCCTGCGAGCTCTGCACTGCCCACCCTCCCTGGGAGGGAAGGTCCTCGTGGCATCTCCTGCCGCGGGCGTGGAAAGAGGCCACGAGGGGCTGTGGATCCGCGCCTGTCACCCGTGTCCCTGTGTCCCTCAGCAAAACGACGGGCAGTTCACGGTGATCCAGCTGGTGGGGATGCTGCGGGGCATCGCCGCGGGCATGAAGTACCTGGCAGACATGAACTACGTGCACCGGGACCTGGCTGCCCGCAACATCCTGGTCAACAGCAACCTGGTGTGCAAGGTGTCCGACTTCGGCCTCTCCCGCTTCCTGGAGGACGACACCTCCGACCCCACCTACACCAGCGCCCTGGTAACGCTGCTCCCCCGTGCACCCCTGCCCCTGACTTAGCTGTGTCTCCAAGCCAGGTTTTCCCCCTGATGGGGGAGTGATTCTAAAGAAACTTTCAGCACTCTCTGCTTTAAGGTAGTTTATTAAGTCTTATCGGAGAAGTAAGGTCACTAGCGTGACCCAGACACAGCACACAGCAGAGAATGCAGCAGAATGCTTGAGAATGCTTGCTTATCAAGATAACACGGCCTTCTTAAAGGTAAATCATCCAATTAAAACTTTAAACGAAAGATATTTGCACTTTTCTACCGATGTTAGACAAATGCTCCTGTCACGTACACAGGAACTGCGGAATTTTTCACCCAATAATTTAAGACATCTTCTACTGAAGAATATGGCATACTAGAAGAAGAAGAAGGTCTAGAAACAACAATCCTCCATTTTGGAGTTTTTGCTTTTTATCTATTTACTACATTAATAAACCCAAAACCTTTAGATTTTTTACCCTGTGATAACCTTACATAACATTCTATATTTAGCTCTCACTGAAGTAGGTTCTAGTTCTTCCCAAAGAGTTGGCAGTTTTCTCCATGGATAAAGGTCAAAAACAGTGTTGTCCAGGGGGTTAGAACCCTTCAAAACAGGCAGGGAAATATTCTCTGCATTCTGAGTTCCCACACTCCTCCAGCGAGGCAGGGGCAGGGCTGAGGGGCAGAGAGGGAGAGGGAAAGGGGGGATCTCCCCCTGCACAGTGAGAGCACTTTTTTAGGGTGTCAGCAGTGGAAAGGTCCCAGATGAGAACGTCCCTGAAAAGGCCCTGGTTGGGATCATGCCCTGCACCCTCCCCCTGTGGTGCAGCTGGGATCCTTTGGGATCGGATCTGTTGCCAGGGCAGCAAGTCTGGGTTTTTTACCATCACTGTCCAGTCGTGCTGCCCTGCTGTCCTTCCTCATGCCAGCTCACTGGCTCAGCCCCAGGAAGGACAGACTGAAGTGCAGGAAGTGTGGGTGGGTGCCAGATGCTGGATACTGATCTTGCGGAGAGTATCCAAATTAAACAGGAAAACACTCCTAAAAATGACTTCACGATCATGTAACAACTTCCCAGGAACACCTCGGTGCCACCAAGACCTCGTGGCTCGTGTCAGGCTGCAGGAGGTGCACCAGGACCAGAGGGTTATTTGGTTTTGCTCAGTGAGATCTCAGCCAGGAGTCCTCATAAATACCCCACAGCATCGCTCTGCACATCAGGATCAATGCCCACGACAGGAATTCTTGGAAATAAGTGCTGATAGAGCTGGGGCATGACCTGTAGGAAATCACCTCTCCTGGGTCTTTTGAAGCTGGCGGTGATGAGATGCCTGGCATAGCTCTCAGCGAATTTTATCAGTAGCTGAATACCTAACAAACACCTAAAAATGTGTGGGTTTATTCTCATCTGTGTGGCTTCAGACATCAACTCTCCATCTCACACAGCCATCAGTGGCTTTTACAAACACTAATAACATTTATTTTTCACAACATGTTCCTAATGCTAATTAGCCTTCCCTTTGTTAACTAAATACATGGTGTTCTCTATCCCTGGTTTTGTGCCTGTAGCTTTTCTCTCTAATAATTTGTCATTCCTGATTTATTCTCCTTGAACTGTGGGCACTGTAGCAGGACATTGATCATCCATAATGACAGATTATGTGCACCTGCTGTATCAGAAGTATCTTCCTCTGCAAAATGGTTTTTATCATCATTCTCCCAGTGACCTTGTGTCTGTGGGTGGGCAGAAGCCACAAACTCTGGCCTGGGAGGTTCATGCTGGACCTTAGGAAAGTCTTCAGAGGGTGAAGCTCCCACAGAGATTGGAGGTCTCACTGAAGTGAGTGCCCACAAGGATCCTCCAAAGTCTGATTTCTACTTTAGGGCTTCTTTTTAGCCATTTTTAAAACCCACTGCTTGCCAGGAGCTCTGTCAAGAGTCTGCCTGATGGAGAGGACATCCTGTTTGCTATGGGTTGCTTCATCTTCCCCTCTTGTGGAAAACATAATATTTTGTCTGAGGTTTGTGGCTGTGGGAAGATTAAGGAACATTATCTTTTTTCATTATTCTGGCATGTACTGGGGCTGAGTACTATGAACTCCTGGGAGACCCTTAATGAGACGTGGCAGTTGTTCATTGACAAAATATAATGTTCTTTAATCTTCTCACAGCCACAAAACACAGACACTTCTGCTTATATTTTCAGCACAGGGGAAGATTTTCCCTTCAGAAGGTCCCTTGAGTGAATGGCTCAGGTCCAAAGCCCCTGGTAGAAAATCAGGAGGCAGGAAGGGCTCAAGCTGAGCCTTGCAGTCCATGTATCCCCACCTGAGCGTGCCACTCCTGTGCTTAACTCCTCAGTGGGAGTGGAGAGTCCTGATTCCTCCAGAGCTGGGTGACAGAGACCCCAGTGCCCACCCAGTCCATCCCATTTCACACCAGTGATACTGAAGGGTCAGAACCTGCTGGATCAGGTGTGTATCCACAGACAGACTGGGACACCAGCACTCAGCCCAGTATTGCTGACTTCAAAGAGAGGAAGCTGTTCTGAAGAGGAAGGTGTTCTGATTCCCTTTATGCTGCCCTGGAGGTAGCCAGGTGTCAGCAGAAGGATGGAGGGAGATCAGTTTGGGTTTTTTACATTCCTGGCCGTTCACTTTTCTACCAAAAACCCTCTTAGCAGCGTGGGCTTTTTGCCATGCTGAGGATCACTGCAGCAGGAGGCAGGGGGAAGGAGCTGGCCTTGGTTTAGGTGATGAAGAGGAGGCTGAGGGGACACCTCTAAGTGATCTGCAGGGCAGTAATGAAGAGACAGAGCCAAACTCTTTGCAGTGGCACCAGATGATACAAGAAGGGCTGATAGACAAAAACACGGCTGGGGAGGTCCAAGGTGAACAACAGCAAAAGCTCCTTCCTCAGGGGGGTGGTGGGACAGGTCACCAAAAGGGGAAAATCATCAGCATTGAAGGCTTCCAGCATGGCTGGACAATCCACATCCACCCTGAGGGACAGATAGTCCTGTGCTCCCTTCCTTCTGGGATTTTAGCAGAATATCACAGGCAAATATTGAGGGCACTGCTGTTTTTCAGCTGCTCCTGCTCTCCCTGCTACCATCCCCTGTTTTCACCCTGCAGGGGGGGAAGATCCCCATCCGGTGGACAGCCCCCGAGGCCATCCAGTACCGAAAGTTCACCTCGGCCAGCGACGTGTGGAGCTACGGGATCGTCATGTGGGAGGTGATGTCCTACGGAGAGCGGCCCTACTGGGACATGACCAACCAGGACGTGAGTGCTTGGGAAACCAGGGCCAGAAACCCTGCAACGGGGAGCACTGCAAGGCCAAAGCGTGGCCACAGCCTGGCCCAGCCTGTGGCACGTCCAGAGCCTTCTCTGTCGTGGCTGATGTGTCCAAGGACAACACCTCTGGGAGCAGTAATGGGGATAATTTGGGGGTTTGTTCTGGCCCCACGGTGCTGCTGTGGCAGAGGCTGGGGATGGCACAGCACCCACTGCTCAGGGTTAAAGGGAGCACCCCAGGGGTGTTGGCAGGTGCTGGGAAAGGGAAGGAGCAGGTGGGTGGAAAAGGAGATGTCCCTGAGCTGAGAGCCCCTGGAGCAGAGGAAGGTCTGCTACAAAGCCACAGGATGGCTTGGGTTGGAAGACACCTTTGAAGATCCTCTCCTTCCAACCCCCTACCATGGGCAGGGACATCTTCCACTGGATGGTCATCAAATCTCCCATGGGAAGCCCAGCTCCCGGGGTGCCAGGTCTGCCCAGGACAGCGGCAGGGGGGGCCAGGTGGGGCCCAGCACCACAGGAGCACCAAGCACTCCTCTCTGCCCGGGCTGAGCTGGTGCAGGCAGCCCTGCTGCCATCAGCCACCTCGCAGAGGCAGCCCCAGCTCTGTCCGTGTCCCCTCCCAGCAGCGCAGCCGCCCCAGGCGCTCACACCCCAGGGTCAGGAGGGTAATCTGCCCTCAAAGTGCTCCACAGCAGGAGCAGCTGTGCTTAAGTGGTGACAGCTTCGGGGGCATCGTGTCGTGTGGCAGGGAAAGGGGGAGCAGGGGCTGGGCCAGCGAGGCGCAGCGGGAGGTGCCAGGGCACAGGCACAGCCCTGCAGGAAGATCCAGCATGGCTGAGTGAGCACACCCAGGCCAGGGCACAGCCCCGTCACCTGGACAGGGTTGGTTTGTGTCAGGAGCAGAAAACACCCCTGGAGGATGGAGAACACAGGGACAGGTTCCCTGTCTGTAACTCCCCCCCTTCTCTGGATGGGGGTGTTCTCCCGGCGAGCTGTTGTGCTGTGTCCTGTTGGGAAGCACCATTCCTTCCCTGTGACTCCCCTGCCTGGAGCTGTGGGATCACACATCCTGGGCATCACACAGTCAGGGCAGCAGGGGTGCTCCTTTCCCCAGATCAGGAGGCTGATCATGACAATCGGCCAGCCAGGCTGGATGGCTGAGCAAGGTGTCACCTCCCAGGACACCTCACACCTCTCCAGACCTGCTGAGGGCTGGAAGTTACCGTGTGAGGCTGCAGGATCGGTGGTGTCAGTCACCCTCAGGATCCAAGAACAGGCACGTTATCAATTAAACAGGTTTTATCACAGCTGTATTGATGTCCCTTTGTCCTCCTGCAGGTGATAAATGCCATCGAGCAGGACTATCGGCTGCCACCACCCATGGACTGCCCAAATGCCCTTCACCAGCTGATGCTTGACTGTTGGCAGAAGGATCGAAACCACAGGCCCAAATTTGGGCAGATTGTCAACACCTTGGATAAAATGATCCGAAATCCAAACAGCCTGAAAGCCATGGCACCTCTCTCCTCTGGGTATGTGCCTCTGTCCTCCTCTTGTGCTCTGGCTCCTCTGAACAGCTCTGGTGTCCTCTGGGCCCTGGTGGCACCATCCCTGCACCTCTCAGGAGCTACTTCAGAGCTTGGCCCGTGTTTGATCCCTTACAGGGAGGGCATTGAAGGATCATAGAATCACAGTTTGGGGAGGAAGGGACCTCAAAGCCCATCTCATCCCACCCCCTGCCATGGGCAGGGACACCTTCCACTGTCCCAGCTTGCTCCAAGCCCCGTCCAGCCTGGCCTTGGACACTTCCAGGGGTGGGTTATCCACAGAGCAGGGATACAGATGTCAGGGTCCCTCTCCTTGGGCAGCTCTGGTGAGCACAGGCAGCTCATGGACAGTGCACTCTGCACTCAGAGGAGTGGTTTCCTGTTCTGGAAGGCTGGAGCAGTGGGATTGTCCTGCTATTCCAGTCCCACTGCACGTAGGAAGCCCCACGAGGCCGTGTGGGGTTTCCCTGGGCTGGCTGGGATGCACCAGCTGGTGGGAAGCACTGCTCCTGTTGTGAGAATGAGCTTTCTCCCCTTGCCCAGCCAGGATTTAAAGCTGCATCCCATCATCTCTGGTGGCTCCTGCCTCTCCCGCATGAACTGCTCCAGAAAGGCTTCCCTGCTGCTCTCCACCGTCCTCCCCTCAGCAGGACGGTGCTGTCTGGGTGGAATTCCACACTACATTGTGCATGAGGCTGGTCCAGTGCCTCCAGCTGCTGGAGGCTGCAGGAGCAGCCGTGCCTGCAGCTCGTGGCGTGTCAGTGCCCATTTCTGTGTTTCAGGATGAACCTCCCCCTCCTGGACCGCACAATCCCGGATTACACCAGCTTCAACACTGTGGACGAGTGGCTGGATGCCATCAAGATGAGCCAGTACAAGGAGAGCTTTGCCAGTGCTGGTTTCACCACCTTTGATGTAGTATCTCAGATGACTGTAGAGTAAGTGCCTGGGCTTTGAGTCCCAAAGCACAAGGGAAAGTCCCAGCGGTTTTACAACAATTGGTTTTGAATTCGATTTTATTTTTGTGTGATGTAGTTTTACTTTTATAGAATTGTTGCTTTGTGGAGCCACCTCTAATCTATTCAGTCTCCAGACCGTGTGTCTGTCACGTGCACCTGCAGAATTCCTCTCCCCACTCCCACATTGTGAGAATGAACACCCCCAAGGGTGTCCAAACCCTCACATGGAACAAGTGGAGATTTCAGGCTGGCATCAGACAGTTCTCCAGAGCACTTCTGAGCTCTGCAGTCCTCTTGGATGGCTGCTGTACTGACGGAGACAAGTGTGGTGCAAAGTTCTGCCTGAGGAAGGCAGAATCACAGAGTGAAAGGGACCACTGGAGGTCCCCTGGCACACCAAATTATCTGTCAAGAATCACAGAACCGGTTGAGTTGGAAGGGACCTTAAAGCTCATCTTAAAGCCATGGGCAGGGACTCCTTCCACTGTCCCAGGTTGCTCCAAGCCCCAATGTCCAACCTGGCCTTGGGCACTTCCAGGGATCCAGGGGCAGCCACAGCTGCTCTGGGCACCCTGTGCCAGGGCCTGCCCACCCTCTGAGCAAAGAATTCCTTGCCAACATCCAATCAAATATTTAATGTCCAGGGAAAAGCTTGGAATCCCAGGCTTGTGCAGAGCCACAGTCTTACTCTGGTTTACAGACACCAGTGAAGAAATTTTTCCATCCTTTGGAGCTCCTCTTCACCCTTCTTTGCCCAATAACCTCCACTCTACACATGGCAAAGGTTTTGCTGCTCTTCCCCCTAAAAGTCTGTTCCTAACACTCAAGGACAAAAGGCACCTGAAATTCCTTCAGGTCAGGGAGGGGGCACGTGGCCTCCCATCCCCTGATGGGAAGAAGATCTGAAGATTTCATGACTGAGGTTTGTCCACCAAGGGGGAGATGAGAGCAAGCTCAGCTGGAGACGTGGATAGGACCAATTTAGAGCCACACTCATGCTCTTGGCATGACCTTTATTTCTCTCAGATGTCTAAATCTATAAAAAATATAAGCTGCCCAAAAAATGAGATTGCCATGATTTAACCAAAGGACAAGTGCAAAAATTGATCACTTCATGGTTTTATCAGCAAAAAGAAAAAGCATAAAGAACAGCATCATCTGCATATGGGAGTCAGATCCACACTGAGGAGGGGCAGGACAGCCCTGTCCTGTGTCTCCAGGGCTGGAAAAATTGGGTTAGTGTGTCACAAAGTGAAAGAGAATCCAAAATCCACAACGGTACAAGGGTAGAAAATGTAAGGCAAATCGACTCACAGGCAGAGAGCAGAGCCTGTGGGATTTGCTTTCACACTCTCTGTTGAGGTTCAGGACTCTGAGGGTGCTGCAGGTAGGTAGAAAGTGCAAAGATTGGACAATAGGCATGAAAAATTGTGAGAGTAGAGGTTTCACAGGGCTTGCATCTGTTTGTTGCATTCATGGAGGAAATCTGTGAATGCTTCAGCTCCCTACATGCCGTACTCATGGACTCCTAGAAACAGGAAATCATAGAATCACAGAACCACAGAATGGTTTGGGTGGAAAGGGACCTTAAAGATAATTTTACATACCATCTATGATCTTGTTCTGCTGTGAGAAAACACCTCCTGATATCTGTGTTTGTTTCCTTTCCTCCCGAAGGGACATTCTGCGAGTCGGGGTCACTTTAGCAGGACACCAGAAGAAAATTCTGAACAGTATCCAGGTGATGAGAGCACAGATGAACCAAATCCAGTCTGTGGAGGTTTGATAGCTGCCTGTCCTCCCACTCCTCCTCCTCGAGGCCCTGCTCCCCTCTTTGCCCCTGTTTGTCCAAGCTCCAGTTCCTGAGTGTTCTGCACGGACCAGAGACAGGCAGCTGCTCTGAGGATCACAACAGCAGGAGGGAACACCCTGTCCTCAACAGTGAGAAGTTGCCAAGAGCTTCTAGAATTTAAGCAATGGNTATATATGTAAAAGGCCCTAAATTCACATCATGGCTTCATAAATATTTTTAAATATTCACAATGGAAACTTAGGACTGTAAGCTTTTTCTAATATTTTTAAATAATAATAATAATGCAATTGCATTCTTGAAAAGGGCTCCAAGACCAATGGGAGTCTCCAAAGGAAGAGAAAAGAGCAGCTTCATGTTTCCTCTTGCACAAGGCTGCTGCAGCTGGGCCCAGGCACCTCTGGAGCAGTGGGACTTCTCCAGGAAGAGGAATGCAAGGAAAGGCCACAGAAGCACATCTCCTCCTCCCGTGGGCTCTGGGAGTGAATGCCGTGAGCCAGGCCCTTCCCCAGAGCCCTGTGAGCAGATCCAACAGGCAGAGCTGAAGCTCTTTGGTGCTGTGGAACCAAGTGCATCTCAGAAACTGATGGACTTCTTCAAAAGCTGGTGACTTTTTTTTTAAAAAAAAAAACAAACAAAACAAAAACACAACAAATAAACTAAGACTAGAGGAGGCTGTTTCCGACAAGTGAGAAGGAATCTGTAACGCCTGGGGGGGTGGGGATGGGGAAAACCAATCCTTTTTACATCTCTTATTTTCTCTTGTCATGGAACAGTTTTGTGAGTGACAGTTTCCTAAGGGCCCGTCCATCCACCCTCCAGTGGCATCGTGTCTCATACATATCATTGCTCAAGACTTTTAGTGATGTCCTTTCTAGATGCCAATGATCTTTTCCCAGAAGACTTCCCAAGTACAGTATGTAGTAGTTTTTGATTACAAATGCTGACGTGTACCTTTATTTTTCGGTTGTCATTGTTGGGAGATTTGTCCTTTTACATTGTTTTGTTAACACCAGTTTGTGAGTTTGGGGTTGGAAATTTTCAGTTGGTTGGGGGTTTGGTTTTTTTAACGAAAAAAAGAAATGACATCTCCAAGCATCATATCATCCAAGAACTTAAATCCCTTCCCTGTGGAAGGAAAAACTGCAGCTTATTGACCATATGCCAGGAGAAAAAGGTTTTTTATATGCACATTTCCTCCCGTTTGCTTATTTGTTCTTTCCAGTTGGTCGTGGCACGCCAGGTGTTTGTGGCTGGGGGGGTTCCAGGTGTTCTCCAAGGTGAAATAGCTCAACCTGGGGGTGAGCAGCATCACAGGGGGGTTGGGAGGGAAGGAAGGGAGGGTGCTGGGTTTTGTGAGGGAATGATGACCCCACAGCTCGTCAGAGCCCTTTGGAAATGCCTGGGGTCTGAGGAAGGTGTTGGGTTGGAGCGTGGAGCACGGCAAGGCAGGGCAAGCCCAGTCCTCCCAGAGGAGCTGGTGGTGTTTTGCAGCATTTTGGGGAGGGGGTTGTGTTGTCTCCGGGTGGGGACGGGTCCCTGCAGGTGCTCTGTGCCTTGGGGACCCCATCCCTTCACTGGGTGATGCCCTGGGGGCTCTGAGGCAGCTCCAGGCTCAGCCCCTCACCTCAAAGGGAGCCCGGGACAGCAAAATCTCCAATCCCAGCTCTCCGGAGGCAAAATGCTGTGGTTGCAGCTGAATGATCAATCAGCGGGTTCATAAATGACTGAAATGAATTCTTTAGTTTCTGAGCAGGCCTTTGGGATGTGTGAATGCCGCTGGCCAAGCCCAGGGAGGTGCAGGTGGGTGTCAGGTTGTTCTCCCTGCCCAGCACCACCTCGCATCCTTTGAAACGTTCCAGAAGTGGCATTTTCCCGCCCCTCTCCTGGCCCTGGCCTCAGGACTGCTGTTTACAAGCCTTGTCTGCCATTGCCATGTCGCTCCTGGGCTCCTCCTCTTGTTTTTGGCAGCGAGGAGTGTCGAAGGCACGTTCACTGGGAGCTGCTGGCTGTATTTTCCAGGAGCTGAATCCAAGGGGAAGTGTGTCTGCTGTGGATGAAAATCCCGAGCTGTCTAGACCTCTGTGGCCAGACATCATCTCCCCAGACTGCTTGTAAAATACGAGGCCATTTATCAAATACTTTTAGCATTTTCTGCTGCCAGACCAAATCCAGCAACAAAGCCCCTGCGAGTGGCATCAGAGCAGTCCCTACAAGCGAGACTTCTTCTCTCCTGAGCCCTTGCCCTGTCCCAGGGTTTGGTGCTCCAGCCACAGGGGCTTTCCCTGGAGGACCTGTCCCTCCAGCCCCTGTTCATCCAGAGCCCCCAGTGCGGCGTTGGTTTGTGTTTGCACCCAGCCCAGCCCCGGGTGTGCCACCCTGGGCATGCCTGCAGTGCTGGGAGGTGGCAGGAGCTGTGTGCTGGGTGCCAGGGCTCAGTGCCCACAGGGCATCCTGCAGGGCTGGCAGGGGGCACAGAGGGCTGTGCAGCGGGTCTGGGGTCTGCAGGTGGCACCTGGACGGGTCAGCTCTGCCCTGGATCCATCCCTGTGTATCCCCAGGGATACCAGGAATGCCTTTGCATCCAAAACGCCCTTGCTCCTGCTCAGGGGGTGGGCTCAGCTTGGAAAGGACGTCAGAAATCACAGGAGCTGCCCAAAGCACGGGAAGTGTTTGCAGAGGGCACCCAGGGAGAGCAGGAGCCCCCGGTGTGCCCGGTCCCAGCGTGGCCCGGCGCCTGTCCCGCGTGGTGGCCGCCGTGCTGGGACAAGGAGCGGTTGTCCCCGTGTCCCAAAGGCATGTGAGGCTGTCTGGCACAGGGTGAGGGCAGGGGCTGCTGTGCCAGCTGTCCAGCCACGGCCAGCAGTGCCCCAGGGCTCTGCCAGGAGAGCTCTGCCCACAGAACTCACCAGCAGATTCCCGGGGGGCAGCCGTGTGGAAGGAGCACATGGTGCCCCTCGGTTGTTCTCCCCAGACAATTCCCGACTGTTCTCTGCCGTTCCCTGCCTTCCTGCAGACACTAAGGAGGAGCAATGCCCAGGCAGCATCCCCTCAGAGCCACCCAGGCCTCGGAAGGGCACTTCAGGTCTTCTTCGTGTGGAGACGTTTGGTCTCAGTGCACTGAATCTCCTCGCTGGCTGCTTCAGACACATCTACCTGCCAGACCCAGCCCACTGTGAAGGACAGGTCCCCGTGCCACAGCCCCCAGAGCTGTGGCAGCCGTCTGCAGGACAGAGAAAGCACATCCTTGTCTCTTCTTCTGACCAAAAAATCACATGGTGGTGGTACCGACAGTAGCACCTCGCCATCTGTTTGTGCCAGCCACGGCTGTGACATCTGTGTTTGCTGTGTAGGACTGATGGAGAGCTGGGCTAAAACAGACACGGTCCAGAAAACACCGCAGTTTTCTGCATCCCTCAGCTCTCCTGGGAGCACGAGGAACCGAGTTCCCGTCAAGTGCTGTGGTTGTAAACGCCTCTGGCACACGCTGCAGAGCACTGGAGTGACAATTACATATTTATTTCATGGGTCTCCAATGCACTGCCACGGAATGGGAGTCTAATGGAAAACTCAGCGTGTTCCAAGGGGAAAAGGGGGAAAGGCACTTGCTAACATTGACACTGTGAAATGCTGTTGTGCATGTGCATGTGTGCATGTGTGGGTACTTAACAAAAGTCATCACATGGCGATTTTTCAGGCAGCTCGTTGCAATTTTCACATTTCCCCCCGACCTTTCAAGCTACCTCCCAGCCCTTCCCCTCTCCATTTCCCATCTCCTGCTGAGGGTCACGTTTGGTGGGAATGCTGAGCAGGCTGGAAGTTCTCAGTTGGTTGGACAGTGATCAGTTCAAACCTTGCAGAGCATCACAGGGCAGAGCAGAGGAAGCAAAGCCTATGCGGATAGTAAAAAGTTAAAATATACTTTGTGGGTCATCACCAGCCCATTGGCTGGAATTGCAGCCCAGGGGTGTGGAGGAGAAAGGAGAAAGAAACCTGTGAGATGCAGCACTGCCGTGAGGAATCACTTGTCCAAATTGACACAAACCAGGGCACTGTGAGCTGCACGTCCCCTCCCTAAAGGACCTGCTCTCCTCCCCAGTGAACCCCCAGAACTGCCTTTCACGAATTAGTGGAGATTGGTGCTTTCCAGCAGCTGAAGAGCTTCTCTCTGTAATATCCTCACTGCCAAGCAGTCAGGCAGCAATCCGTGCTTGGGGCTTCCAGGTAAACGTGGCTGTCCCGGGATTTCCTGCTCTGCAGAGTTCCTCCAGTCCCAGGGTGGGCTGTGCTCCATCCCGGGCTGCACAGGGAGGAGCTGGGGACGTGAGAGACATCCTCTCCTGCAGGGAAGAGCTGGGCTGGGCTGAGCTGGGCTGAGCTGAGGGACTTTCCTCAGTGTCAGCTGCTGGCTGGGCTGCAGGGCTTTTCCCACACTCCTGAAGCTGTTCCTGGGATTTGGGTTAAAGGAAAGGTTCTTTCCCAGGAATCATCACCCAGGCTGTGGATTAGCAGTGGCCTGTAGAGAGAACCTCTTGGAGGGTTTGAGCAGCTGAGGAAACTTCTTGTTATGTGTTCCTGGCTGATTTATATGAATCCTGGAGTCAGGGCTTGAACTCTGCTGCATTGTTAGCAGTTGAATCCTCTGATGATGCAATAAATCTGGGACTGCCCTGGATGTACAGATCCAGAGTACTGGAAGTGTCACTGCTGTCTGGTTTGGTTTAGTGGAGTTTATTGTTTTAATGTAAATCATCTTCCTTCCTGCATGTCTAACTCGGGGCTGATTTAATGTAGGTCTTTTTCCATCCTCAAAAATGTTACATATTTGCAAGTTCTTCACATACAGAATTCAACTTTTTTTATCTACAGTCACGTTTTGGCCTTTTTTATTTAAACTTCAGGATGGCTTTGTTTCTTTTAATTCTTTGCCCTTCACAAAGACAGGACACAACCTTGGCCTGTGTTTGCTTCCATATGTGTTCCAATCTTCCACTGCTCTCCTAGAAAGCTCCCTGCACTCTCCAAACATTTCCTGGAATTTACCTCCTTGCTGTCCCTCTGTTACTCCTGCCAAGTCCGCTGACAAATGTTATTTGCAGAAATTTGGGACTGGAAGCAAGAAGTCCTCTCTCCCCACAAATCTTCTCCTGAATCTGCATTCCTGCTGTCTTACAACTGATTCAGCAGTATCTCTCCCTTTTTTCTTCTTTTTAAATCCTGCAAGGAATTGCTCTGTGACTCTGCAGGAGTGCAGGAGCAGTCTCCCTGTCTGATTCCCCTGCAAACAAACCACAACGCTGGGCCTCGCCTGCCTCATTTTTTTTTATCACGAACCCCGTTTTGCCTTCATGAAAAAAAGAACAACAAACACTTGGTTGATCCATTTCCAGCTCTTTCGTTCCAGTCCCTGCCTCGCCTGCCTCATTTGCCTCAACTGTAGCTTCTACTTCTCCCTCTGGGGTCAGTCTGGAGCTCCTGCACGGATGCCATGCCGTGTCCTTTGGTTATTCCAGCTAGGTCTGGGAGGGAAGGATTAAATTTTGTCTTTAAGAGCCAAACTGCTGTGTTAGGAAAAACTAACAGAAAGTGCTCAAGGAGGAGTCCTGCCCGTGGCAGGGGGTTGGAACGAGATGATCTTCAAGGTCCTTTCCAGCCCAAACGGTGCCAGGATTCCGTGAGGACTGGGGGAAGCACGTTACTCTACCTGAGGATGAGGCTGACAGTCCGATGCCCCTTTCCCCAAATTTGGGTCTGCACTTCCAGCTCGCTGACTCCAGGCTGAGTGGGCTGGGTTGGGAGATGGAGGTTGATAAAATCACCAGCCTGGGACAGATGGCGTGGCAAACCCACAGCCTGGCTTGGCCTTTGCTGGTGGAGAATAAAAGTGAAATCTCTGATTGCTGTCAAATATTGGCATTCAGGAGCCTTCACACAAGGTCACGAGCCAGTGAATTTTTGATGTGCTGGCTCTGCAAATGCCGGCGATGCTTTTGTTCTCCTCCACTCAGAAGGGATGCACAGAAATGAAGAAATAAATATACAGATAGGTGCAGCCAGATCGGGGCTTCTGGAACAGCCAGAAGTCTGTGGGAGGTATAAGAGATAAATAGATTCTGATTCTTGGTTCTGGCAGTGGTAAACCACAACGATAAATATTTCATGGCCTTAAATCAGGAAGGATGTGAGAAAGGTGAGGAGGCAGCAGCCCCTGTTTCTGACAGTAACAGCTCGAAGGCAGGGGAAGCAGAATATTCCTTGACACAAAGCACAGTGATTGGAGAGGGGAACTCAGGGCTGGAACACGGACACCCAGCATTAGATGGATTGACAGGAAAAGGAGGAATGACTTTAAGCTAAAGGAGGATAAGTTTAAATTGGATTTTGGGAAGAAATTCTTCCCTGTGAGAGTAGGGAGGCACAGATTGCCCAGAGCAGCTGTGGCTGCCCCTGGATCCCTGGCAGTGCCCAAGGCCAGGCTGGACGGGGCTTGGAGCACCCTGGGACAGTGGAAGGTGTCCCTGCCATGGCAGGGGGGGGATGGGATGAGATTTAAGGCCCCTTCCAACCCAAACCATTCTGTGACTCAAAAGGGGACTGGACAAACTTTTGAAAGAATCATCTCCTTGACACAAAAATACCTCTGCTGGTTTTTCTGGGTCATGGATGCCCGCGGGCACAGGATGTGTAACAGGATTCCTGCACAGATTCTTCTGTACCGTCGTATTCTTGGGACTGGCACATTCCACATCTCCTAAAAGCCCCAACACTCCCTCAAGCATCATTTATTTCCCATTTTCCCTCTTTCTGGGGAAGGATTTCGGTGTGGAGCCAGAGGGCTTCCCGTGTCAGAGGAAACCACTTGCTTCGTTCTCCCAATTCCTTGTGTATCCCAAGGCATCCCCGGGGCTCAGAGCTGCACAGGACTGAGGTACAGAGAAATAAAGTTCACATTGCAGGAGTTCCCAAAATCCTGCAGAACTCTGGAGTGAGGACTTGCTCGGGGCGAGGCCATCAGGTGTGGCTGGGTCCCTCAGGTCTGTAGAAGCACTGACCATCCATCCTTCAAGCTCCAGAGTTCTCTTCCAAGCCTTTCAGCAGTGGAGGGAAGCGAGAGAGCCCAGCCCCCTGCCCGGGATCAGCCAGGGGCAGAGGGACAGACAAGTGTGGCCATCCCTGTCCCACCCAACAGTGGGATCTGAGCAGTGAAAAGCCTGGTTCGAGCAGGGCAGGGGAGGAAAGGCTCCTTGGAGGGTGAGGGAGTTGGAGACACGGAGCAGGAGCTGCAGTCTGGATGCCCTGAGCAGGAGAGCAGCCCCTGGAGCCCCCAGGCTCTGGGTGTCCTCCTGGACCAGCCAGGTTCTCCTGCCCCAGTCCTGGCTTCGCTCCTCCCCTCGTCAGGATGGTCCTCCCAGACCCCACATCACAGCACATCCCCTGCATCCTGCTGGAGCTGGAGGGGGGAAATCAAGGCTCAGAGATGGGGGCTTGCATCTGCTTCTTCTCCTGTGGATCCACAGCCCCTGCACTGGAGGAGCTTTCTGTTTTCTGAGGAGTTTCCTGCAGTGACTTCTCCATCTGCTTTCCAGCCTGACTCTGGCACCCTTTTCTTTGTCCTTGCTTGGCCTCCACCTTCAGCTCTCTCTCTCCTCTCTCTGCTGTTTCTCTGCCCTCTCTCCCCTCCCAGAAGGGAAGGGCTGGATGGTTTGTTCAGGTTTGGGACACCGCCAGGGATTCCCGTCCTTGGAGCTGGCTCAGCACGTCTCTGCAGGGACCCTGTGCTTACTACCTCCCTTCCCAGGCAAAAATCCTCCCTTTGCCTCCCTTTCTTTGTGGAAACTCCCACCTCACACCACAGATCTTCCTGGGTGAAGCAGCAGGGAGTTGTGTGAAGGCAGCTCCGGTGTGTCAGGATCCCTGGTCGATGTTCCCAGGGGATAATTCAGGAAAAGGGTCCAGCCCTGCCTCTTGCCAGGGGTGAATGAGCTCTTCCACCCCTGTGAGGACACGATTTGTACTTCCAGGTTTGCTTTGGAAAGGCTTTGCTGCCCCTGTGTCACTCCCAGCCGTGCGGGTTGGGTTGGATGTGAGCTCTGCCCAGGGAGTGCTGCCAGGCCCTGGTTTAACCCTGGGGAGCCCGGGGTGCTCCAGCACCCGAAACCAGAGCCGAGGTCTCACAGTTCGTGCTGGAAAAATGAGTCCCAAAGAAAGGCATGACCCCTCTCACTTCCCCAAGTCTGAGGGAGTTGGGGTGCAGGGCAGGTGAGTTTGGGAGCTCCGAGAGCTCCTGGGGTGCAGGACAGGTGAGTTTGGGAGCTCCGAGAGCTCCTGGGGAGCAGGACAGGTGAGTTTGGGAGCTCAGAGAGCCCCTGGGGTGCAGGACAGGTGAGTTTGGGAGCTCAGAGAGCTCCTGGGGAGCAGGACAGGTGAGTTTGGGAGCTCAGAGAGCTCCTGGGGTGCAGGACAGGTGAATTTGGGAGCTCAGAGAGCTCCTGGGGTGCAGGACAGGTGAGTTTGGGAGCTCAGAGAGCCTGTGGGGTGCAGGACAGGTGAATTTGGGAGCTCAGAGAGCCTGTGGGGTGCAGGACAGGTGAGTTTGGGAGCTCAGAGAGCCTGTGGGGTGCAGGACAGGTGA
>VZRO01007694.1:69351-79568 GCA_013397915.1 Daphoenositta chrysoptera | reverse complement strand
TCAGGGGGCAGTCAGGGGGCAGTGAGGGGCAGTGAGGGGTGGCAGGGAGTTCTCCTGTCCATCAGGGCAGTGGTTCCTGCTCATGGAATCCTCCCACAGGACAGGTGTGACAGCATCTCTTGGAAAATGTCCTTTCCTGGGAGATTGGTGGGGCAGCTGCCGATGGCACAGGGAAGGTTTGCAGGGACAGGAGGTTTTGAAGGGTGGGAAATGGGAAATGGGGTGAGTCCTTCAGCACCCAAAGGTGCCAACACCGTGTCCTGTCCTCCCCTGCCACCACCCCAGGACCCATCACTGGCTCCAGGGTGTCCCCAGCCCCGGGTTCCTGCCCTTCCCGTGTGGTGGCCGTGCCCCTGGGGACAACAGAACACGTCTCATGACAGTATTTGTATTTTTTTTTAATTGTGAATGGGGAGATCGTGTGCAGGGATGTGTCTTCCATTCAGCCCAGGGCTTCCCTGGCTTTGTCAGATGTCTTTCGATGTTACTGAGAAAAAAATAAATGAATAAATAAATCAGATGTATTTATAAAGGAAACAGAAACGTGCTGCTCCAATGCCTTTGTAGGAGTATTTTTAACAAAACAGTTTTTCAAAATAAATGTGAATTGTAAAGTTTGAAGCATTTGCTTGTGGCCTTCCTTTCTAGGTGCTTTGTCCAACTTTCCCCCTTCCCAATAATCCTGCTCGGGTGAAGAAACAAGAGGGATATTGATTTCTTGAAAAGAGGGAATGCCCAGAACTTGTTTAGTGCCTGGTAAATGAGTGCAAGATAAACAGATATCATTGTTACCCTGCTTAAACCATTTAGTCTGAGTAATTAACTGACAAGTGTAGCAATAAATTATCCGCTCTGTTTGTCACTAACTTGTTCTTTAGTTAACATATGCTGCAAATTCTTATGTGCATGTGTTTGAGTATTTTAGCTTAGAACTTCTGAGATGATTTTCCTTTTTTCATTATTCATGGAGGTATCGATGCCCAATGGATTGACAAGAGATTGTAAAGAGGAGAAGGAAATTCAAGGCATTTCAGTGTCTAAGCAACCACCCCCCAGCCTGAACCCTGTGTTGGGAGTAAATCACAGCTGTTTTCATGTTTTCAGGGCAATCTTGTTCCCTGGACAATCCTGTGTGTAAAAACTAAAAAAAAAAAAAAAACAAAAAAACCCCAACAAAAAAAAAAAAAAAAAAAAAAAGAAAATCACATATGTAAAGAATTATTGTAAATCATTGAAAGGATCAAGTCCTATGGAAATGAATTTGATTTTATTTTAATTACTATCCACAAATCCTTCTCTGCCATGATCTTTCAAGCCTAAAAGAGCCCCCATCGAGAGAGCGAGGTGTAGCTCAGATGATTGATATAAATAATGCAGCCAACAGTCTGCACAGACCATTGGCTGTCATAATCCAACATTCAGCTGCAATAAAGAGTTCGACTCATAAGAAGAGAGCATCAATAATTTACTTCGTAGCCACAGATCCGCGTGTCTGGTTCTGTCACCCGCCTACTTCTTTTCCAAAGGAAAATGGAATTTTTGCGTGGATCTGTCAGGAGAAGCTCGGGTTTGATGTTGGTAACTGAGGCAAATATTTCTGCAGTGCTAAGGCACTTCAGCACAGCTGGAGCTGGGGGTGCTCCTGGATCTTTGGGTCGGGGCCTGAACCTTCCAGCTCCCATCTCTGCTCAGGGTCAGCCCCGAAATGTCAGCAGGGAAGCCTTGGACCGAAACCAGTGAGCCCAGTACGGCTTTTACTGGGCTGAGAAGCGACCCCAGACCTTCTGGCACCACACCCTGGGTGCTGCTGAGCAGGGCATGGGTTTTCCCTTTTTTGTGGGGTGCTGGAAAGGCCCTAAAGGTGTCTGGGGAGGGAGGGAGCCTTGTTTTCCTGCAGGGACAGCTCTTCCCGAGGGGCACAAGTCACAGGAGGAGGAGGAGTGGAGAAAAAGGATCCCTGAGAGGGCCCAGGTCGTTCTGACCTCAGGGGAGGGGCTGCACTGATGTTCGCCCACCCCGACACTGACCCTGAGCCCACCGGCAGAACAAGCACAGAGGAGGGTCTAGGAAGGCAGCAAAGGCATTAATTGCCGTAAATTAAATTAAAGCTCACCTCCCACCCTTCTGGCCACCTCAGTCGATGTTGTCCTCACCTGGGGTGAGACCTGATCTCTGTTGGAGATCAAAGAACGTTTGGACAAAGCTCTCGGGCACGGGGTGGGATCATTGGGGTGTCCTGGGCAGGGTCAGGAGTTGGGCTCCGTGACCTTTTTGGGTCCATTCCAACTGTGAATATTCCACGATTCCGTGGTTCTGTGGCACCGGGGAGGGGATTTGCTGCTGTCCAAAGGTGAAACTGGTCTTGCCTGGGCTTTTCCCTGACTCCTTCCTTGCTCTCAGAGCAAACCCTTAAAACAGGAATCTCAGCTGGATGGGTCTGATGTAAAAACTTGAACTTCCCAGGCTGTAAAGGTTTCCTTTGCTGATCCAGGAAGGGAAGGTGACAGCACAGAGCTGTTCTGGCCCCCACCGTCCCTTCCCCCAGTAACTGCCCTGCTTTGAAAACGAAGAGCAGCCCCAAATCCCCCCCAGGCTGCTCTGCTACACCCCAGGAGGACACAGCAGTGAGTGCTGGGAACTGAGAATTCCCTCCCATCTGCACGTCGGGCAGAACTCGGTGGGAATCAGTGGGAAAACACCGAGGGGAACCTGCCGGGTAATCAGAACCTGTCCTGGGGGTGTAGGGTTGAATTTCCACAAGTTACAGAGACCTAAAGAGGGGATTTGAAGGAGATCCAGCTCGGCAGTCCCTGCCTGAGACCCACGCGTGAGCTCAGGCCCCAGAGGCTGAATCCTGACCCCCAAAACTGCACAGACTTTTAAGCACCTGCATTTCTGCCCCGGGAGAGCCTGGATTTGCTGGACTTCAGCTCCACCCAGTACGAAGCCTGGTGGGCAGGGAGCCACTGATGGGGTCAGTTTTACTTTCCACAGCCAAGTCCACCCTGAGGGTCAGCCTTCAGCTTGGAACGGTTTCCCTGAACTCCTGACCGAGTTCCTCTTCCCAGTTCCTGGGATCTGGGGATGTTTTTGCTCTCACCTGCAGCGCCAGCAGCGAGCCCTTGGCGTGTCTTGGTATTTGTGCTGAGACCTGGTTCACAGAATAATCACAGAATAATCACAGAATCAGAGAATCCCAGAATGGTTTGGGCTGGAAGGGACCTCAAAGCCCATTTTGTCCTCCCCTGCCATGGCAGGGACACCTCCCACTGTCCCAGGCTGCTCCAAGCCCCAATGTCCAGCCTGGTTTTGGACACTTCCAGGGATCCAGGGGCAGCCACAGCTGCTCTGGGCACCTCTCTCAGTGTTTTGCCACCTCCACAATTCCCTGAAAAGATCCCAGCAATGCTCCTGGTGGCTTTTCCAGGCGCCCTGAGCCACAGCTGCTGATCTGTGGTATCAGATCCTGCCAGGTCAGGGTTTTCACAGCCTCACTCAGGGTCCTCTCTGTGCATGAGGAAGTTTGGGGGGTCAGTTCCATTTGGAGCAGCTGCCTCTGAAGTTACACCAATATCTGCAGTTCTGGGTAGCAGAAACAATTTCTCCCTTGCTGGCAGATGCATCATCCTGACTGAATATTTTATGTTTGCTTACCCATTTCACTCCTGTGGGTTTGTATGGAATATTTCTCTCTGATTTCGTGTCAGCATTCCTTTAATTTACTGCTGAAAGTAACAATTCCTGTGTTGTTTGGACGATAAATATCCTTTCTGGTGTGTTTGTGTCTTACACTGCCTTAGCCCCTGCATGAAATTTTAATTTCTCTTTGCTTAGCTCTGGGTTTGCTTCCTCCCTCAGCACAATGCAGTGAAGTCTTTGTAGCTCTGCTTGTTCGCAGAGCATTGATGTCGACTTCCCATGCAATTTCCTGCTTGTTTGTGTGCCTCTGCCTGGTTTTTTCCTTATCTGGTGCTAGTCAGAGCTGTAAAAAAAAAATATGTCTGCCTTTTTGGAATGTGCTGGTGTCATAAATGTATAAAATCTGATATTTTGAGGCACTGCTTCTATTGTGCTTTCTTTCCTTGGCTTTTTCTGGTCTGCAGACTCCTGTACAAAAGTTGATTTCCCAATGATTATTAGATACAACGGATTTTTCTTAAGGCATTTTATCCATTGTCTGCACTGTTCCTTCTTTGCATATTTATCTCCCCTCTTGTATATTTTCTTAGTTGCTTTTCACAGTTTTGACATTTTTTTTTTTTTGCTGCATAAAATCCCAGCCTGGTTTGGGTTGGAAGGGACCTTAAAGCCCATCCAGTGCCACCCCTGCCATGGCAGGGACACCTTCCACTGTCCCAGGCTGCTCCAAGACCATCCAGCCTGGGATGTCCTGGAATGTCCTGCCAGGGATCCGGGGGCAGCCACAGCTGCTCTGGGCACCCTGTGCCTCCCTGCTCCCACAGGGAAGAAGGACCCTTTCCCCTGAGGTGCCATTCCTTGGCCACCAGCCTTCAGAAGGAAATAAATATCTTTCTTCAGAGGGACTCAAATTCTTCATTTGAAGAATCAACCCTCTTCCTTCCACGCTTTCACTGATTATTAGCACTGAATTTGGACTTTTTTCCTTGTTTGTTTTTTTTTTTTTTTTAATTCCTAGCCAAGCTGTTTCACAGTTCTGACGATTAATTTTATTTTCTGTTGTATCAAACTGCTTTTTGTCATTGTTGATGTATATTTATTTTAGTAAGAATTTTAATGGTGTTGGTTTGCGTTCTCCTCTCTTACTCTTTTATGCCACGTTTTGTTTAACATTTTAGTATATAAATAAGGTTCTTTCTCGTGATCCTAATGGAAAATGCATCAAAGTATGAAATGCAGCTCAACTTAAGTGAAGATCCAGGCTCGCTACAAGCACAGTAAAATCAAACCACAGCTCTTTGGATTTGTTGATAAAAATCAATTAAAAGTGTATTTCAGGTCAACCTAATATATATAAACTGCCAGGATGAGATAACATAGATAATAGGATGTTGTGGATCTCAATTAATCAGATCAGGCCACATATATGAAAGTGTCACATTTATGCTGGTTAGTACATTATTCATGAGAATTTATGGAGCTGGGAATGCTCTCAATGGGAAGATTTGCAGAGAGGGAAATAAATGCAGTGTCAGTGGTCGTGCAGCGGAAAGGGAATAATCAATTGTTCATTTACCAAACCAAGGGGAGAGGTTAGGACGCTCAAATCAAAATGATTTTTTTTTTTTTTTGGCTATGTTTTGTTGGTTTTGTTAAATAAAATAAAAAAATAAAACCATGTATGCCATCCCTGAGGAATTTAATGAGGCTGAAAATGACCCTTTTTGGTTCCACAAATCCGTGTATTCCACAAATAAGAGTGAAATAAAACAAAAATTCCAAGTGTCATTTCTTCTTGTTGTTTTCCGAATGTAAATGTCTTACAGACGTTGTTCTGAACCAAAGGTAAGATCATTTCATGTGAAAATGTCACAAGTCACTGCTCTGGCTGGTCAGGCAGATGATTCTCTGTGCAATGGTCAGAGGAGGATTGGTTGGACTTCAAAAAATCCCGTTTTTTCTGGTTGAAAAGATTTGCCACACAACGCGAATTTTTTTACTCATTTCCATCCTTCCTGAACTCTTCCTTTTTGCTTTGGAAATGTGTTATTAGCAGCAGATCTGGACACCTATGGATGTGTGTGCTGGGAGCGTGTCAATAATCAAATTTACTGAGCACAACCCTCCCCCGGTCCTGCACCCCCAGCCCGCGGCTCGGGGCGACTTCTGGGGGGAAACAAAGGATGAAATTGCCATCAGAAAAAAAAAAGCAATGGGAATTTATAGAGAATAAATAATGTCATAAATCCGGGGCTGGTGGAGAAAATGGCAGTGCAGTATTACAAAGAAAACATGCTCAGAACCCTGGTGACAGGCAGAGAGTCTCAGTGAGCTGTGATGTGACGATAAATCCACATGGACAGCACAGCCTGCTGGAGTGACAGTGGCAGGAGGGACCAAATATGGGAAACCCTTTTGTTCAGATTAAAATCTCCTTTTTATATCTATTTATTGGGGAGGGGGGAAAGAGGAGGGGAGGTTAAACGGTAACTAATTTTTTTCACTGGAAAGATGTAAACTTAATTCATTTTTTGCTGGTACATGGAAAGAAAGTTTGTGTTTGCACTTGGTTTTCAATAAACAGAAGATGTTTAAAATACCTGAAGATAGGAAATAATTATTTGTGTATATTTCTGGTTTTTCTGCTGCCTTGGTGTTTGGAGGAGATGCTGCTCTGACTTTATTTCCTCCCTAACTTAAATTCTGCAACTTTTCAAAACGCCTAAAAAGGTGTCACATTCTGTATCTCTCAGAAAGAAGCTGGTTTTCCCTCTTGGAAATCTCCTGCTCATTTGTTTTGCCACTCCCAATCAGATATAATGCTTTAAGATGTCTTGCTGTTTATATAAAAATATTAAGTATTCAAAGCTCTGTGTCCCCTTTCCCACGCCTTGTGCTGTACATCCCTATCCAAGTACAGCATCTCCATTTCACTATTTTGCTTGTTGAATATCTGCCAGATAATTCTCTAATAATTTCGTTTTCCACACTGGGCCTCAGCTTTCTTTCTTTCTTTCTGCTGCATTTGTAACCTTTTACATTTCCCTTTTTTCCATTGCCTCTCTTCACTGGGGTGCTGTGGAAGTCAGTCATTATCCCAGGCTAATTCCCTCTCCCACAGCAGATCCTTGTCAGGCTGACACAAAGCTGGGGCTAAAGGGGGGTTTAATGACCCCACACGATTTCGGATCACATCCTTCAGCCAGCACGCTGATACTCCCGCAGGAAACCCCGCCTGGAGCTGTTCCCTGCCCCTTTTCCAGACACTCTCCCTCTAAAGCCGTGGAGGTGGTGGCTGACTCCCAGAGAGTGGAATATTCGCACCTTGTGGGTGAGATTTCCGTGTTGTCTTTTATGTTCCCCATCCAGATATATTTCGACAAGATTTGGGAGCTGGGTCTGACAAAAATTTAGGGTTGTGTCCAGCGGGGACGGTTTCTTTCCTCTCTTCCCTCTCTCCCTGTATTCCCACACAGGTTCATGGGAGGGAAGTTGTTGTACAAAGAGCAAACCTGCATCTCCAGCAGCAGGAGTAGGAGCTGTTGTTGGCAGTGAGTACACAGGAGCAGTGAAGGGGTCCCTGAAGGGGTCTTGAAGGGGTCCCAAACGGTCCAAAAACGGGGGTGCAGTAATTTCAGCCTCTTCCAAGTTCCACGTGAGGGTGCTTTACCCACGTTACTTAACGTTGGAAAGGAGGAGAAGAGTCTCTCTAGGGATTGAAGACCAGGAAGACTTTAGCTCTCTTCAAATTAACATCTCCCACAGTCTGTTTTAGAGTTGAGGCTGTCAGAGTCATCTCATCCTTCATGCAGGGTCAGCATCCTCCTGGGCTCCCTCGGCCTCCCTGGGGGTCTGTGACCGGAATCTCTGCCCCACTGGGGTGTCTGTGGTGCAGGATCACAGAGGGGTTTGAGTTGGAAGGAACCTTAAAGATCACCATTCCCATTCCACCCATGGCCCCGTGGGCAGCAGTTTTGTCTGAGAGTCTCCAGAATCTCCCACCACAGACAACGCTGGGCCTGTGTAGCCTGAGCCTCTCCCTTCCACGCGTTGTGGGTGGTCCCTGACGGAATTCCCGGGATGGCACTGGAAGCGCTCCAGAGAATTTTCCTTGCACAGGTGTTGGCAGCAGCAGCGGCTCGGCACCCTGGGTCCCAACGTGGTCTGTGGTGGGAGACTTTGGATGCTGCAGGGATGGATGGATGGATGGATGGATGGATGGATGGATGGATGGATGGATGGAATGGCAATGATGACCTTTAAGGTCCCTTCCAACTCAAACCACGCTGTGATTCTACAGCACAGAGACCCCAGCAGGGCAGAGATTCCAGACACAGCCCCAGGGAAGCTGAGGGAAGCACAGGAGGGTGTTGACCATGGACTGGTCTTGCACTCAAGTCAAGAACAGACAGTGGGAGGTGGTAATTTGAAGAGAACGAAAGGCTTCCAAGTCTTCAGTCCCTCGAGATTGGGGTTCCTCCCACCCGCTTCCTTCTGCTGCTCCTACCAGGAAGCTTTTTCCATCAGCCTTTGCCTTACACAAAGAGTACACACCCACTGCTCCATACAAAGGGTAGGAAAACCCTATGTTTGGTGATTCCGGTGGATTTTTCCACCCAACTTGTGTTGGGAAAAACATTTCAGGAAAATAAAACCACAACAAATCAAGGTCGCAGGAGAGCTCGCCAATTCAAACTGCTCAGTGGCCTGGATTTATGATTTTTTTTCTTTTCCAATTAACTTCACCTTCCCTAAGTGGGGATTTCACACCCCTCGTGTTAAGTAAATTGGTGTCTGGATTTTTATGAGCTTTGGCAGGAAAAAGTAGCCAGTGAACCAAGAAAAATCCCAAGCTTTTGGATGGGGGCACCCAGGATTTTCAGGCTCACATCTGAACCAAAGGAATGTTTGTGAAACGCCCTTTGATGAGTAATGACAATCATTTTGATCCAATTTATAATTAAATATTGTTGTGTATCTCCGTTCTTCCAGAACCTCCCCCTGCCACTGGAGTTTCATGGGGGTTATTTATGCATCGGTGATATATTCTGAATGCCTCGCTAACATTGACGGATATTACACTTGATGTTTTTCCTTATGTCCCTTTGGTGGTGCAAATGTGAGAAAGGGCAATGAACTTTCGATGACTCTCTCGTAAAAAAAAAAAGATTTTTTCCATCGGGTTCAAAAGTTCAGCGCGTCAAGAGAAATCATCTTCTTGGCGCCATTGCGCGAGGGGCGGGCGAATTTTGGGGAGGTTTTTGTCTTACAGTGAGAGATAATTATTCTGGGGCGCAAGTTTGGCAATTGTCACCGCCGCTGGCTTTTACACAACCGTGTTGATAAATTATTTGTTGTGTTTTTATCGCCCTCCATGGCCCACGGGGTGGGTTTGCCATGCTCAGAGCCGCTTGCGTTGAAGGACAAAGAGCTCTTGGTGCGCCATTCACCGCGGTAAGAGCGCCTCGGGGTCCCTCAGTCTGCGCTTTGCTGAGGTTGGTAGAGTCAAAAAAACAAGGTCTTTGCCTTGACAGCAGCGGGCAAGATGGGAAGGCAGCATGGGGAAAGAGCACAGCGAAAAATCCCAACGATTCCGTCCCTCTCTGCAAATTCTTGCTGAACTCGGGGCTTGGGCCTTTCCAAAGGCAGTGTTTCCTCAAAGCACGCTCATTGGGAGGAACTGAAGAGCAATTACGTCTAAAAATAAATGTGTTGGCAGGAAAAGTCCATTCTGGAAAAAGGCCATCATTTTGGGTGGCCAAAAAAAAACCCCCAACCAGCTTCTGTGCATGGGGAGGAAAAAAAACCAACAAAAAATCCAAACTCCAACTTCAGTGCAGTTAATAGGATCAGCTTTCTATAGAAGGTGGCTTCTCTGGACGATGGTCCATGGGCATAAACAGAATCATAGAATCCCAGACCAGTTGGAGTTGGAAAGGGACTTTAAAGCCCCTCTTGTTGCAGCCCCTGCCATGTCCAGGGACACCTTCCACTATCCCAGGGTGCTCCAAGCCCCATCCAGCTTGGCCTTGGACACTTCCAGTGATGGGGCAATCCCCATCACGCTGCTCAAATCTGGGCAAAGATCCCCTGCTGGTGACTTTGATCATCATCCAGCCCCATTATGGGACCTCAGCAACAAACCCGAGGCTCCTCCCCAGGCACTGGCATTTTCTCCACGAACCAGTCCATGTTCAGGGTGGTTTTGTCCAGTGACATCTGTCAGGGCAATGTTGCCCCACTGCCCAACCATCCCCACTGCCCAACATCCAGGTGGGATGTCTGCCAAGAGCTTGATCCCACTGCAGATGAGGCCAACCATGGCCTGGGCAACATCAGAGGATTGTGCCCAGCAGATTAAGGGAAAGTAACCTCCTCTCTGATCAGTGCTGGGGAAGAAAAATGGACTTACTGTGGCCAGTTTTGGGGACTCTCTCCTGCTTCCAGAGGGATATGGAGAAAAAATAGAGAGGCCAGAGGGAGATGAAAAGGGTCAGACCCAGGTTCCAGGCCCACAGGCAGGCACAGAGTTGGGTTGGGCTGGGTTGGGTTGAGTTGGGTTGGGTGGGGTTGGGTTG
>VZRO01007694.1:56935-69240 GCA_013397915.1 Daphoenositta chrysoptera | reverse complement strand
CGGGGTTGGGTGGGGCTGGGTTGGGCTGGGCTGGGTTAACCTGGGGGACTCCAAGGAGCAGCTGCAGTGACCCCAAGGCAGTCACAGAGAGGGTGGAGCCCAGCTCTCAGTGGTGCTGAACAACACCAGGGGCAGTAGCCAAACATTGCTGAGGAACATCAGTAGAAGGGCAGCTCATTCCACTGCACTGCAGGTGGGGCCTCACCCCCACAACAGGCAAAAACATCAAAAACTTTGATCATCAGAACCGTCCTTTGGCTACTCATCAATCTGGTGTGACAAAGCCTTGTCCTGCCACTCCCTTCCAACACTTTGACCCCCATTCTGATCCCCTCTTTCTCCCTGAAAACTCCAGAATGTCACATTTGTGACAGATTTACCATTTCATCCCATCTCCTGTTTTGCACTTTTGCACATGGAGAAGCCTGTATCCCCATTCTTTGCAGTATAGGAAAAATTTGATCTTCTCCATCATACCAGCAGCCAAACCACTCATCTAGGACTGCATGATCTCAGTGGAAAAATTTAGATGGGAAAGAAAGAAATCTTTGGATTCAGGAGACAGCATTTCTCTGGGATGTTCTCTGTTGTGGCTGAGAAGACATTCACAAGTGCATCAACAAGTGGTGTGTGGAGACAGCTGTCTGTTTGCATCCCTGGCACATTTGGGAAAGTTTTTCCTGGGAGATAGGTTCAGCTGCCGGTGGTGCCGCACTGGCTCAGCAGAGCAGCAGATTGCCTCTGTTTGGAAAGTGGGAAAGTCACTCCCAACACTTGCTGAGACATTTGCAAAATGATTGTGCTCATCTTCATAAACTGAGCTTTGAAGGGTTTTTGGCTGGGATGAGCCAGTTGCAGGGAATGTGAGTGCCAGTGAGGGAGACAGAGTTTAAATTTTTGAGCAGCAGAGTGATTGGGCCAAAAAAAAAAATGGGAAAAAGAAACCAAAAAGGATTTTGAGGACTGCGTTTACCAGCACCGAAGTTTAGCAGTTTTAGAGCAACCTTTGTTGGTTCCTGTTCAGGGCCCAGCTCTGTCCCTGGTCATTTTTTTCTTCTTGGTTAGTGCTCCGTGACTGATGAGGATCTCAGTAAAACACAAATTGATTTGCTTGGCTTTCATGGTCACCTCTGGACTGTAATTACTCAGGCAGGAAAAATTAATTAGTCCAGTGTGGGCCGACTGCTGCTCTCCAAGCGCTGCTGAATCTTAATTGGAGAGCTCCCGAGAAAGGTGCTGATTCACACCATGGCACGATGGGGTGGGGATTTTTCCAGGGACAGAGGGTGGAGGGGTGAAGGGGGCTGAAGGTCAAGAGGAGATCTGTTGTCTGTTCCAGCATCAGCAGCTGGACTTTCTTTCCCCTCCTCAACTGTGATAATGAGCCTGTTAAAGCAAATTTGCCTCTTTCAAACAACAGCTGAAACAAGAGACGGGATTTGGTCACAAAATATCTGCACGAATCTTTCCGGAGAATGCAAAGCGCACTAGGAAAAAAAACCAGGACAACTCGGTGGGAGTTGATCTCTGAGACACAGCAGTGATTAATCTCGTACCACTTTCCACAATGATGCCATCTGTGAGGATGGTGTAGCACTGACAGCTCCTGGAATCAGAGAATCCCAGACTGGTTTAGGTGAGAAGGGACCTTAAAACTCATCCAGTGCCACCCCTGACATGGGCAGGGACACCTTCCACTGTCCCAGGCTGCTCCAAGCCTGGCCTTGGACACTTCCAGGGATCCAGGGGCAGCCACAGCTGCTCTGGGCACCCTGTGCCAGGGCCTGCCCACCCTCACAGGGAGGAATTCCTTCCCAATATCCCATCTAAACCTGCCCTTTATCAGCTTAAAGCCATTTTCCCTTGAATGGCTTTTGAGACTCACTCTGCTGTGGTTGGGACTCTGCAGACATGAGCTGCTGACACAAATTCCCAATGGTTCACGACGAGCTCATGGCAATGGGATTGGCTTTGCTGTTGCTGAATTATTTTCATTTTAGCATCTGTCTGTTCCTCTCTGTTCCACAGTTATTTGGTGCAATCTGATGCAGCAAGGTGCCTTTAGCTGTGCAGTGAAAGAAATACCGAAGGTGCTGGTTTGTGGAGGATCAAACAGTGAAACATTGCTCAGCCCTCGCTTGAAAACTGGCGTGGGTGACTGCCTGAGAAAAAGAGATGGGGAAATGAAATTCAGCAAAGACCATTTTCCAGACAGTTTTCAGCGATTACTGCAGCTTGGCTGTGGGCTTGCTTCACTTCCCTGGTGCTCCTACCCGGCAGCAAACACGGGCACAGTGAGAGCCAAACGGGATTTTCTCATAGCAGATCAGCCCTGCTCACAGATTTGCTAATTAAATGAAGTCTTGTTAGCAAAAAGTCCTTTACTGAGCTCTAAATATTTCCATTTTGGGTTTTGTTTAGGAGGATCTGAGGCTTGCTGCACTAAATCTCTAGTGAGGACGAGGTGCAGCCCTGCCTGGGTTCGTGCTCATGGCACAGAGCCTGGCATGGTGCTCGTTAGTGCAGCAGACACCTACATCACCTTTACTGCTCCTGCTCACTCAGAAATTTATTGTCTCAGAAGCACAGTTTTATTGAGAAAAGATAGAAATCCTGCTTTTCTGGCCAGCTCCACATGTAATTTACTGCTCCCAGGCTGACTGCTCGGGCTGCAATAGGTAACAGGGCTTGTGTCCCTCTACAGCCAAGTAATTGCCAGGAGGGAGGAGGGGGCCACTCCTGGTTTGTCACTCACAACATTTCTGAACTTTGAATCGTAATCCTTTTAATCCAGAGACCAAATCTACCCCTGGCTGCCCGTTTGCAGTTCAAATCTCCCACCAAAGCCTTACATTTTTCCAAATGAGAATTTATCTTCAGCTAACCAGCATCACTGTACCTTCCTCCTCTGCCCACTCCTTTTGAAGGTGGGGGAAAAGGCTTAAAATCCAGCAAAACCCTGAGAATATGGCAAAAGGGCCTGAAAAATGCTGGTATGGTTTGATACACACCAATTCAGCATGCTGTTCTTTCCAGGTGAGAATCAATATTCCAGAAAATATTGGGCAGGAAAAATAAAGCTTGGTGACAATACTGTAGAGGAGACCTGGGAAGCAGCAGTGGGTTCTAAGGTGCATGAAGACATTGCTGCTGGAAGAGAACACAGCGGGGGAAAAGAGCATTTAAACATCACAGAGTCATGGAATCACGGAATCCCACAGTGGTTTGGGTTAGAAGGTGTCCCCCTGACTTTTTCAGTCTTTCGATGTTTTCATTTTTGTGATAGAGTTTCTCACGCATTTTCTGTAAACACAGTCATGTTTTGTTAACTCTTCTTGTTGTTTTCATTCTCTCTCCTGAGGCAGAGAAAGTTTGATGGACTGTTCAGTTGACCAGTGTGGTTGGAAGAGGTGGTAACCTCATCCTCCAATCCATGGTCAATCCTAGAAACAGAGATATATGAGAGAAATAAAGGACTGGGGCCCTTTCCTGGCTTTGGCTTTGACCTGGCTGAACTCCAGTCTGGCCTGCTTCTTTTCGTGTCCAATTGCGACAAGAAGGGAACTTTAAATCCACCTCGTTCCACTCCCAGCCATGGCAGGGACACCTTCCACCATCCCAGGGTGCTCCAAGCCCTGTCCAGCCTGGCCTTGGGCACTCGCAGGGATCCAGGGGCAGCCACAGCTGCTCTGGGTAAAGATCTCTTTGCCTTTCCTCAGCCGAGTGCAGGGATCACTGTGCCGTGCTCGGAAAGGGCAGGGTCACGGTGGGAATGATGCTGCCAGCTCAGAGAGCCGGGAGAGAGGCAGACCAGGATAGAGAACAACAAGGGGGAGAAAAGGGATTTGAGATGTTTATCCAGAGGAAGAGCTGATTTACACAAATAGCCTTGTTTCCAAACCCATTATGGGTAAGACAGAAACGACTCGGTTTGATTTGCATAACAGGATTTAGGTCAGAGCCAGCAGGGAGATTGTGGAATATTTTGATGTAGAGATTAGATGAATATTTATCCGGGGAGATGAATATGCAGAGCTGGAGCAACAGGCTACGGATCCCCACAGATTCCCACTCCGTGATTCCACCGAGCCCTTGCAGGCTGGAACAGGAGCCCTGGGGTGGCCTGGGCTCGGCTGCTCCCATGGATTTGTTGGTTTGGCTTTGCCTTTTGCCAGTGTCCTTCAGCTTCATCCCCGAGCAAAGTCTGTCAGTCCTGCAGGACAATTTTCCAGGCAAGTTGGCCTTACTGGGCATCACCCATATAATAAAACCCTTCTCTTGTGGAGGGGGATTCACCCATGTTTCATCTGATGGAGATGGGCCCCTTTTCTGTCTTATAATGATCCAGCTGGGTCACCAGATTGACCTCAGTTCTGCTCTGGCTCCATTGTTTGAGTGCCTGAAATTTTTATATGAAAAGGGCTTTTCATTCCAAATCATTTGTGCAGAATGAAACTATTTCTTGAAGAAAAATTCATTATCATTTAAACGGTCTGCTTTTCACAAACTTACTGGTATCTAAAATTGATATTTTAATCAAAGCATTACTAAACATCTATCAAACTAATTTAAATAATTACTGCTTTGCTGTCTTTACAGTAGACACAATTTTCTGTAAGCAAATGCAAATGAGCAAAGAGTGAATATTTCAAAAATGGTTTTATTAGCTTTAGAAGAAATCTTCCTTAAAATCTGATAGATTGTGTAGAACAAGGAGCGTATGTTGGATTCAGTTAATGGAAAGCATTTCATAATCTTGATAAAGAGTAATTTTCCCATTTTTGCCAGTTTCCCTCTATCTAAAGCATTTTTTACATTAAGGACTTGATAATGGCTTAACCACCTTGTACCTCTTTCTAGCAGATAAAATGCCTCTCTATTATTGTGAGCATTTTCACTCAAACATTTGCTCCTGCTTCGTGACACCAAATGTGACTCGAGAGGGAGAAGCATTTTCTGCAGGTTGATGGGCTGAGCAGAACAGCCCCTGTAGTAGTTTCACAGCAATGGCGAATTATAAAATTAATTTATAATTTAGAAAATGCTCCCATATCAAAATGAATGGTTTTTATTCCATCTCTGCCAGCAGCTCCACCAGGAGCTCTGCTTCCCTGGTATCATGCGTGTCACAGAGGATGACAGAGCCACAGGACTCTGATTCATTAAAAAAGGCACTAATTGTTCCACACGAGGCAGGTGGGGCAGAAGGATGAAGAGATGCAGAGGGATGGGACAACCAAACCATCTGCATCCCACAGGGCCCAGGGATTGCGGGATTACTGCCAGGTTCCCTCAAGGAGGGACTCACAGGATCACAGAGTCGGGAAGGCTGGAAAAGACCTCCAAGATCGTGGAGCACCACCACAAAACCCTGTCCCCAAGTGCCACATGCACACACCCTTTGAACACTCCCAGAGGTGGTGGCTCCAGCACTGCCCTGTGCAGCCTCTGCCAGTGCCTGACAGCCCTTTCCATGAAGAAATTTCCCCAGATATCCGATATAAACCTCCCCTAGCACAGCTTGAGGCCGTTTCCTCCCCTCCTGTCCCTGGCAGTAGAGCCTGCTTGGTATCATTTCCCAGTTTGGTGTCACACTCCTATCACGAAGCTCAGACCTAACTTTTAGTCTTTGCTCACCATCCCATACTAAAGAGATCTCCCTTTGCAGTCAGCTCTGCCCTAAGAGGAGTTTTCTCCCCAGAGATCCCTCCCAGCAGACATTTCCCCACAAGTCCACGTCCTGTTGGATTCAGAACGATCTCTGAGCACCACCATTCCCTCCTCTGCTAATTCCCTCTTCACTGGGAACACTTGCGGACTCCTTTTATTCACTTTCAGCTCCAGAGCCCAAATCCATGGCTAATTTATTAGGATCTCACAGAAAGTGAGAGGGATTTAGTTCATGTATGTCCTATGCATGGCAGCCCTGATCCTACCAGGAAATGCTGCTAAATTATCCAGAAACAATTTAGCTTTGCTAAATTATCTTGTACTTTACCCATTTCTCCCTGCTCCCCTGGCTTTATCTGTTCTTGTTCCATAACTTTGACATCCAGCTAAGAGCCTACATTTGTCTGAACCATGCTTTATCCTCTTCTTGACAGAGGTGTTTTATCTGTTACCCCTTATTATGGGGACCATCCCTGATTTCCATAATCATTATCCATGGTCCCCACTCGAGCTGTTGTTCCTCCAGTGCCGTTACTGGCCCAGGCAGGAATCAGAGGTTTAATTTTCACTTGAATCAGGCCAAACTGTGGCTTCTCCTCAGCTGACATCAGGCCTCATGACCCACCCTAATTTGCCCTGGGATTTCTGTCAGTGCCCTTGATATCACCTTGGTGCTGCTGTTAATTGTGGTAAATAAGATTTTCAGCCTTGGCAACAGGTAACTCCTGATCTATTTTTGTCTCAAGTGTGCAACTGTCCTAATTTTCTCTTGGCTCCCTTTGGTTTCTGTGGCTTAAGTGCCATTTACTGTTATTAATTTTAATTTCCTGTGTGAGGTGGGTTTTTGGTCATTCTGACTTTCCTTTTCAGTTTGCAACCTCTCCAACATTCTTCTTCTCACCGCTCTCTCTCCCTTTTGAATTTTGAATTTTAAGTACCTGTGCCTTCTCTGCTCACAGATCCCAGAGCTGCTTAGTCAGACTTAATAATTCATTTCCTTAGATTTCAAAGTTTGCCTTTCTAAGCTTCCAAACCTTCATTCTAGACCTACTTTTGCCCATTTTGAAAGTTGAAGTGAGAAAAGGCAGCTCAAGATCACATTTTATTCAAATTTTACTACTTTTATAACCATACAGGAGCGAGGTTTAAAGCAGTGTTATACTTGACTTTTGCAAAGAAATCCATCACCTAAAATATCTGAGCCAATATAAGCAGCAATTACCTTTCAATCCATTTTTGAGACGTTAAAGGCTCCCATAATTCCCATCAATTCCCATGCATTTGTTAAGTGCAGGGGACTAATCACGATTAGGTTGGAGCTGGGGGTGCAGAGGAGGCTGTTCAGACTTTCCTGCCCTGTCCAGCCTTTCCCCCTGGCCCTGCTGTGCCCCTGCCATAAATCAATATTTAATTTCTCCATGCTCTTCTTGCTGACACAAGGCACCACCTCCCTCCATCCACTGGTTTCCAGCATCCCTGAGGTTCCCATTACTTGTGAGCCTTCCACAGCTCTGTTCCACCTTCCACAGCTCTATTCCACCTTTCCACAGCTCTGTTCCACCTTCCACGGCTCTGTTCCACCTTCCACAGCTCTGTTCCACCCTTCCATGTCCAACCTGGCCTTGGGCACTGCCAGGGATCCAGGGGCAGCCACAGCTGCTCTGGGCACCCTGTGCCAGGGCCTGCCCACCCTCACAGGGAAGGATTTCTTCCCAATATCCCATCCATCCCTGCCCTCTGTCCATTTGAAGCCATTCCCTGTGTCCTGTCCCTCCATGCCTTGTCCCCAGTCCCTCCCCAGCTCTCCTGGAGCCCCTTCAGGCACTGGAAGGGGCTCTCAGGACTCCCTTCTCTTCTCCAGGCTGGACACCCCCAGCATTCCCAGCTTTTCCTCACAGGAGAGGTGCTCCATCTCTCCAACCATCCATCCTCTCTGAAAGGCACCTTCCATCCTTTAAACTGCCATTGGCTTTAGAGCATCACACAAAATTCAAGAACTGTTATCTTTTCAGCCTCTTCTCACTTGGAACAGGGAAGGATTTTCCTCAGCTTTCTGCCAAAGCTCTGAAGTCCTGTGCCATCTTTTGCAATTTCACGGGCTGTCATATTCTTATTTCCAGTGGAGGAGTCACCATGAACAGCATCAAAGAACCAGAAACGTGACCAAGTCCACTGCCCCAGCACTGCCACGGTCACCATTAAAGGTCCCCAAGTGCCACAGTCACAAATTTTTTGCACCCTCCCTGGGATGGTGGCTCCACCACTGCCCTGGGCAGTCTGTGCCAATGCCTGACCACTCTTTCCATGAAAAAAAATTTCAAGTTATCCAGTCTGAACCTCCTGTGGCACATCTTGGGGCCACTTCCTCGTGTGCTGCCCCTTGTTACCTGGGGAGGGTCCTCACCCTAAGAAAGGAGGCAGGAGCAACATGTGCAGAATCCAGCTGTTCCATGAAGCAAACGATACTTTTCCACCTCCCATTTCCACAGTTTTATGCTTCAAGCTGTGGAGCTGTGCTTTCTCCCAGACCCTCTCCCACCCCATGAGGCTCGTGCTTTGCTTTACTCTCTTTTACCTCTGGATATTTCTCCCCTTTACGAGTGTTTTGTGTTTCCCCGTCTCCTCTCTTTGTGTCCCAGCACTGATTTTACTGCTCCTTGAGCATCTTTCTCCACTCCCTCTCCTTCTTCCGGGTGTTTTGCCTCCCTTCCCTGCGGCCGGCCAGCACTGCCTCGATCGGTGAAGTGACAAATGTCACCCACCCCGTGAGCTGCTGAGCTCCCGAGTGGCCGGGGCAGCTCTGGAGCACAGCTGCAGACCGAGGGAGACCACCCGTGGCTCACATTTGTAAACTCTTGTCGCAGTTCCTCGCTCTCCAGCCCGTGATGCTGCCAAGAGCAATCTCATCTCTCAGGCACCCATCCATTTCCTCTCCTCCCAGACCCTCGAGGTATCCCAGTCAAAGCATCCCCCCCATCCTGCCCCGTCTGTCTGTCCCACATTCCGCTTTCCTCGGGGCCCATCTTTTCTTTCCAGCTCCTGCTGCTCAAGTCCCCACCTCCCAGGGACTGGGGCTGAACTATTGAAACAGAAAAGCCGTAAATAACAGGAGGAGGGGGTGATACCTGACAATCTCTGAGAAGGAGGCACTTAACGGAACAGAAAATTGATAAAGGGGTTTAAGGTCCTCGGTGAAAAATCCACAGCTGCAATCAATAGAGCAAAGAAGTTTTTCGAGTACATTAGAAACCAAAATTCTGGTAATGACAGAGATCCAGTGCGAGGTGAGGATTGCTCAATAAGGATGAAAAAAGTGTGTGTGTGTTTTGTGGTGTATTTCGGGAAAAAGCAGCTTAAAGAACACCATGTCACTGATGAGATTATTGTTGGCAAAGAGGATTGTGTGGCTCTACCAGAGAGTTCTTAGAGAGTTGATTTTGAATGAATAGCCTTGGTGGTAGAAGAACTTCCTGCATGTGATGTTACTGCAATCTTCATAACTTTAGATTTTGGCCAGGTTGGTGGGGCTTGGAGCAAGCTGGGACAGGGGAAGGTGTCCCTGCCCATGGCAGGGGTGGAACGGGAGGAGCTTTGATGTCCCTTCCAACCCAAACCAGTCTGGGATTCTACGATTTAAACCAAGCTGACATTTCAAAGTTTAATTTGCCAATAAAAGCCGTGTAGGATTTTCTGCTGGACATCCTTGTGGTCAGCTCTGGCACCAGAGAACTGAAGCCAGGTTGGGTGTTACAGCTCAGACCTGTGCTGGGTGAAGCACTGGCTGGAGTGGTAATTAATAAATTACACACTGATGAGCAGGCACAGGCAGAAAGGAACAAATAACCCTTGACAAAGTCTAGTGAAAACGTTCTTTATGCAGGCAGACTCACAGCTCTGGTGAGGAGGAGTGGACACTGCTGTGCTGGTCCCAAACTCCTGCAGAGGCACAACTGCTCACTCACTGCTCCCTGCAGCGGGAGGGGAGAGGGCTGGGAAGATCAGGAATGGGAAAACTCGTAGGTTGAGATAAAGATGGAAAACTCTTACCAAATATCATAGAAATCATCCTAGAAATCATCCTAGAAATCATCCTAGAAATCCCAGAATGGTTTGGGTTGGAAGGGACCTCAAAGATCATCCAGCAGGGATGGCCCCCACTAGATCTGGATGCTCAGGGCCCCATTGTTGTGGACTAAACAGACTCAGCTTGGGGAAATTACTGTAGTGCAAAATTATATATATAAACATAAAAATACATATATTTTTAATATTTTAAATTATTGATTCAGGTAGTGGGAACCAGAAAGACGATTATTAGCCCACACAGGGAAACAACCTTTCCTCCCTCCTTTCCCTGGCTGGCCTCACTCCAAGTCCTGTTCTGCCACTGACCAAAGGTCACCCCCAAGCCCCTCACTACGGAGCAGGCAGTGCAGGGCAGGGCTGCAGTCAGGACAGGGAGGCTCCTTTTTCTCTCATTCTCTTCCTCAGCTCTGGCCTGGGTCCTCCACGGGCTGTGCTTCCTGCCAGGAGCATCCATCTGCTGCAGGCAGGTCCTGCACGGCCCCTGCTCTGCCACGGAGCTGTCCCCACCACAACCTTGTCACCAACACCCCACAGACACCCGTTCAAAGGGGTCTGTCTTTTGGAACTGTGATTTGGGATCCGGGTGGGGAAAGGATGTTCCTTTTTATGTTTCTTCGGTGCTGTTTTGAGGGCACAGAGATACAAAAAGATGCTCTTGGGTTCATCTGCTTTGGCAAAATAATTCGCAAATTATCCCAAGTCCAGTCTAAATCTGTTTTGATTTCCTGGTACTAGAACCATCCATCAATGCAGACAAGCCTTGTCCGCTGTTATTAATGTTCAACTCCTTCTTCCTCCATGCTCATCCCTCATCATGACAAGGTTCTTCTGCCTAAACTCACGATGGACTCCTGCTCTGGGGCGGGCAGCACTTCCCAAACTGAGGAGCAGCAGCCCAGTTCCAGGGGTGGAATTTGGGCTGGGGGGACCTGCACACGCCCGAGTGAAAATGGACAGAGCAGGGGTGTGACAAGGATGATGCTGAGCACAGGGATGTCCTCGGCCCTGAGCTGGAGATGACAACGCCACGGGTTGAGTGGAGTTTCTTCCACATGAGTTCACGTGTCTATCCAGCAGCAGCACTTAAGCAACTTGTGAAATTGGGATTTGGAGCATGAAACTTATTCCTATGTTTAGACACTTAGACCTCTGTCTTCTTATAAAACACGTACGGCTGTGTCGTGTCCTGCAATGAGAGCACCTGCCCGAGAGACCACGGGCAAATCCTCCATCCCTGCTGGCATCTGGGGGCATCACTGCAAGTTTTTGGGAAAGGGAGAACAGAATTACCTCCCCCCACCACCCTCACTCACTGGGAGTGTTTGAAATTGGAAAAGGAGCATCAACACATTGTGTGTGTGTTTTGAAATTGAGCATAAAACCCCCAGGTGTATGGAACAAGCAGGTGGGAAATCTCTTACGTGAGATCTGCTGGAAAAAAACCTGTGCCTTGAGGTTCTGCTCTGACTGTTTAGGTGCTTTACATCTGACATTTACTGGGTAAGGAAAAAACCTCAATATCCAAAGGGCAGAGAGCTGACAACAGATCTCGGGGATGAGCTTGGCTCAGTTCTGTGCTGTTGGGTGGGAGCAAGACACGTCCTGCATGCCCAGATCTGTGCCCAGCAGCAGCAGCTGCCCAGTTTGGGTCCAGGGAAGCTGAGAGTGGAGGATGTGCCACGGGATCTCTGTGTGTGGCTGCTGGCTTGTCCAGGGCTGGGCTCTGCTGCAGCTCAGAGAGACCCAGACCACGGGCAGTGAATGAAACCAGGGCGTCAGGGAAGCAACACCTGAACCCGCCAGGCGTGGAGGAGAAACATAAACACGGTGAGTACATTAAAGTATCATTTCAGCTCTAAGAGAGTGTCCAAAGGAGGCCAGAAGGATGGGGAAGGGTGTGCAGGAACCTTGGCTGGGGACACCTGGTTTGTTCAGCTGGAGGAGGCTGAGGGGAGATTCATCACAGTTACAACTTCATCATGAGGGGAAGAGGAGGGGCAGGCACTGATCTCTGCTCTGGTGACAGTGACAGGACCGAGGGAACGGCTGGAGCTGTGTCAGGGGGGTTTAGGTTGGGTATCAGGGAAAGGTTCTTCCCCCAGAGGCGCTGGCACTGCCCAGGCTCCCCAGGGAATGGGCACGGCCCCGAAGCTGCCAGAGCTCCAGGAGAGTTTGGACAGCACTGCCAGGGATGGACAGGGTGGGATTTTTGGGTGTCTGTGCAGGGTTGGAAGTTGGACTCAATGATCCCAGTGTGTCCCTTCCAGCTCAGGACATTCCACAATTCTACCACCCGCTGCTAACAGAAGAAAATGCCTCTGCTCAGCTGTTTTCAGGAAGGTTTATCCTAAAGGTTAATCCTGAGCGAGGTCACGGCATGAATGTAAAATAGAACATCGTGGTTTGGGTCCATCTGTTGGCTTTTGAACTTCCCTACCTCTCCGCATGCCACAGTGTGCAGTAACAATGGGAATTGCCAGCTTTCATGTGGAAAGAGGCAACTGGAGAACACCTCTGCCCAGAAATAAACAGCATCAGGGTCAGCAGCC
>VZRO01007694.1:3672-56830 GCA_013397915.1 Daphoenositta chrysoptera | reverse complement strand
ACTCCCAGCCCCAGTCCCAGCCCCAGTCCCACTCCCAGTCCCAGTCCCATTCCCATTCCCAGTCCCACTCCCAGTTCCAGCCCCAGTCCCATTCCCAGTCCCAGCCCTGGCTCTCCCTGCTCCATCCTGCTTTGCTTTGGAGGCTCCTCGGAGGCGCGGCCGTGACTTTCTGAATGTGACACATCCCTCGATATCGGCCACAAACCCCTCTGTTGCCATGGCGACGCATCCTCAGCCCGATTCCTGGGGCTCCTCGGGCCTGTTTGATATTCACCTTGACACCTCCGCAGAGACCTCGGGACGCTCATTGAGAGCGAGAGCCCCCCGCACCCCAAGGCGATTCCTGCCCAGCCGTGCCCACGGTCCCAGGGCAGGAGAGGGGCTCCCACCCCTGACCCCCGTCCTTGCTGCCCTTCCCTCCCTCCCTGCACGGCTGAGGAGCTGCAAAGACAAAGCTGGGAAGAGCCCGGGCTCCTCTGTAACTGGAAGTGCTGAATTCTCAGAGCTCTGCCCAGGCTCCTGCAGGAAGAGCCAAGCAGGTGGGATTTGGGAGGGGTGTGGAATATTGACCCCAGGTACATGATTTCCCTGGGTTCTGAGCCGTGCATGTGGCTGGCTCTCCTTACTTTGAGCATTCCTTCTTTCTTGTTCAGTTATTCTTTTTTCCTCGTTTTCTGGGCTAAGCATTAAGTTTTCTGATTCTCCATCCTTCCCAGGGAATTTTCCTGGTAACTTTTCCTTACACATTCTTTCACTCTGCTCCTGTGTGTGTCTCTCCACTGGCTGATCCATCACCCACACTGTCCCCATTCCCTAATTCCTGGCACCTTATGGGACTGGCATTTCCAGAGACTGCTGCTGGATCCTGTCCCTGGCTCCTTACACCCATCACAGAAGTATCACGGGCAATCATAAGGGTGAAGAAATGAGCTTTAATAGCAGGCAAAATGCTCAGTCAGGCAAATCCTGGCTGTCCTGCAGGGCGAGAAGCTGGACTCGATAGTTCTTGTGAGTCCCTTCCAGCTCAGGATATTCCAAATTTGGTGATTCTAAACTTTCAGGAGACACGGTCAGTGGGAATGATGAATAAATTTGTTTCCAGCCATTCCCCAGCCTTTCCCAACAGCTATTGCTGATGGCACCTGTGCCCTTCTGCTCCATCCCATCCTGCCAGCTGTCCCTCCAGCACTCCTGCCTATGGATAAGTCTGGTTTCCCCAATGCTGTGCCCCCACTGGAGATTTCCAGAGTTCTGCTTCAAAAACCAGTCCCGGAGCGAGAGAGAGCCAGAGCTTTGCTGCAAGGCAGAGATAACTCTGGACAGAGGAAGATTTTGTGTTGGTAGGAATGTCTTCTTTCCTTGGTGGTGGCCCTGGCAGTGCTGGGATAACGGCTGGACTCGATGATCGTAAAGGGCTTTTCCAGCTTTAACGATTCCATGATTCTGTGAAAGGCAGGGGAGTTCCTGTGCCCAGGTTTGGAGCACGGCACTGATGCCAAACAAGGCTCTTGATGGTGCCTTGTTTGGAGGTTTGGAGTGCTGTGTGCCAAGCAGCCACTCCTTGTTCCCTCCTGGAGCAGAAGGATGCTATCCCACTTGTTCCTCGCCACTCGGGAAATTGGGAAACTGAGGCACGTGAGCTAAGAATAGCACAAAACAGCGCCGT
The DNA here is from genome assembly GCA_013397915.1 of Daphoenositta chrysoptera. Lineage (NCBI taxonomy): Eukaryota > Metazoa > Chordata > Aves > Passeriformes > Daphoenositta > Daphoenositta chrysoptera. The sequence goes on along the minus strand of VZRO01007694.1, from coordinate 55,164 downwards.
GCTGTCCACACTGCTGCGGAGGAGCTGCATCAGGGACCACGGGTGGAGGGCAGGGGGTGTTTGATGAGCCCCGAGTGCTCCCTCGTGCTCTGGGCTGGGGCTGAGAGAGGAACAATTTAAGCTCAGCACCGAGGACATGGAGCTGCCCTGAGCTGGCCTCACAGCCGGTCCCTCGCTGTGATGTTTGGGCTACTGCAAAGGTTCGCAGTTTGCTGGGAAATAAATCAAGGAAACCTTTTTGCTAGGGAAAGCTGTTTGAGCATCTGAGCACAAAAACCCCGCGCTTTTGATGGGGCTCTCCCCAGGAAGGGTCCGAGGGCAGGAGAGCCTCCCCTGCTCTGTGGCTGTGCCTGCTGACCCAGCGGGGTGGCCAGGCTGGAGCTCTGGAGAAGGGAATTAAACATGAGCTTCAGCCCCTCCACCCTCCCGTCCTGCTGCCAGCCCTCTGCTCTTTCCTCTGCTTTCTGCCTCGGAAAGGTTTCCAGCCATGCTGGATTTTACTCGTATTTCACCCATCCCAGGACTGTGTTCCTGTGTCCCCCTGCACAGTGGGACTGGGAATTCCCAGCCTGCCAGCAAAGCACTTACAAGGGAGCTCTGCACCAGCCCCGGCAGAGCTCCCTCCTTGTAGCTGGGGCACTGTCCTGGCGAGGGGCTGCTCTGGATTTGGGGATCACACCCACTTTTAGGTGTTTTTCCACATATCCTGCCCACTGGGCTCTTCTACAAGGCACTGGGTTTTGTTCCCACCTCCAGCTCAACTTAAGTGAGGCACAGAGCCAAGCCCTGGCACCGGAGAGCTCCAGCTTCAGGGGGGTGTCATAAATCCAGGCAGACAAGAATTTGAGCCGTGTTTGTGCTTACAACTGGCAGGTTGTGCCGCCCCCACACTCCCCATGAGGCTACTGTGACTCCCATCCCACACAACTCACTCTCCTGGATCACAGAAACACAGAATTCATGGAATGGTTTGTGTTGGAAGGGACCTTAAAGCTCATTTTGTTCCACCCCCTGCCGTGGGCAGGGGCATCTTCCACCATCCCAGGGTGCTCCAAGCCCCGTCCAGCCTGGCCTTGGGCACTGCCAGGGATCCAGGGGCAGCCACAGCTGCTCTGGGCACCCTGTGCCAGGGCCTGCCCACCCTCACAGGGAACACTTCCATCCCCACATCCCCTCCAGCCCTGCCCTCTGGCAGTGGGAAGCCATTCCCTGTGTCCTGTCCCTCCATCCCTTTTCCCAAGTCCCTTTCCAGCTCTCTTGTCCCTTCACAGACCCTGAGGATGGGAAAGTGCCTGTCCTTGCTCTGTGCTGTCCACGGCAGCCTGGGGATGGCCCCGGTGATGCCTTAGGTTTTAACTTTTATATTTTTCTAATCTAGTGTGTAACTCTGAGGTGTCTTGTAGCCTGTGAGCTGCTGTTCCCTCTTGCCAAGACAGACGTAACAAAACCTCTCCAGATTTGCTCTCCAAGGACACCCAGGCTGTCCTGGGCCTGAAAACATAAAAACCAACATCTTAGACGTGGGGTGAGCTCAGGGGAATTATATCATTAACTAAAGTTTTAATTGGTGAATTTATGCTGATATGCAAATGGACCAAACCTATAAAGGTGTGGAGAACTCGTGACTCGGGGGCCATCTTGGGGTCCATTTTTGGATGCAGCCTTTGGCTCCCCAGGGTGAACATTTTGAAGGCCTTTCAGATAAATACCGAGATTTATTCCCTTATTCCTGTCCAGTCTCTGTTTCTAGGGAGCCTCTCAAGGCATCACCTTGCAGGGACCAGCCTGAGGAAACCCTTTGCTGACAATTGCATGGACCCTGCAAACTGCACCCACGGGGAAATGGCAACAGCAGTGGGACCACAACAGCCACAGGCAGGATGGGGAAATCCGTGCTTGGCTTCTGCCCGGGAGGAGGAAGGTCTGGGTGGGCTGGGAAATTCCTGCCGAACCCTTCTCTGGTGGTTCATTGCTTCTGAAATACTTCGTGTACCTCTGAGAACATCTGATCTCTGATAGCAGCAGGTTATCAGGAGACGTTGTCGGTTTTTGGGGTGGTGTTGAGCAGGGCAGGGGAGCAGGCTGGGAACTCCTGTCTCTGCTGCCAGGACTGGTTTGGGCTGAGGTGAGGTGTGGGATTGGGCTGTGCTGTCGCTGGGCTTGATCCCCGGCCAGGACAGGTTTTGAGCAATTGCTCAAGGGAGTATTTGAGCAAACAGAGCCAGTCTGGACTCAGACCAGTCCCTGGGGCTGTGCTGGGACACCCAGAGGCTGTTCCTGCAGGTGGGAACACCGGGATGCTGGAGGCTGTTTGGGATCAGCAAAGGAGGTGATCACACCCCCCACCCCCTGCAAGCTGCTGGACACTGTTCTGCTCTTTGCTGCACATAAATCTATTTTTGTGATTGTTGTGGGTTGGAGCTGAAATTCATTGACAGTTTCTCGATCCAATGGCGTTTCTCCGATTTTGCATATTTAAACCTGCTGGAGGGGCGGGAACGGCCTCTGATGCTGGCAGAGAAAGGAATGTGGGTTTTTTTCTTTTTACTTTCTTAGTGTTCCTTTTTCATTTAACCCTACCTAATGACAATAAACTATCTTTATACTGTTTAAAGCTTCTGAGCCTGCTTTGTCGTTTCTCCTAATTCGTATCTCACAAAAACAAGTAAGTGAACTAAACCACAACATTATTTGGTGTTTTCTGCTTGGTTATTGAATCTAACCCGTTGCATCGGCGCGGGTGAGGATACCTGTCCAGCCCGTCAGCATTCCCAGTGCATCTCCCAGCCAGGAGACATCCCTGGGGAGGGCTGACACTCAGAGCAGGCTGCAGGACATCGCCCAGAAGGAAAATAATGATCTGAAGGAGATCGGAACACGCTCTGAAAATGCTTTGGGGGACTCAGACTACCTGGAGAGCGGATGCTTTAAGCAGTTGGGTGGTGGCGGTGCAAGGAAAGGGAGAGATGGATTCACAGACCAAGCTGAGACTGGAAACTTGAGGTGGTGGAAGGTGCAGGGGTAGGAACAGCCTAGAGAAAACCTCCAGTTTTGTGTCAGGAGGGAGAAAGATTCCGAGGAGGTAAAAAAAAGGATGGCAGGTTCCAAAGAGATCTGCCTGGAAGCAGGTGGCACCCTGGAGGAGTTGGGCAGGGCTGTCATGGGTGAGGGGGAGCTGGCAGGATTTACTGACAGACACCCAGGTGACTTCACAGAGCCCAAAATGCCCCGTTTGGCCCAAATTATTCACCCCTTTCACACCAGAAGTGTGAACCCCTGGATTATTTGGCCTTCTTGGAGCTGCATCAGGTTCCTGTGGGCTCAAGGGACCCAGCACAAATATGGGAATTTGGGGTTTAACAGTTTTCTCTGATCCTGTAACATGGGAGTTGGAGGCAAGAAAAATGAAAGGGATATTCCCTGGGTCACTGGGGTGATCCTGGCCACTTCCCCAGCTGCAAATTTGTAGATCCAAACTGGGGGCAAATAGGAGAAGAATGAGAAAATCAAAGGCACATCTCCAAAGCTTCATGAAAAAAAAATATATATATATATATAAAAGAAAAGCATTTCATCCATCTGCTTGCATTTTCCTTGGTGCTTCTTTTCTACTGCTTTGATAAGCAAGACTCTTAAAGAAATGCTACGGAAGAAATTTCCTTCCCCCAACAACCACTTTCCCTTATCAATTCCCCCCAAACGAAAAGATTATTTTAAAAAAATAATAGAGAAAGAAAGGAAAGAAAGGAGAAAAGCCACAAAAGTTCCTGTGATTTAACAAGGCCATTGTGGGATATATGAAAGAAACTGAGGAACCCACGGGCTGACTTTGATGTGGAGCCTTTGAAAACCTGAGCGGGGAGAAACAGCCCTGACCCTGATGAAAGGGGGGAGCGGGACTGGTCACACCAAAGCCGGGACTCCGTCTGCGACATCCCGGGGGGAATCGGCTCCAAACCCGGCCTGGCTGAGCGCGGTCCCGCTGCTCCAGCAGCTCCAAACTCGGCCTGGCTGAGCGCGGTCCCGCTGCTCCATCCCGGGGGGAATCAGCTCCAAACCCGGCCTGGCTGAGCGCGGTCCCGCTGCTCCATCCCGGGTGGAATCGGCTCCAAACCTGGCCTGGCTGAGCGTGGTCCCGCTGCTCCATCAGCTCCAAACCCGGCCTGGCTGAGCGCGGTCCCTCTGCTCCATCAGCTCCAAACCCGGCCTGGCCAAGCACGGTCCCGCTGCTCCATCAGCTCCAAACCCGGCCTGGCTGAGCGCGGTCCCGCTGCTCCATTCCTGGGCTGGAGGATGGGATGGATGGAGGGAAGGGCAGGGAGATGCTGGAGTGACCTCCCGTCCTCACGGGCCCGTCCCGGGCCGGCAGCGGGAAGGGTTCGGGCAGAGGGGAGGGAAGAATCCGCCGGGAGCGGGGAACGGCCCTGGAGCATCGGAACGGCCCCGCAGGCGGGCAGAGGGTGCACACAGGAGGTGTGGTACTCACAGGATGCACACAGGGAGGTACTCACAGGATGCAATACACACGGGAGGTGTGGTACTCACAGGATGCACACAGGAAGGTACTCACAGGATGCACACAGGAGGTGTGGTACTCACAGGATACACTGCACACAGTGAGGTGCGTTACTCAGAGGTTGCACTGCACTGTCTCCAGGGAAAGAGCTGGAGCAGCAGGGGCTCTGCATGAAAATGTGTCAGGGAAGCACAGGGATAGAAGATTTCGCTGGTAGAGCACGAGCAGGAAGCCACAGGGGAAATTTGTTGAGATAAGTGCCTGATTTTCAGGTACTTACACAGAATTTCTGTGGTGCCTCTAGCAGTGACTTTAAGTTACAGTTTGATTATGTGAGAGACAGCCAGGCTGGAAATAACATATTCCTAGAAAAATGCAATGAAAAAAAAATATATATACCTTAAAGCCCATCCAGTGCCACCCCTGCTATGGCAGGGACACCTTCCACTGTCCCAGGCTGCTCCAAGTCCTGTCCAGCCTGGCCTTGGGCACTGCCAGGGATCCAGGAGCAGCCACAGCTTCTCTGGGCAACAAATCTGTTCCTTTTCCTCCTTGAAAAGGTAAAACCAAAGAAATCATCGGTGCCAAGTGCAGTGTTTTCCTGAGCTTCAGCAGTGAACACAATCGGGAATGGGAAGCGCCGGCCTCTGCAGCAGCCAGGCAGAGCCAGGACCGTGCCATGACAAGGACCTGGGGTGCTCGGACAGCTCAGCAGCCTCTGCACTCTCAGAAAGCTCCAGTGAACACCACTATCGATTACCAATTTACAAACCACCAAAGGACACGGGCTGAAACCCAGCGCTGGCCAAACCTCTGCGTCTCAGCTCTCACAGCTCCCTCCCGCTCCCCACCAGCCCAGAGCTTCCCACCCCTCATCCTCCAGCCCTCGCAGCCCTGGGATGTGCTGGGCAGCTCCAGGCTCTGTGTGCACGCTGAATTATTTGTGAGGTATCCACATCGCTCCCCGAGTCCCTCACAGAGGGGGTGCTTATAAATAAATCAGCTCCTTGCAGCTCTGAGGCATCCGACAGCAAATCCTCCCTTTTTCCACATTGCTCAGGGTTTGGTAAGCCAGCATAAAACTTTGTTTCCTTAACAAGTGATTTTGTATGATCTAAGGTGTCCTGGGTGTGAAATTCACCTGTCACAAGAGGAAAACCCGTGATTATGTCACCCTCCTGTCTGCAGCGTGTGATTTATCCAGCAAATTGATCTCCTTTTGTCTTAGGCTGCCAACGTGCCTTTGGAACTGGTTTCCTATGGGAAATGGCTTGATGAGTTTGTTAGGAGAACAGTTTCCTCTGCTGAGTGAGCTGATTCCTGTCTAAATCTTTTCCCCTGACTGAGACAGATTTTATTAAGCCATAAGGCACCTCTGAGCTCTGTGATGAATATTGGAATTCGTGCAAGGTGGGGAGGGGTGGGAGGCACTCGATGCAAGAAGCACGGGGGGGTCTGGGGGAACATTCAGGGTTAAAGAGAGGTTTAAAAGGGCCCGGACAGGAGGGAGGGGATCCCAGAGCTCTGTGCAAACACAGCGTGGCTGGACAGTGACCAGAAGGGGTCAGGAGGAGCAGCAGCACTCACAGACAGTGGAGGCTCCAGCCCCTCTGCTGCCATTAGTGGTGCTGTTAAAATCCCCACAGATTCCCAACTGAGCCAAGCTCCTCGCTGCTTTACTCCAAAAGTAATTGAGAGCACATCAAAATGTTTCTGAGCAGCTTTTCTGGGCTGCCTGGGAAACAAATCGCCTGTACCTGAGCAATGAGCTGGCCCTAGTGGGGCGTTTGGGTGAGCCCAGGTGTGAATGGATGCAGTTCCTTCCTCAGCGCCGAGGTTTTATTGCTGTAAACAGGAATTATTTGTCTCCCCTGCTCCCTGGTGCGGAGCCCTGGCTGGCAGCACCGATGGCTGGGTGAGATATTCACCCGTTCCCAATCGCAGGTCATTGCTCTGAGCCTCCTGTCTTTGGTAACAGCTGAATTTTGATCTGTTGACCATTCCCCCCATCCTCAAGGGATTTGTTCTCCCTTGATCTCACCGTGGTGGTGAGCAGAAGGATGTGTCACCATCACCTTACCTCTGGAGGAAACTGTATCTTTTATTTTTCACTGTTGCTGAAGTAAGGATCAGGATTTGTGATGGGAACTTGTTTAGACAAACTCTTTTACACCCTGTTTTTTCCTCGGTGTTTTCCCTGGCTCTTGCATGATCCTCTTGGCTGGGACTGCAGCGTTGGGAAAGAGGGAAGTCTTTCACAATAAGGAGCATCTGAGTCAGTGGGAAAGGCTGAGGTGGCCTTTATCAGAGTGCTCTGACCTGTCCTGAAAATGCAGTTCCTGGGTGCCTCAAGCCCAGGTGAAAGCATCGTGTGCCAGGTCAGTGCTTTCCCACACCAGGGGTGAAGCTCAGCACAGAGACAAAATCAGCACTGTCTCACGTTAAACAGGGTGAGCAGCTGGTGACCAACCGTGGTCAACCACCAAAAACATCAAAAACATCACCCAGCAAGGAAAAAATGGGTATTTGGGGCTGAAACACGGAATCATAAAATCAGAGAATCCCAGACTGGTTTGGGTTGGAAAGGACCTCAAAGTTAATCTCATTCCAACCCCCAGCCATGTGCAGGGACACCTTCCACCATCCCAGGGTGCTCCCAGCCCTGTCCAGCCTGGTTTTGGGTACTTCCAGGGATCCAGGGGCAGCCACAGCTGCTCTGGGCACCCTGTGCCATGACAGGGAACACTCAAGGTGACATTCCCAGGGTGCAGCCAGGCTGACATTGCTGACATCCTCAGATTCTCTCCTCCAGCCTCCTCGGCACTCTGCACCACTGTGGGAGGGTTTAGTGACAGAACTGGGATAACTGGGGCTCAGCTCTGTTGATTCCCAGCATTCAGGGGTGCACCTGGGGCTTCCCACAACAGCTTCTTCCTCCTTCAGAGAGCACCGTGCTCCTTGTTCCGGCCTCTGGGGTTATTCCACAAGTCAGGAGTCAGTCCAGAGAGGGAAGGGGTTCACCCAGCAATGTCTCCTAGTGATGGCCTGCAGGGAGGGGGCCTTGGCTGCTGCTTGGACATTGCTCTGTGCCCGGGACCACCCGTGGGGCACAGAAATTTGCTCTCTGCAGGAGACAAGGAACAGTTGGAGGCTCTGGAGAGGAGATTTGGGTGGGATGCCACCGCCTGTCCCTGTAACTGAACTCCGTTCACTCCTTGGTTCCCCCTGGCCCTGAGCGGAGGAAGGAAGGCACAGCAGAGCAGGAATCAAAGCTGGATTTGACTCTAATTCAATCCCAGCACTGCTGCTGGTGACTTCTCCTGCCAGCATCAGCTCCCCTGCCCTTTCTGTGCGGGTGAAACAAAGCAGAGCACGCAGGATCTTGCAGGAAGGGCAGCTCAGATGCCCAAACTCGTGCTCAAGGGTGCAGAGGGAGGATTATAGGGATCCCCGTGGCCCCACTCAGCCATCAGGGAATCCCAAGGCATGTTTCCTCCAGAGATGGACCCTGTGGAAAGCACGCTCGTAAAGCCCTGCTGAGCTGGGGTGGGCAGACCCAGCTCCCCAGAGAGCTGAGCACTGCTGGAGCTCTGGGAAGTGCAATTAAAACACCTCCAGGTCTGTGACTTACAGCCTTTGGCCCCTCACAACCTGCCAGCTTATCACAGGAGATGATGTGTCATCCTCAGGTCTCAACTTGTCCCTTCCTGCTGCCTGCAGACACAGATTTTTGGCAGTGTTTCCCCCTTTCCCAAGCCCTCTCTCTCTCCCTGCTCCCCGAGTCCTTGTCTCTCATCTCTCCCATCAGACACTTGCTGTCTGCAGGGAAAGGCAAACAGGAGTTTGGAATCGGGATTTTTTCCTGATTTTTTTTTTTAATTTCTTCCCTAGGGACTGAGTCCTTCCCCGTGTGCTGCCAGGCACCTGCAGACCAGACAGCCTGGCCTTTTCCCAACCCCCTGGGCGGCTCTGGGGCTGCTCACCCCTCACTTTGCACAGCTAACAGCTGCAGAAATACATCTTCCCTGAGACTCACATGCAAGCTGGGACAGGCACCCCGTGGTTCAGGGAAGAGGGACAGAGCCCTTTATGCAGGAAATCTCTCCATTCAGCCATGCAAAGCAGCCCCGAGGAGCTTTTGCAGGAATGCAGGAGAAAGGCTCTGTCCCACAAGGGAAGAGTCTGTGGTGAGCGTACCAAAACTCCGTGAGAAACTGTCAGGAAGCAGAAAAGGGCTTGATTTGATTTAATTTAACTTTCCAGGGAGGCTGATCCCGCCCCCCTGCATCCTCACATGCACATGTACAAACACCAGGATGTGGTGCATGGGTGGGGCACGCTGCAATAAATTGTTATCCCAAATCCATTTTCCACACTGCTCCAGAGCATCCAGGGAGGGGTGGTGAGGACACAGCAGCTGACACCCTTCCCAAAAGCAGCACGGAAAGGGATCAGCTGCTGTGTGCCTACAATCCCTCCCTGGATGCTCCTGATTGTCAAGGATAAGAGGTTTTTGGGCAGTAGTTTTGACCCAGAAGTCAACATTTATTGCGGTGTGATTTTTCGCTTTAGAGTTTTTCTTGCTTTGCCCTCAGTAAGTCCTAAGTGAGATGGATTTCTGTTGCCTGTGTTTCCTTGTTTGGGGCCTCTGGTGGATGTGGTGTGTTTGTTGGGATAGCAGGATGAGAAATGGCACAGACACGGTGGTGTTTGGCTGCCAGAGCTGCTGGGGACAGGGTTCTGCTGCCAAGGCACCGGCCAAGGGCTTTGTACAGCAACGCTTTTCGGCTGTCACCCACAGCCCGTGCTCACCTGGAGACAACCCACCCAGTCCTGAGAGCTGGGGCAGCACGAACACCACGGAGAGTGGTGGATCTCACACAATCGGGGAATTATTAAGATTGGAAAAAACCTCCAAGATCATCAAGTCCCACCTTCACACGAGTTAACCCCCATGGCCACCAAAGCACAGCACAAAGTGCTGGTCTGCTGGGTTTTTGAACACTTCCAGGGATGGTGACTCTGCCACTGCTCTGGGCAGCTGTGCCAATGCCTGAGCACCCTTTCAAGGAAGGATTTTTCCCTAATATCCAACCTGAACCTCCCCTGGCACAGCTCGAGGCTGTTTCCTCTCCTCCTGTCCCTGTTCCCTGGGAGCAGAGCCCGACCCCCCCGGCTGCCCCCTCCTGTCAGGGAGTTGTGCAGAGCCACAAGGTCCCCCTGAGCCTCCTTTTCTCCAGGCTGAACAACCCCAGAAGGAAATATTTAATTTGAAGAGCAGCCTCTCATTTTCTTGGCTCACCTGTGAGCCCCCAGACCACATCAGGAGAATCCCTGTCAGCCCCTGCCTGGCTGGACTTCGCCCTACGCCGGAGTTTCGTGAGACGCTTTTGGTTCTCTGTGACTTTCGGGAGGAACTTTGACAAAGGCTTTTGAAAGACTCAGTAAATTGCATCCTTCACAACCGCTTTGCTGACACACTTAAAGCAGGCAGAGGAACACAATTTTCCTTTAAAGAGGACATGCTGGGTTCTCTGTCTTATGTGCCATAACCAGTAATGAAAGTCAAGCACGTCCCCTGCACACTCCCAGGCTTGTTTAACCCTTCTTGCTGCAGTGCCTGCTGTGAGATGCACAAGGAAAGACAGCAAACTACTGAAAACCTGAGCAAATCTGCAGGCGAAATGGGAAAAAAGGGCCAAATCCAAAAAAATCTGGTTCCAGAGAAGCAGGAGGAATGGATTTTGAGGAGTGAGTAGGGGTTATAATAGAGTGAAAAATCCTGCCATCTGTGGCAATGGAGCATCCCTAAGGAAGGGCAGTGGGGACAGTCGGACTGGAGTTTGGTTGACTTCAGGTGCCAATCTGAGCATCCCAGGGCCAAGCAATGACCAGTCAATATCTCCGTGTGCTCTCTGGGTGACAGTTCAGGTGCAGCCTCACCGTGTTTGTAGGCACCACCAGGGATAAGGAAGAAGCTGGCACGGGAATGGCAGAGCTTTAGTCCAGAAAGAACTCAACAAACTTCAGATCTGGGCCAAGAGGAACCTCCCAAAGTGCTCCCGGCCAGGGCAGGATAACCCCGGTCACCAGTGCGGCCTGGGGAGCGATGGATCAGCCTGCTGGAAGGAGCAGGAGGACAGATGGAACACGAGCCAACAGTGCACTCTCATGGCAAACCTGGGAAACCACAAACTGGGCTTCCCGAGGACTGGGACCACAAGGGAGGAGTCACCACTTCCCTCCACTGGGCACTGGGATCCCCTCTTCTTGTCCATCCCCCAAAACCCCTTCTCCAGGCTGAACAAGAGGGTGTGACAAAAACACACGGGAGATGTGGCAGGGGATGGCTCAGGTGCCAGGGAGTGGCTGAGGGGTGCCAGGGGGTGGCTGAGGTGCCAGGGCTGACACCTCAGGGCTGATGTGGCCCCAGGACATGTGGAAGGGCTTGGTTTGTGCTGTCACACAAAGAAGATGCTGAGGGGCTGGAGATCACAGCCCACAAACACTTGGAGGGCACTTAGAGAATGACACCAAAGAGACAACAAGGCTCCAGGTGGGATATGAGGAAAAAATGCCAACAGAGCATTAGCTCTCACTCCATCAGGTGCCACAGTGACCACGTTTCCCAAAATATCTGCTGTTCCCCAGAGCCACAGTGCTCCCTGCAGAACGAGCATTCCCAGTCCGTGATGTTCCATACAGCTCCCTCATCTGCACAGCAAAGAGCTGCCAGGATAATTGTTCCTCAACATTTAATTGTGTGGAATTCTATTTACCTAAAACTTCTCACCAAGCAGATGTCAGTACGGAGACCTGTTCCTCCAGGAAAGGAAATGAGAAGTGGAGCATATTAAGATCAGTCTGTGAACCATCAGTGCTGTGCAAATTGGACAGTCAACGCCACAGTTTGGGATATTGCCTGCTTTGTGCACAACTGAGGGAATAATTTATGATAACAATTTTCATATAATGTAAAAAAAGGAAGAATAGATCACTATGGTAGCTGAGGGTGGAAGGGAGATGGGAAAAGCAATAAAAAAGGAAGAAAATAAATTAAGCAGTAGCTGAATTTTTCGCATTTGTGTATCAGCAAAAAAAGAAAACTAAAGTAGAAAATTTGACTCATTCAGAGCAGACAATGTTTTGCTTGTTCTTAAAGGCATCGCCGGGAATGAATGCAAACTGAGAGGGAGATGTATGCAAATTCATGCAAATTCATCTGCAAATCAGCACATACCATCAGTCTCTTGGCACTTTCCCAGCGTCTCTGTGCCGGAGGGACGGAGGAGGGACTGGGCAGGATGAGGGGCAGTGGAAGGGTTGTGGTGCCTCCCAGCAGGACCCGCAGCCCTGGCACGGGGCTGGCTGCTCTGGGCTGTTTTCCTGCTGCCCTTTCCTCCCTCCTGCACCATCAGCATCTCCTCCCTCCGTCCCGGGACACGCGGGGAAGCTGGAGCACAGGAACAAGGCAGGGGCTGACACCTGCAGTTCAATTTGCTGCCCATCATCCTTCTTCCTCCAGTGATTTTAGCACTGAGCGAACAGAAATGTTCTGTATTTTGGCTTCTCCAAGCCCCGCTCAGAAGTGTCTGTGTTGGTGTTCTCACACTCACGTTTCCTTGTACTTTTGATTTCTCTGTATTTAAGGATTCACCTCTTCTGTTTGCCAGCATCGTTCCTCACACCCACATAAAGAAATGCTCATAGCTGTTTAGTCTTTGCTTTTCTTTCCAGATCACTTATTTTTAAATATTCTCTCAGAATGAAACATTTATGAGTGTTCTTCATTATGGGCTTCATCCTTATCTCCTGAGACCACTGCTCCTTACTGACTTCCGAACAGTAGGACTAAATTATTTCTCTTTCCTCCAAAGGAAAATAGCAATTTATTGTGAACTTTTGGGGTATTTTGTAGGGGATTTTTTTTTTCTTCCTTCTGCTTTGTTGAAACAGCTTTGAACGAATTGTTCTGGGAAAACAAAGTATTAAAATGTATTAAGTTACTCATTGTTTACCAATAAATCGAATCCACCAAGACACATTTTTTGGGCAGTGTCTGTCAGTACCAACACCCAGCTTTGAAGGCCATCTGAACATCTTCCCAACCCTTTCCACCATCCCACACTTACCTGTTGGGCTTCTCACCTGCAGAATTTTGTCTGTTAGGACGGGAAAAGGGACTGGAAGTAGCACAGGGCAGAAACCAGGATTTATAGTTGCAGCCAAAAGTTGGACCTGATGATCTTAAAGGTCTTTTCAAACCTTAATAATTCTATGATTCTATAAAATAATAAGCACATTTTTAGGGCTATATTTTTATATAGTCCCATATATACTTTTTATGTGTGTATTTTATCTTTTTAGGGCTATATTTTTATTAAGCTAGCAGGCTACAAGAAACTTCAGAGTTACACATTAGGCAATACAGGATTTGCAAAATATCAGAGTTAAAACCTAAGGCATCAACCTGGACAAGACAACAGGATTTTAAGTCATGCCCCTGAAGGCCAGACCAGTGGGACACAGCAGTCATTGGCTCTCTCGTTCAGCAATTCACCTTCCTTAAGGAACCTTCCAAAGAGCCAGAGTGATACAAAACCAGCTCAGAGAGTCGTAGAGTGCCCTGAGTTGGAAGGATCCATGAGGACCACTGAATCCCAAGAATCTCACCACGCTATCAGAAGACCAGAAGACTTTGTGGGTTTCCAAAACCTTACAGGAAAGAGCCATAGGTAGCCTGGTGTGACCTCAGATCTGACCCTGGTTTGAGTAGCAGGTTGGACTAAATCACTTCCTGACCTCAGGACATCCTTCCATTCTCAAGGACATCCTGGGAAAAAAGAAATGAAAAAGCCCAAGCACAGCTCACGGAGATGCAGTGTCTCCCCCACGCTGTTCCAAGACAGGAGTAAGTCCATCCTACCTTTTGAAGCAAAAGGAATTTTCTTCTCCGGGCTTAAAAGCCCATTCCTTTAATAGTCTCACACCTGCAGCATTTGTCCAGAGCTGCAGCTGTAAATCTGCTGTGACAGCTCAGCACAAGGGGGAGGTCTTGTCTTACCTTGCACTGCTCTGGAGGTGCTCAGCACACACCTCGGAGGTGCTGGGAGCAGGGCTGGCAGCTGGACCCCCTTGCAGAAAGGTGGAAAAGCACATGAGATACTGGGGGGACAGGGACTGGGGCCATGGAAGAGTGGGAAAAGTGGGGAGAGGAACAAGAGGAGAGGATGCTTCCTGTTGTCAGTGGCAGGAGCTGCTCCACTGGATGAATTAGCCTTGTTTCATCCTCTTTCCTCTCTGCTTAACTCCTGGGATCTGGAGTGTCCCAGCTCCAGAGTGGATGGATCACCCCAGCACAGCTGCTCTCATGGTCTGTTCTGGCACTGGGACCACCTCAAACACCCTCACTCCTCTGGACCTTGCTTGTTCCCAACAGCAGAGACGGAAAAGCACCTGCCTGTGTCAGCCCTGCTTCTCCAAAGGGCCTGCTGGAGCCTGGGGCAAAGAGCAGGTGGATTTAACACCAGAACTGGGGGGGTGAGGACAAGTCAGCCTCTCTCAGTCACTCCGTGGTGGCTCCCTGTCCTTCTGCCCCGTGCAGCTCCCCGAGCACCTGACACCACAAGCCAGCTCCAGCTCTGGGCTCGTTCTGAGCCCCCAGCCTGCTTTTTTGCCCAGTGGGACAGCCCTGCTCTCATGTTCACCCACAATGTGACATTGTTTTCTCCACCACCCAACCCGCACCCCTGCTGTCCTGTTGTGTCCCCTGTCCATACCCTCACGTCGTGCCCTTTACTATCTGACAAATAAAAGTCCACTTGCACCCACGAAGAGCTGTGTTGTTCTGTCTACCTCCAGAAATTCAGAGATTTTGATCTCTGGACTAAACTGGCACTTTGCTGTCACAGAGCTCCCCGTCGGCTGCTGGGCTCTGCCGTGACCCAGGGGAGCACAGAGAGAGGCTTTGGGCTCCACACCAAGTCCCCGGGGATGGCTTTGTGCCACTGCAGCCCACGGTGGTGTGCGGGACACGTCCCTGTGCAGGTCCAGAGCGGTGCCATCGCCCTCCCGCCCCGGCTGGTGCTGCCTCGCGGCGAGGCTCAGCCAGCGCAGGCCCGCGGCGCGGGAGGAGTTAATGAAAACTGCTGGATTAAAATCATTACATTGTCACTGGCAATCCCCGCTGTTAGCCACGGGGAAGGGCCTCGTCTGCAGCTCCCTGACAATAAAATGAAGGGTAATTTCATCCAGTCACCTGCTGCTGACCTATTTTAAGTACGCGGAGCAGGGCAGAGCAGGCCGCTGCTGCCTCGGCCCGCCAAGGCCGGGTCAGGCCGCGGGTGACGCGTCCTGGGGCCACCTCTTTGGGGACACAGGGCACCCTCAGCATCCTCTGAGAGCGGGCAGGGTGAGCAGGCAGCTGCTGCTGCCGGCACGGCCCTGGGCGGGCTCTGGGCTGGGGTGCCAGAGGTGCCAGGGGAGGGAAGGGGCTGCACAAACCCAGCTGAGCCTCGGCCCAGGGGTCACAACCTCCTGGCCTCTGCCCCCCTCCTCAGCCCCTGCCCCAAACCCCTGTCCCCTGTGGGCTGAGGAAGGGGAAGCTTCCCTGCACTCATTGCCTCTGGAGCTGCAGCTTTCCAAGCTGGGCTTTTACGACTTGAATTAACTCTTTTTTCTTGCGGTGACTTGGTTTGACAATGGCCGCAGAGGTGAACTCGACATGTGGGCAAGTTGAGAAAAATACAAAAAATGCATTTTCTGTAAATGCGTTAAATAAATGAAATGGATAAAAAGGAGTTTGCTCTTGTTAAGGGCTCTGTGCTTCACGAGCTGGGAGCCAGGGATGATGCCATGGCCAGAGGGTCAGGGATCCCACCAGCCCCGTGGCACCTGAGCGAGGGAGGGGAGCAGAGCAGCACCAGCAATCAAGAGTGTCCATCAGTCTGGGATGGGGAGGCAGATCCAGCGTCAGTCCCCAGGGTCAGGATCAGTGGAATCCACGGCCAGGGAATGGGCACGGCTGCACTGGGCACCAGCAGAGTTACAGCAAATCCCAGGCAAGGGCCGAAGGCTCTGGGTTGGAGTTTAAACGCAGGGCAGGGGAGGGAGAGGCTCCAAGTGAGGCTGGCCCCGGCCACTGGTGCTCCCAGGGCCTTGGCAAATCCTCCTGGAAATGAGGCATATCCAGTCCTTAGCAGGGAGCAGTGTCCCCCGTTTTGTTTGATTTTATCACAAATCTGTTTGCAAAAACCCCCAAATCCCAAGGTCTTGGCATTGTGATATACGAAACAAAAGCGTAAAACAATTGTGCCCCTGTATTGCTTATTTTGAAGAAACCTTTGAAAACATGTCCTGGCTGTCTCCAATTTGGAATATTTCCTCTCAGGCTTCTGACTCTTGCTTCCTGATTCCCTGAGCGGGGCAGTGACAGCAAATGCCACTGCTGGCCACCCCCTCCACGGCCATCCCAGCCACTAATCCTGGACACAGGAACGTGCAGCCGGAGCCCCTCTGGAACTCTGCTCCATCTTTTGACTTTCAAAGCTCACTTCAGCCACACAAAACCATCAATAAAACGAACCAGCTGGTAGCGGGACACAAAGGCTGACAATGGTGCCTGCTAGGACACAAAGCACACCCAGTGGGACAACAAAGTCCTGGCTGGGCTCTGCAATGTGGGGCCGTGGGAGGGGGAGAGCCCCCCCCGGCCCCCTCCTGGTTCAAAGGGCTGCGAGGAGAGAAGGGCAATTAGAGCTGGCAATTGCCTTCCCCCGGCAGCCCCCCTGTCCCTGGGAGAGTGTGGCAGCCCAGGGAGCAGGGACAGTGCAGCAGAGCCCCTGTCTGTCCCTGGGACGTGTCACCCTCTCGGTGTCAGACTGGACCGTGCATCTGAGAGCCTCCCTTGGCCATTTTCTCCTTCTTTAACTCCTTCTTTAACTGCTCAAGCACCTGGGCCTGATTTGTCTGCTCAGTTTCATTTGAGGGGCTTTTTCTTCCAGCCAGTAATAAAAATCTGACCACAAAATATCCCCACCAGTCCCCTCCAGCCAGCAAAACCACACCTTGCCATGTTCCCTGTGCAGGGATCTGCTCTGAACCAGGAGCTGGGCAGCAGCTGGGGCCTTCCTGAAGACTGTAGGTGCATCTTTTGGCAGGAAAATGGCAGGGAAGTGGCAGGAAAATGGCAGGAAAACGGCAGGAAAACCCTTCAAGGCAGAGAGGTTGAAGAACAGAACTGGGGAAAAGCCACAGGGGAGAGCTTTTCCTTATGTGGTGGAACCACGGAACCCCAGAATGGTTTGGGGTGGAAAGGACCTTAAAGATCATCTCATTTCCACCCCTTGCCACGGTTGTGGTGATGAGAGAACCTTGGCTGTCTCCAAGCAGAACTCCCACCCAGCTGCCCACTCCCTCAGCAGGAGTGGGGGAAAAAATTGGGGGAAAAAGGAGCAAGAAAGCTCATGGGCTGGGACAAGATGGGGAAGTCACCAAGTTTCATGGGCAGGGATGGAAAAATAATTCAGCTGGACATTCTGATGGACATTCTGGCTCTCTGCTCCAGGACAACCTGCATAAAATACCTGGGGATGCAGCGTTCCTTGGCTGGAAATGGAGACAGATGCAGCCAGACCGGGCAGCATAATATATTATATTATATTATATTATATTATATTATATTATATTATATTATATTATATTATATTATATTAGTTCGTTATCAACATTTCCAGCTCACAGCATGTTACGAATACCCACACCCCAGCTCCCCATTTTCCACTCTGCAGTACCACTGGAGCCAGAAAATCACCACCAATCCTCCCTCTGGCTGCATCCCTGGACAGATGCTGTGCTGCTTGTGGAGGGGTAAGGCCTGGCCCATTAATCCATGCTCAGAGAGGCTGGCAGCTGGATTAGTGCTTCAGATGCTTTTAACATCTGCAGCTGCAGAACAGCCCCAAATTCCTCAGCTGGACGCCGGAGGTAGCAGCAAGGCTGGTAAGAGCTCTTTTTGGGGGGCTGGGGATTGAATTGGTGCTGCCAGGCAGGTGGATGAGGGAGATTTCATGGGAGATTTTTTGGGAAAGATGGTGGTGGTGCCATTATCTGGGCACTTCCAATCCTGTCCTGCAGTCCCTTGGCCGTGGCTGTGATTCCCAAGGCTGAGGGGGTGTTGTTGGCTGTGTAGAGGGAACAAGGCAAAGGAGGGGGCTGGAAGGACCCTGTGAAGGAGCCACAGTGAAAATGTGCCAGCCCTGAAGGTCTCAAAGCTCCGGTTTCTTGTGTTTGGAGATGAGGGGAGGATGCTCAAGGGAAATGGGAAGTCCCAGAGCACCCCAAGGTGCTGGAGACCAGAGGCAGAGAGAGGGAAGGGGTTGCTGAGAGCTTACCTTGTGTGGTTACTGTGCTTTATCTCACAGAATGGTTTGGGTTGGAAGGGACCTTAAAGATCATTCCAACCCCATCTCCCTATCCAAATCCAGCCTCTCCCTGCTGCTCTGCTTACCTGAGCTGGGCTTTGTTACTCAGGGCTTTGTTACCTCCTTGCTCTGACTCTGCTTTTTTCCTGCACCAACTCTTTGTTCCTCTTCGTGACAGGGGTTCATGAGCCCTTCATTCGTGGGGAGCAGCAGCACAGGGGATGAGAAGAGCCTTCTGAGCAGCCATGGAGGGGCTACAGCTGCGGGTAAGGACCCCTCGTGCACCTCCCTCTACCCTTCAGAGTGCCCGGCAGACAAGGGGGAAGAAACCCCAGCTCCACCTCTGTCCTGGGAGCCTGGGAGCTGGGAGTGACTCCCTTGTCTGTCACTGTGCAGGAACTCCAGGAGGCTGGTCAGGATTAAGCCCAGAGAGTGCCTGAGCTCCCGGCTTAACTCCCCACGTCCCCTCCCCTCCAGCAGCTCCCGGGGCTGGCTGGAGGCACTCAGGGACTGGCCCTCTCCTGCTTAATCGCCTCCTGTTCAGATGTCAGGAGGAGATGAAGCTGCTATAAATAGATGGTGAAGCCCTCCTGGTTTCAGCTGTGATTCACACACATGGCACAGAAGCATTAGGAAGAATTAACATCCAATCTCTCAGGCACTTTCCTGTGCAAACGCCATCCTGTCCCTGTCACTCTAAGCTCCTTTCCCGGGGGAGATCAGCAGCGCTCTGTGGAGGGCCTGGATGGGCCAAATGGATGGGGAAACACAGAGCAGGACTCCTGGGGAGATAAAGCTGGAGCAGGATTCTTGGGAGACAAACCCAGCCGGTGACAGAGCAGCACCTGCCCGTGACACAGAGCTGCCTTTGGAAGATGCTGAGGGCTCCTGCTCCCCCCTGCCCGGGGCTGAGGCCGGCCAGGATGGGGTTACTGAGGTGCCCACACGCCCGGACGAGGGACAGCAGCCTTTGGGACTGAGGCAGCTCCTGGAGTTGGTACGTGAGGGGCTGGGGGTCTTTCTGGCTCTCCCTAATCCGTGCCTTGACCAAGCGACCCTGGTGGGGCAGGGCAGTGACCTGGGTGGTCCATGGGGAATCCCCAATTTCTCTCCCCGTCCTAATTTTGCAAAGCTCAGGGGGGAAAAAATGTATCCTATTGCTAAGCTGTCCCCATGGGAAGCTGCGTGCACTCATTCCTGCATGTGTTTGCATTCATTTGCATGTGTTTAATGCTCGGTGTCCCCCTCCCCCTGCCTCGCTGTGCCTGTGCTGTGAGCAGGGACGGTCACAGAGACACGCAGTGAGGGGCAGACCAGGGGAAGGTGAGAGCAGACAGCTCCTGGAGTGGGAATTGTGATGAGTGTTCATAGGGATCTATCCATCCGCTTGCCTGACAGTCTCCCCAATACAGGGGAAAAGTGGTGTTTTCCCAAAAAGGTAGTTTGGAGGGTGGAGCATCTCCTCAGGTGGATGAATAGTTCTCATACTTTCGGGTATCTGGTGTCCCATCAATAAAGGAGAGATCCATGTCTCGAGTCCATGGTATTGCCAGGGTTTCTTTGCATTCCCGTGGCATCACAGGGCTGAAAATGAAAAAGAGCCATTCAGAGCACTCGTGATCCACAAGAAGTAAAGGGGAGTTTGGGCTGAAGGATGAGTTTGGACTAAAAGACGAGCTCGAAGTTGGTATCTTTGTGTTCTCAGTGGAGTCTGGAGTCCCTGAGGTGAGGAATACACCAGAAAATATTGTCCTCTCACCTTGTTCTTCGGGGCTTAGGAATCAGGGCTTCTCAGTGAAGCAAGGAAAGAGGCAGAAAGATGGGCAGAGGAACTGAAAAATGTTGTTAAGGTGCACTCCAGGGCAGTGTCCCGCAGGAAAACAGCTCCAGGTGACATCCTTGAGCACACACTGAGAGCTGCCAGCGTGAGGGGATTAAAGAGATCTCAGCACAGGCTTCTCCTTGAGTGATGGGATCTCCTGGCTGCTAAGGCCCTGTGAGAGGCTGGTATATCCAAACAAAAGTGGGATTGGTGTCAGGATGGCATTCCCCTCTTTAGAAACACATCACAGGCAGGAATATGGACCTGGAGTGCTCAGGCAGGCTCAGGTGTGAGTGGGTCTGCAGGCACCTGCACAGACTTCAGCCATCCTTGAATTTTAATTATGTTATGGAAGAACATAAGCTGCTTTCAGAAATTCCTGTAGGAATGCCCGACCAGGCTGAAGGGCTTCAGGAAAAATTATGATATATTTCTGTTATTGTGCAGAAAGTGGAACTGCAACCCAGAGTTCCAATGAAGGCTGGGAAACCCAGCTGGATCCACAGAGTCATGTGCGAGTCTGGGAGAGGCTCTGCAGATTCCCTGGCTGTGAGTGACAAGGCTCAGCTGATTTGCAAAAGCTTTTGCATGAACTATCCCATATCTCAAAAACGGGGGGGAGGGGGAAAGGGCTGTGTGGAAATCTAAAGGGAATATTTCAATCTGTCTATCCTACAAGTGAGTCCAGACAACCTGAAACAGCTTAGGAATGTGGAGCATATTGGATGCAAATGGCAGGCCATATGTTTTATAACATTAATTGCCAAACTTTCAAAAGCACCCTCCTGACCTCCTGCAGGCAGTGAAGGAGCACAGCTCAGGCTCAGGCACCTCCTCATTTGTCATCTGTTCCTTGTTTTTCTTCAACGTTGATCTGGTTCTCTCACCAACCTGGATGGTCTCCAGTGTTGTGAGAGCTGCACACACTCAAATATCAGCCAGTTTCCCAAAACATGGCATCTGTAAATGCCAAGCTTACAGATGGTACGTGATAGAATGGGATTTACAGGCACAACAGAGAAGGGTAAGGGCAGCAAAGAGTGAAAAATTCCATCATTCATCTAGAAAAGCTGGATCTGCTCAGATGGTCTGGCTGGTGGCTGCCATGAACAGATGCTGGACTCTGGAAAAAGGGGCTGGAAAGATATCCAGGAATAAGTCATGGTGGTTGAGAAGGGAGGAAGTGAGAGTTGTGACTGAGACCTCTGCCAGGCTGGGATGGTGAGCTTCACCTGCAGGGAGGAGAGAAGGCAAAAGGAGAGGTTGGTGTTCCACAAGAACCACCAAGGGGAGGAGAGTTAACAGCTGACAGAGCTCACTGAAAGCCAGGAATTCACTTCTGGTTCCAGTTACCCCAGCGTGGGCTGGTCTGCCCTGCCCTGGCGCAGCAGTGGTACTGAAATTATCCCAGAATCCCGGAATACCTCGGGTTGAAGAGACCTTAAAGCTCATCCCATTCCACCCCTGCCTGGGCAGGGACCCTTCCACCAGACCAGGAGAGCCCTGTCCCTGCAGCAGCTTTATTCTCCAGCACAGAGGCCTCTCTCACAGCTACACGGGTGTTTTCTCTCTCTCATAGCCCACTCCTTTTCCATTCCCAGCAGGCACCCAGCAGCCGGAGCTTCCTCAAACTCGTTGCCATGGAGGTGAAGTGGATCCACGTCTTGGTCGTCTTCCTCTTCCTGCTGTCCGTGGCCATGACCGGCTGCTTCCTGTGGCAGTACAGCCTCCCCAAGGTGGAGCCCAGTGAGTAGTGGGTTTTAACCTTGGGCATGGCATGGCACAGGGATTTGGAAGGTTAATAAAAGCTTTCTTCCCGTCTCTCCCCAAAGAGTACTTCCCCAAGCACAGATTTCCCCGGAGAGCAATGAAGTTTTCTCCTCCTTTCTGGTGCAAGGCCACAGAGGAGGTGAAGGCTGGGCTGATGGAGGTACCACGTCACTCTGCTGGTGTCCAGAGAAGCTCCACCACTCCTGGCCTAGCCATGGTTAACTACTAAGGAGGCAGTTTATTTTAGATTCTTTATCTTATTTTTTCTGTAAAAGTTACTCCAGTTTAGAACTGTTTTATTTTATACCTTACCATGTGCTTCAGCTTCAGGGTTTGCTCCCTTTCCTATTCCCCAAATCTTTGCACTGGCTTAAGCCCCCTGGTTCACACCAGAATTCATGGATTTCAGGTGGCACTCACAGGCCGCTCCTGCCCCCATTTCTGAGGTGATGACACACAAGGGACGACTCTTGGCCACTGTTCTCCTGAACCCCAGCTCAGACTTTCCTCTAGGCATGGGGGGCTAAACGCACTGCAGAGTCTTCTGCAGCCCCAGCTCTTTACTCTCCCAGGTTGCAGAGTTAGTTGAAGTCCATCCCACGTCCATCCCACGCAGGAATAAGCAATAACAGGGCACAGTGCTCCTGCAAGCCCTGTTTCACACGAGACAGAAATAATTCCTTCCCTGTGCAGCAGTGTCCCTTAGGCCAACGCAAGCAAGAAAGCTTCCGTGTGCCTGTGGAAGTCCCCTGTGTCACCCTGAGCTGTTTTCCAGGTCCGTCTGTGATGGAGGTGAGGTCAGAAGCTGTGCAGATGTGTCCCCGCTACCCTGAGCCCGTCCCGCTGGACCACCCCCTGCCCATCCTGAAGGAAGCTCTGGAGAAGGTCTGTGGGGAGGGGGGACCAGAGGGACACACAGCTCTTGGCTGCTTTTCTCAGGGGTGCAGGGGAGATGGTGGATTTTGCCACTGAACATCCCTGGGGAAGGAGGTGGGGAATTGAGGAGGGGGAGAACGTGTGAACCTAGAACTGGATGTGTAAAACTCCTTCAGGGAACGGGTCAGTGAGCAGCCCTCAGGGTGCCCAGAGGGTGAGCTGGGATGGACAAACATCATCACTTGTCCATCAGAAGGTCTGGTGAGCTTCCACCAGCACGAAATGATGGCTCCTGGCATCTGGTCCATTATGAGGCAGCCCTCATGTCCTGGAGGGTACCTGGCTCAGGTTCTCTCTGGTTCCAATTCATCAGCCAGTGCCAGTTCCTTATTTTCTTGCTTTGCTGGCTTTCCCCAAGCCCCAGTTTAAAAATTAAAAAGATGTTTGGATGTAACTCCAGGGAAGGGAGTGGAGGGAAAGTGGAAAGGGAAGGGGAAAAAGGACACAGGATAATTCAACAGAAGCAATTCTAAGAAACAGATAAACACTTAAAATACTTCTCTTTGCCAAAACACCGTTCATAGGATCACTCTCGAGTGCTTGGGAGTAACAACAGCTGATGGTCTGGGCCTTCTACTGCCAGGTGCAGACTGGATGCATCGTAAGACTCTTCCTTTGGAAGTTCTCTTCTTGTGGAAGTTGATGATCTCCCTTCCTCCCCAGGTGGATCTGATGCTGCGGCAGAAGATGCACAGCTCCGGCCTCCCGGCCATGTCGGCCATCGTCATCTACAACGACACCGTGCTCTGGACAGGCAATTTTGGGAAGAAGAACGGCTCCGACCCCGCCTCGGGGGTGCCCAATGAATACACCATCTACAGGTGAGACACCTGGCACGGGGGTGAGAGCCAGGAAAGGGCAGATATCCCTACGGAGAGCCGAGATCTGGGAACGGAGACCTCCTCAGAAGCTGCAGGTCCATGCAGGAACCTCTGCTGGCTTGTGCTGGAACTTTGTGAGACAATGCTTCAGCAGGTTCCCAGATGGTTACATGCTGGTGGCTTACAGAGTTACTTTGGATTTGTTTGGTTTTTGTTTTATTTTTTCATTTAATTCTGGCAATATTTTTAATTGGAATAGCAATGACTCCACAGAACCTAAAAACATACTGCTCCTTACATGGGAATGGCTTCATGTCCAGGGCACAAACCTGAAGACCAAGAGATGGCACAGGTTTGGAGAACAGAGAGGAGACAGTGCCACGGGATTTACAAAAATAATAATAAATGTCAGTTTAGGAAAAACTGGTGTTTGGGGTGAATATCAGCTGAACACATAAATTAAACCCATAAGCTTATTCATCATCCCAGTGAAGTCAAAGTCATATTGGCTGTTATTTTCTAGGTTAAGACAGAATCAAGCTCTTAATGTGTGCTAAAAACAAAAAACAGAGATGAAGGAAATGCTTCCTTCCTCTAAAGACCAATTTTCTGTGAATTGTAACTGTGTTACCTAAGAAACATGGGCTGCACTCTGACTATAAAATTTTGTCCTCGCAATGACCAATTTTGGAAAGTTTCAGCAGCTGTGATTATCTGTTTCTTCCCCATTTCTAATGGTAAAATGGTAAAATGACCTCCTGCTATTTTCCCTCCAGAACCATTGAATTATTTCGGTTGGAAGGGACATTCAAGGTCTGGTTCCAACCCCCCACCATGGGCCAGGAGTCAGGTCCTCGTCCCTGGGTGGGCTCGAACCACCAACCTTTCGGTTAACAGCCGAACGCGCTGACCGATTGCGCCACAGGGACGGCCTGGGTGCACCCAAAACTGTGGAAATCTGGCATTTAGGGACAGTCTGGTGTGGGCCTGGCAGTGCTGGGGAAATGGTCCGACTCCATGATCTTAAAGGTTTTTTCCAACCTAAACGATTCTGGGTTCTTAACCTTAAAATTCCAATAAACTACTTGAGAGTTGTTATGGTATTTACTAAGCAGTAATTTACAGTTTATGTCATTTTATGAATGCCAAGTGAATACAAAGAGATCTGCAGCCCACTGCACTGCTGGGGACAGACAGAGTTTATGTTCCAGTCTATAAAGATTCAGATTTAAGGATATTAATTCAAATTTCCTACCTGTGTTTTAGCCATTCCCTCTGGAATGAGCAAAGGTGTCGCACATAAAACCACGGTGATCTCATGTGCTGACCTTCTTTCCTCTTGATTCATGGGCTTCTTAATGCTAAATTTCTCCAAATGTTTCTTCCCCAACAGAATTGCCAGCGTCTCCAAGATCTTCCCCACCATTATGTTGTACAAGATGTGGGAGGAAGGCAAAGTCACGTCCCTCGATGACCCATTGGAGCGTTATGCCCAGAATTTTGTTATTAAGAACCCTCTGGGGAGGCTGAAGGACTCAGAGCAGAGGTACACAGCAGACGGGCTGGTTTTTTTGGAAAAGGGCTCGATGCCACTGAAGCCGTCGCCGGTCACCCTGCGCAGAATGGCCAGCCAGCTCTCAGGTGAGGCAGCTCCCTGCGTGTCCCTGCGCCCCTGTGCCCCTGGAAGGACACCACAGAGGGAGCAGACCACGTTCCAGCAAGAAAAAAGGCTGCTGGGAGGCTGCTTCCCAGTCTGGACCCTGCCCCGTGCACTCCCCAGGGATCAGGCAGGGCTCTTGGAAGGAGGGCGTCAGCAACTTCATGGAGTGCTCAAAGGGAGCTCTTGTCCAGGGCCCCTGCCAGGAAAGGGGCTGAGATGAGGAGGTTTTTTTCCCCTGAAAGGTGAACACAGATCCCTTTCAGGTGAATAGATCCCTTCCAGGTGAACACAGATCCCTTTCAGGTGAATTGATCCCTTTCAGGTGAATAGATCCCTTTCAGGTGAACACAGATCCCTTTCAGGTGAACACAGACCCCTTCCAGGTGAACAGAGATCCCTTTCAGGTGAACACAGATCCCTTTCAGGTGAATTGATCCCTTTCAGGTGAATAGATCCCTTCCAGGTGAACAGAGATCCCTTCCAGGTGAATAGATCCCTTCCAGGTGAACACAGATCCCTTTCAGGTGAACACAGACCCCTTTCAGGTGAATAGATCCCTTTCAGGTGAACACAGACCCCTTTCAGGTGAATTGATCCCTTCCAGGTGAACACAGACCCCTTCCAGGTGAACACAGATCCCTTTCAGGTGAATTGATCCCTTTCAGGTGAATAGATCCCTTCCAGGTGAACACAGACCCCTTTCAGGTGAACACAGATCCCTTCCAGGTGAACACAGATCCCTTTCAGGTGAATTGATCCCTTCCAGGTGAATAGATCCCTTCCAGGTGAACACAGATCCCTTTCAGGTGAACACAGATCCCTTCCAGGTGAATTGATCCCTTTCAGGTGAACACAGATCCCTTCCAGGTGAACAGAGATTCCTTTCTCCTCAGTACCACGACCTGAAATCAGGCTCCAATCGCACAACAGTGTTTTGTACTCCAGCCCCGAGTGCTCTCATTTTTCTGAGATGTAGAGTTGAGGGTCAAATCTCTTTGCTTTGAATAGAAAGACTTTGATTGCTGAGCTAAATTTAGCTGTCAATGTGATTCCTGATCCGGGATTCCTGAGCTATTAATAGCTTGGTACTTGCTGTCAGAGGAGTGTTAATCTGCTGCTACCTTCAGAATTGGGGAACTCATATGTTAAGGGAGAAGGAGCTCACAGGACTAAGAACTTTAACCTTTCTCAGAAACAAAGCTGCTAATACTTGACTGAGGGATTACAAAATGTAATGGCCAAAGAGACTGTGCTGATATCACACGTGGTATTTTGGTTAATCTCTGTAACCCTTGCATTATTCCAGATTGGAATAAATGCCCTAAAATTAGGACCTAAAATCAAAATAGAATGTCTGCAACTTGCAGGAGCTGAGGATGGGGTACAGCTGAAGCAAGCCAACATGAAAATGAGTGCTCCCCAAAACGGAATGGTACTGAAACCTGGAAAGAAGCAGATAAACAACCCAAAGTGCCCAGTGGCCACACCCCTGCCCAGCCTCTCTCCCTGCAGATGAGGTGTGGCTCTATCCAGCCTGAGGTTGTCTTCAGGGGCATCAACTCTGCCTGGTCCCCTCTGACCCTCACGAGCACCTGAAGCTGCTGTGACTGCTCCTGGCGCCCAGGGAGGTGTGAAGGGCACCCCAGAAATGTTGTAAGGGTGCCTGGTCGTGGCTGTGTCAGTGCTGGTACTGTGCAGCCCTTCCATTGCTTCCATCCCTGGGCTGGATTTGTGCCCCTTTTATGCTCCAATGTATTTTTGGATTTTAGAATGTGGCCCAGATTTCCCAGACCACCCCAGCAGGACACACCAACCCTCAGACCCTGACAATTCAGGAGAAGGAGATGGACAGGTTCAAAATCCCATCTGCAAATCAAAGGAATGTTCCAGTTCCACTCTCCATTTGCCGTGTGTCAAACCCCAAAAAGGAATAAGTTCTGCTTAGCACCGGGATCAAAGCCGCCGCATGACACGTTGTAAAGTGGGTTTCATCTGAATTCTTCCAGAGGAAACTGATCTGTAAGAGATCCTCATTATCTGGTCTCCCCATTGCATATTACAAAAGTAACTCCAAAGGTTTTTCTCCTCAGCGCTCGACGGGCCCATTGCTGGAGGGAAGCTCCAGCTTGTTAAGACCGTGATTTTCAAATCCACACGAATGACAGGATGGGATGCGATTGTAAATTATTAACAACGTGCTTGTCACATCAATTAGCAGCCCATGAGGTAGAAATCAATGACTCTGGATTATTTTATGCTCTGGTTTATCATTTCCAATGAGCCTCAAGGAGGCACTGCACTGCTGTCACGGAGCTGGTGAACTCTCCCGCTGCTCCAACATTTTCTTTGCTGTCATTGGGGCAAGCACGGAGGGAAGGAGCCTATTGTCCACTGAAGATGTCAGTGCATCTCTTCTCTGGTCATGCAGCTGCACAAATAACCCCAGAGCAGGGGCAGAAGCAGTGCTCTGACTCCAGCTCAAACGCCAAGCTCAGGCCAGCTGAGAAAAACAAACGTTGCTGCCACAAAAGAATGGGGCCATTATTCAGCTTTGCCAGGACGCAGGACAAGAGGAAAAGGCCTCAAGTTGCACCAAGGGAGGTTTAGATCAGATATTAAGGGAAAAAATTTTCCCAGGAAGGGTTGTGAAGTATTGGAACAGGCTGGCCAGGGCAGCAGGGGAGTCCCCATCCCTGGAGGTGTTCAAAGAACGTGGGATGTGGCACTTGGGGACATGGGTTAGTGGTGGACACGACAGTGATGGGTTAAGGGTTGGACTCCACGATCTTGGAGGGCTTTTCCAACCGTGGTGAATCCATGGCTGACATGGTCACTGAGCACACGACTGTGAGTCGTTTTTCTGTCAAAAACATACGTTTCCAAATTTCCTCCCAAATCTCCACATCAAAGCAAGCTGC
Source organism: Daphoenositta chrysoptera (assembly GCA_013397915.1). Lineage (NCBI taxonomy): Eukaryota > Metazoa > Chordata > Aves > Passeriformes > Daphoenositta > Daphoenositta chrysoptera. The sequence continues at coordinate 27,300 of VZRO01007694.1, read as the reverse complement.
AAATGGCAGCAAGGATTCCATTCCAAAAGTAGTGCAAGTTCTGGCCTAGGAAAGCCATAGATCCTGTGCAGAGGAGCTGGGGTGATTCAACAAAGTACTGACCAAAAGATTTCAGGGAATCCATGTTCATTGAGGAATTAAAAGTGAAAAGAACTTGCTATTTTCTACATTTAGAAACCCTGAATAATTAAAAGTCGAAAGAACCTTGAAAACCCTGAAATTATGAAACCCTGAATAAATGTTGGTATAGATGAGGGGGAAGATAAAAATACTTTAAGCCAAACCTGGAGTTGTCCAGAGAATTTTAGGCCCTCTGTGGTGAAGTGTAAAGAATGAAATCATATTAAAAGGAGCTCTTACACACATTTGTGGTCGAGGGAACGCAGTCACGTGGAAATACAGACAGGGATTCCCCAACACCCCGTCTGCCCCTCTCACCCAAACCCCACTTGGGGATCCAGGATATTTTCCATCGTTTGTAGAGACATTTTCACTGAGATGCAGCAGCCCAGAGCTAAGGCAGGTGTCGGAGCAGTGTAACCCAGAGTCAGGAGTCCACTCCTGGATGCCACGTCCTGCAGCTCGGCAGGAGCAGGCCCTTGCTGTGTCTCCAGAGCTCTCGAGTCCACCACCGGTGCTTCCACTTTGCCATTGAGTCCTGCCTTTGTTCTCTCTTCACCAGAGCCAGCGTTTCCATGACTTCTCTCTCTTTCCCTTTCCTTTCCCTTTCCCTTTCCGTTCTCTCTCCCAGGTCTGCCCAGGAGGCTGCGATCCACCAGCCTGCTCTGGAAGGGCAACACCCAGGACGCCCTCGCGCTGCTCAAGGACGACGTCCTGGTGGCCGACCCAGGAACCAGGTCAGACCTGGTCACTTTGGAGCTTCTGGTCTGGATGTGTTCCCCGCTCTCAGCCCTGGCCTCAGCCCCCGTGGCCAGCGGATAAAAGGCAGCCGTTCCCAAAGGGAGCTTCAGCCATCTCCCCACACTCCTGTCAGAGGCTGGGAAAAGTGCCTGTTGGGGGTGTCAGGGCTGGGTTTAATTTCTTAAGCCCAGATGAGCCCAGTTAAACTGCTGTAGTTCATTTCATGAGCCTTAAATGAGGCAGGTTTTCAGCAGTGGAAAGGCGCTTTAATTCATACAGTTTAAATCATCACAGATTTCAGTTAAAATCATGTCTGTGGTGAGTTGTGTGTCTCTAAATTAACTGAAAGGTCTATGAATGCTTGTTACAATTCCTGTAGCCTGTTAAAAGTCTGTTACCTGGGTTGCAAGCGCTCAAAAATATCACAGAATCGTAGAACTGATTTGGCTTGGAAGGGACATCAAAGATCATCTTTTTCCACCCCTCTGCCATGGATAGGGACACCTCCCACTATCCCAGGTTGCTCCAAGCCCTGTCCAACCTGGCCTTCCCCACAGCCTTCCACAGGATCCAGTGGACAGCAGATGAGGGAAATTATTCAAACTAACTGGGAAGAAACTTTCTAAGACTGCAAAATTGTTTGGGAATTAATTACGGTCTGAAATAATTTACCCAGGATGGCTGAGGATCTACCATGCTCACTTGTGTTAGTTCTGTCCCACGTCACGTAGGAGGCTACAACAGATATTCCTTAAAGGATTTTAGGATTTTAATACCATCATCTTCTTTGGTATTTTTACATCTTTATTGTAACTTATCTCTATTTATTTTCTTTATTTTATTATCTTTATTTTATGATCCCCACAAAGATAAATAGGGACACCCCCTCATAGTCTCTCAGCATCTTAATAATTGATACATTGATAGTTTTCACTCTCTCTCCTTGTTCGTGGTTATACTTCTCAGCTAACAGATCATTCTTCCCAAAGGAAGTTCCCATTCACTGATAGACATGTTTTAACATATTTTTCTGTGTTGAAATCCAGCTCCATTTCAGACACAAGCTTTTACATACAGAATGTATTTATTCTTAGGGTAAGAATATATATGCTCATAATGCTTTTATTCAACTAAATGGGTTGGAAAAGGTTGAAGTGGCACCAAATTTATGATCTGAATAGGCCTCAATGAGATGTGTGGTTTCACACAATTAAAAAAAACCAACAGGGTTGAAAATAAAATGAATTTTGAAAATGTGTTTAAAAAAAAATGCCCCTTCATGTCTTCATGCCATTAAACTTCATTCAAGTGTAAAGACTTCAATCACTTGATGAATATTAAAGACTGGAGCACTCAGGTTTCTTTAATGACTCCACGTTGCTGGATGCTGCTTTGTGGGCTTTTATGTGCTCTTTAAGTGCTTTTACCATCTTAAGGTAGCTTAGGTATCTAAGTGATTATCCCATGGCAAATCCCCAAAGAGGTTTACCTGGGATTTTGAGACCTTTAAGGTGAGCACCTGGAACTCTCCACACTGCTCTTAAAAAGAATGGATGGTGAACAATTATAAACAGCAAGTCAGGTTATGAAAATACAGAGGGGTTTTTTCTTTATCTCCGGCTCTCTCTGCACATCAGGGTTAAACAGCTCTGCTGACGTTCCCACAAAACATTTCTCTTTCTTGGTTTAACAACAAATCATGGCAACTACACGCAGCTTTGCTCTGTCTCTCCTTCACCTGTCATTCTATAAAACCCGAATTTCTCCCTAAAGAAGAGATTCCCAGCCAACAGTTTTGCATATCACTGACGAACAGCCGATCCCAACATATCCCTCTTCCTCCCCAGGTGCCACTACAGCAACCTGGCCTTCTCCCTGATGGCCCACGTGCTGGCTGACCACGCGGCCGACGGGCAGTACCAGCGCTGGATCTCGGAGAACATCCTGGACCGCCTGGGCATGGAGGACACCGGCTTCGACATCACGGCGCCCATCCGCTCCCAGATGGCCGTGGGCTTCTACGGCAGCCAGCAGCCGGCCCCGCTCTACGACCTGGGCTGGTACCGGCCCTCTGGCCAGATGTACTCCACGGCTGCCGACCTGGCCAAGCTGGCCATGGTCTTCCTGGGCACCTACCACCGCCGGCTGCTGGAGCCCGACACGGTGAAGACGATGCTGACGCCGCTGTTCAAGTGCTCCGTGGAGTACTTCGCTAACAAGACGGGCACGCCCTGGGAGATTAACGAGCAGCTGGGATACGACGTCGTCAGGAAGGATGGGGACCTCGATGGTTATTCGGCAACTTTCTCTCTCGTCCCCAAGCTCCGCCTGAGCTTCATCGTGCTGATGGCAGGGCCCAGGCCTCAGGGTGGGGACATTGTGACTCAGACGTACGAGTATCTCATCCCTGCCATGGAGACGGCGTTCAGGGAGGCCGACAAAAGCTTGGTTCCTCCTCCAAACCCCATCCCTTATGTTGGCTACTACACCTATTCCAACCTGACTTTCTATGAGATCAAAGTCGGAATCGGTGGGGTGCTGGTCATGCAGCAGTTTGGGCCTCACGTGGAAGAGCTGATCCCTGAAAAGTACAGGACAATCAAGCTCCACCACCTGGAGGATCGCGTTTTCCAAGTCGTTTTTGACAAGGAGTTCCCGTGTGTTCTGCACCTGGGCTCTGCCTCCATCTCTCTGGAGACCCAGAACGGGCAGCTCTTTAACTTCTACCCCTTCGACCGCAAGGGTTTGTCCCCTGGCTTTGACGCCCCGGGGCTGAACACCTACAACGTGGTGCGTGTCCTGCGCAAGCCCGTGTTCTACAGCTAAACATTCCCTGCTCTTCCCACCACTCCTGGGAGCTGGCTCCGAATCTGTGTCTTACCAGACTCTCCTGCCTGTCAGGCTTTGTGGATGCCATTCAAAAGGGAAGGATGGTGGCAAATGACTCTTTTGCCAAACAAATCCTTCCCGCTTCTAAGACGACTTTAATGACTAGTCCTTGGCCCCCAGCAGTGCCAGCTGGCACCTGGAGATGCCTGCAGGAAAAAGAGGTGGGAATGTGCTGGATGGATGTGTTTGGATGCCATAAAAAAAAAAGCCAAGCACTGAAGTGTCCACTCTTATATTGTTTGTTTGATGACCACTGTGGTGATCAATTGCTGTCATCAAAGGGCTCAGAATTCCCTGGGCCTCTCAGAAAATGTCTCTTCATCAGTCCAAGGATTTTTCCAGGGCTTTTCAGGAGCCCGTCTATCACAAACAAGATCCTTTATCTGGGTCGGGCTCTGCTCCCACAAACAGGGACAGGACAAGAGGAAACAGCCTCAAGTTGCACTAAGGGAGATTTAAGTTGGATATTGGGCATTTTTTTTTCTCAGAAAGGGTGTTCAGGCACTGGAACAGTGCGGTGGTGGAGTCACCATCTCTGGAGGTGTTCAAAAGACGTGTGAATGTGGCACCTGGGGACATGTTCAGTGGTGGCCCTGGCAGTGCTGGGGGAACAGTTGGACTGGATGGCCTTGAAGGTCTGTTCCAACCTCAGTAAATCCATGATTCTGTGCTGTCAATGGCCAGCACCACCTCACTGTGACAGGGACAGTGTCAGACACCAGGGCAGACAGGACCATCACAACTGCACAGTCCTGGCTCCTCAAAGCCTCTTCAAAATTATTGTGGCTGCAGCCCTGGCTGGAGCTGAAATAAAAGCAAGTAGAAGGGCAGGGCAGGATGGTTCTAACCTTAAAATGAATATCCAAACTGCAGGGCATGGCAGAGGCTGCACAGCATGGAAATCCAGAGGGAAGTGTGACAGGGGCACTGCACAAGGGGTTATAGAAACTTGCAGAGTCAAAGACCCTTCCAAGTGCAGGTTCTGGTATGAGGGGGATCCTCTTGCAGAGCTGCTTGTCCACACAGACTCTTGGATGTGGACATGTCTCAGAGAGGATGAGAAAAAAACCCTCTCTGCTCCCTTCTCTCTGGTTCTCTCAGTGTTTTCACTCTGTGGGCTGTTCTTCAGCTTCAATTTTGAGCAGAGAGACCATCGCTGAAAGCCCAGAAATCCCCTGCCTTTCCTCAGATAATTTCAGTTCCCTGTTCAGCACATGGAACCATGCAAACCTTGCCTTACAGAGCTGCTGCTGCGTTGGTTTCCTCTGGACTTTGCAGGTGATCACATCCCATACCTTGTACAACCCCACGTGTTCAAGTATTTAGTCTGGGCTATAGCAACAGCAATAAAACCTATGGAAACGCCCCTGTCCTGTGTGGTCATGCCCAGAGGGATGAGTGCAGGCTCATTTGGTGCTGATTTCCTGGGGACAATATCACTGCCATGACATCCCTGACACAGCCAAGCCCATGGGATGGGATGTCTGATTGCAAGCTCCTGGAGTGGTCTAATTCTGGTTCTTTTGAGTGAGGGCTACGAGCCAGTGCGGGGCTGCTCTTCTTGCTTTGAAACAAAAGAAGTGATTGTTTGCCCTCAAAAGCTTACAGGAAAAATTAGGATTTATATCCCACATCACTCGCTGGCCAGAAGGAAACCCCAGACTGGACAACCTCCATCTGTGTGATGGAGAGCTGGAGATGTTTTAGTTTTCCGTCAGAAATGCAGACGCCAACAAGTCTTTTCTAGCGACTCACCCTCACACCTGTTCACCAACATTTGGGGGGCTCTAATTCATTCTCATTAACAGCAAATTAAGCTCTCTGCCACTCCTGAGTCAAGTTCATTTCCTAAGCTGTAGCAAAGCTTATCTCACCAAAGCCTGGCTCACCCAGGGAAGGTGAACAAGAGCTCAGTGTGGGCAGGAGAACCCTTCCCTGACACAGAGGGGAAAAAGGGGACCTTGGAAGATCTGTACAGAGGATTTGGGAGAGGCCGTGCGTGGCAGGCAGGACAAGGTGGACTTCTGGGTGCTCCAGTCACTGATGGAGAGCAGCCAGAGTCACGATCCTGAGCCCAAACTTCTTTCTGTCACTTTGTGCCTAAACAGCATCCTGAGAAGAGCAGAACCAGCTCTGTGGCCAGGGGTGACCTGACTCAATTAGCAGGTGCTTTTCACCAGCTTTAACAGCTCTTTGTGAACTTTCCATTTTTATACAGAGTCTAAGTTACCACTATGAACAATGTTTAAGCTTTTGTGTACTCTTGCTGCTGAATTTAAAAATATCCCACTGTTATTTCACCCATGTCAGAGACTGGCTCCACAATCGGTACAACAAACATGCAAAATCTGCCCATCTGCTCACTTTTCACTGAATCTGAGCTTTAAAAAGTGGCTCAATGTGTCTGCAACAGCCTATAGAAACACAGTGCTTAGAAGTGTTTTTAGAATTACTCATCAGGGAACCAAACAAATAGAAAATGCTTCATTAACATTCCCAGCATCAAAAACAGACAAGAACAAAACTTATTTTATTGGTTTAAGAGACCAAATTCTGCCCTAAGGAGCACTAATGAAACCACATAATACTGTATCAGTAACTCCCTGAAATTGTAGTTACTCTACAAGTTAAAATACTCTGGACCACTAAGAATGAGAATAATCTGGCAAAATATAAACACCTACATCTCAGAGCTTTGAACCCTTTGAACTCCTTTCTCAGCGAGTTTTAACGACTCCAGTCAGTGGAGTGGATTCATGTCACATTAAAGGGAATGTTTGGAATAAATTGATGAATCACACTCTACAAATCCCCAGCCCCCAGCTGGCTGGGATGGACCCAGGCCCTGCTGTCACCAGCATCTCTTCCGTCAGAAGGGGAACACCTCCAGAATCTGCTGTCAGGTAAGGACAAGTCCTCAACCTTCTGCATCACCATTGCCCTGAAGACCTGAGCTTCACAGATTAACAGCTCAAAGCAAACCAGGGAGGTGCTTGCTGTGCCCCGTTCTAACACCACACCAGTTCTGACGTCTTCCCCTTCGGAAGGACTCTGCCTTCAGGGATACCAGGTGGGGCTCACACTGATATCTGCATAAAGGGGTGGCTTTGCTCCCACTCTCTCTTGCAGCTGCTCCTCATTTGTGATGATTTTGCTCCCATTCTCTTTTGCAGTGCTGTCCCGTTTATCCCCAGCCCTCGCTGCTCCAAGCTCCCTGTCTCTGGTCACTCCAGCCCATGGAGCCCTCACCTTTCATCCCTGACCTCTGCAAAGCATCAAAACATCCAGGAGTGCTGTATAGAAGTGTCCACCCCATTTAATTGCTGGTTTGCCTCGATTGAAAAATATCCGATGTTTTCTGAAAGGGACCATAAACCTCCTATAAATTTTATTTCAGAGCAATGCAATTCCTTTCTGCCAGTAGCACCCAAAGTGTGCCCAGTGCAGAGCAGCTGAGATCTTGAGAGATCAAGACCACAAGATCTGAGCTGGATTCAGCTCACAATCCACCACAGAAGGGTTTACAGTGATGTCTTTTCTCCTGATTTATTACAATGGAAATTCAGGTGCCATCTGTGCCTATGTTTTTGTAATATTAAAGAAGAGCAGGTACCGAGGCAAGAGAGCCAAACTTACTAAAATGGGAAATTTCAATTGCATTGTGTAAGGATGTATTTTTCTTCTTTTGTTTAGGCTGTATTTTGCTAATGTTTATTTTATTTGAACAACTGGAAATCATTTTCTGATCCTTATTTTTCATTTGGAGGCTGAGAACAAACTCAATTTTTTCCCTAAACCATGAGATACTGTAGTAAATATATTTTTTAAATATTTTGTTTGTGAAGATAAATGCATGTAAAAACTGTAAATTCATGTAAATATATGCAAATATGGTCTCTCAAAGACAAAGAAAATGCCGTTTCAGGTGTTTGGGTGGTTTGGATGAATATGGCATAAGCATCTCTTTGCTGTTGTTTATTGGCCTCAAAGAGGGATGAACACTTCTCCTGAGCACCATTCCTTATGTAACCTCACAGAGAATTAAATCAGAATTTCAGCCCAGCCCTCACAGAGGAAGAGCTTTACAGACTCTGCACCTGAAACAGATCACGGTGACCATACCTCACAGGGATTTTTTGGCGGGAAAAACCAGCATAAAATCAAAGTTCAAAGCCCAAAACTGCTGAGTGCTATTCCACTTTAGAGGGTCACAGAAGGGAGCATTGCCGAGGACGTTAAGGAATTTCAGCTCCCAGGATTAGGGTTTGTGGGAGGGGGATGTTATCCCGAGCTCTCTGAGGATTATATTTCCATCAGAACATTCGGGAGTCCACATTTCTCTGGGAATCAGCAGAGCAGTAGCAGCTTCCCAGAGGGTGACAGAAGGTGACACGAGTCGCTGGGGGAGCTGGATTTGGAGCGCTGTTCCCGTTAATCCCAGGATTTCCAGAGCCAACCCCAGCACACGCACTGTGCTCATCCCTGGAGCAGCACTGGGTGCTGCAGGTGGGTCCAAACAGCAAAGAACACACAGGAGAGAATCCAGGAATCTTCCTCCTTTCACTTCAGGTTTGTGGCAAATGTCATCTGCTGCTGGGTCAGCATTATTTATAATTTTGAGGGCACAAAAAGTGGTCCCCAGAGTACAAGGGGCTTTTTTCTGCTTTGAATGAAGGTCTGAATCCTTGTGTTTGTTATGAGCTGTCTGAGTACATTCTCCAAATATTCCTGCAGGTAATTCCCATAAAGTTCAGGGAGCTGTATCACTTTTGTGCTACAAATCTGCCAGAGGGCAAGATTAGATGGGATATTGGGAAGAAATCCTTCCCTGTGAGGGTGGGAAGGCCCTGGCACAGGGTGCCCAGAGCAGCTGTGGCTGCCCCTGGATCCCTGGCAGTGCCCAAGGCCAGGTTGGATGGGGTTTGGAACAACCTGGGACAGTGGAAGGTGTCCCTGCCCATTTTTATTTTTCAATAAAAAATTTTTAATAAAAAAATTTTTAATAAAGAATTTTTATTTTTTCAGTTTTACATCCCACCTCAAGTTTGTAATCCATAATAATCCCCAGGTTTTTGCAAAGCTGCTCCTCTCTGCTGAACTCCTGCTGGATTGCCTGGCATGCACCTGCTCGTGTTTATTCCTTAAAAAATACAGGACTGCACCTCCAGGCTCCAGAACTGGCTCTTCCTCTGAAACATCTCCCTGCACAAGTCATCCCTCACAGCCTGGTTTCATCTGCAAATGTCAGCAAAGTCTGTTCAATACAAGGTGTTAAATGGAAATATTGGATCGTGCTGGCTCACACAGATTCCTGCAGAATCACACTTGATGCAACACCCTGGTTTGACAGGGAACAATTCCTAACTCCTCTCCGAACGTGGCTTTCTCCAATCAGCCTTACAAGGATGTTGTGATTGCTCTGTGATGAGATAATTTTCTCAAAACAAGCACAATAAACTCAAATTATTCAGTTAAGGTTACACTTGAAAGACATTCAAATATGGATAAGTGGGAAGTACGCAATCCACACAGCCAGATCTGGCTTTTTTCACAGCTGAGTTACTTTTTTAGGCTCAAAATATTGCAGAACATGTGGGTTTGTTTTTAAAGATAGCACGAGTTGGCAGCAGAGCCACAAAAACACTTCTCATCACTTTTGGTACGATTTAGGGCAATCTGAAGAGCTTGAACATCTTCCCTTCCCTAACTATGAGTGGATTATTTTGATGTGTAGTATTCCCTTGGAATTTCTTGAATTTATCACACACAACAATATCCCTGTGGTGGTTTTTAACCCTCCCCAACTAGTCTTTTCCTTCAGTCTGAACTCTGCTTTAATATAGGTTTAATGCAATCTTTTGTCAGAGCTGCTCATTCTTTCTCTCAGTGAGCAGATTTCAGATTTTAATTATTTAAGATTCCCCTTTCAGAAAGGCTCATGGCCCTGGGAGAAGCTGTGGAAGCAGGTGCTTGAAGCCTGAACCTGGAATGGCTGCTTGCCCTTTCCATCCTTATCTTTTGTCTCCCTTCTGCACAAAAAAAATCACATTCCCTTTCCCATCTCCATTTTATGTCACCTTTCTTCAAAAAAAATGCACTTTCCATCCCCTCTTTCTACTCTCTAACAGCCCCACGTTTAAATGACCCCACCACAGAGATGTAAATAATAATGTTCTCATCTGGAACAATTTTCTTCAAGCCCCACCACAGGCCTGAGCCAAAGCTCCCTGGGATGCTCTTCCCAATCTTCCTTCGATTTTTTCCCTTTAGTGAAATAAAAAGAATGAAAACAGTTAAGTCGCCAATATTTGTTGGCCTTCTAAAAATTTTTTTCATACGAGGTCTTTGGATTCCATGACCCAGCTGATGGGAGGACTCAGCTGCAGTTTGAGTTTTGTGGGTCGTTGTTCCAGAGCTCCTGCAGGACACGCCTGGAAATGTTTCCTTGATGTTCCCTTCCTCGCCGGGAAGTGACCACGAACTGCAGAAAGGTTTCTGTTCATTTGTTTTACTTCCAGCAGGTGCCAGGATGCCTTTGGCAAAGTTCGGCTGAAAAGCAGACTCATCATCCCATAAGGGCATCCAGAGGCGCTGTTTGTGTGTTTGTGTTTTGCAAGATTTTGATGTGAAACAACGAAAAATCCACAGTGGAGCTAAAAATCTCGTTTTCCCAAAGACAAAGCAAGAACAAAATGTCTTGTTTTCAACACCATTTAATTTTAAGTGGTCCCACTGAAAATTAAATATAGATTAGTTTTTCCCTTTAACAAAGTAATTTTCAACATTTGTGGGATGGGTAGAACAAATAATTCTGCTTTCACTTGTCTGCCCATGAAGAGAGCCTGGAGCTCCTCTCTGCGATTTCAGGAAGCTGAAATTATTTTTTCTTACCCCATTTTCAGTTGCATTGCATTGCACAGGGGGTTGGATCTCATTTTGTCCTTTTGGACAGTTTGAGAGTTTTCACATCAAATTCTCCCTGCTGATCCTCCCACAACCACTCCACCTGTGACAAACACCTGTAATTATACTCGTGTATGGTACAAGGACACGCTCACAATCTTTGTGCCATTTTTTCATTTATTTGAGAGTTGCCCAATAAAAATAATAATTCTTTCAATAACCAATGAATAATCAATGGATAACCAAAACCATCCAGTGAACCACATGGTGTGTGTTTATACAGGTGCATTTATGTTTTGAATCCCCAAATATAAATTGATTTACTCTGTCAAATCAAGTATGAAATTCCTGAAAATCACTCTCATGGTAGTGGTGATGATAAGTGTAAATTTCCTGGGATTTTGATCACTTGAAGAGCAGTTTATACCCAGAGTGGGGCCACCATGGCGAACCTGGTGTGCACACGTGCCCAGACACACAGACACTGGAACAATTTTCACTCCGTGGGTTTTTCACAATAACTAATTCCAAGTGAATTAGGACAAAGGTGTTTAGTCATTCCCAGAAAAAAAAAAACCAAAAAATACCAAAAAAAAAACCCACCAAAAAAAATCTAAAAAACTAAAAAAACCCCAAACTGTGATGCTGGAATTATGGATTCTGCATTATAACAAAATGAGGGGGCATAACACAGTGAGATGAATGAGCTGCTTGTCCAGGCGCTTGCCTGGGATCCCAGGTCGTATCCCAGATTCCTGCTGGGGGGAGAAGGTCATTAACCTCAGCTCCAGCAGAGACCGGTTCCTGCCGGAGAGAGAACCAATTCTTGTCATTCCAGCTGCCAATTGTCCTGTCCAACCCTTTTTCCTGACCTTTGTTCTACGTATTCCCCCTCCACAACACCGTCAGCTGAGCTCAGACTCCTCCAGGGCACATTTTATCTCCTCCTGGAGGGAGGACACTCCTCCCCTGCAGAGGAATTACACGAAGCCTCAGAGCATCCCCAGGCACATCCCCCCACTGGACACAGCTTTGACCCCTTACTCCAAGAAAATGGGAAGAATTTTAAGCTAAAACTAAGAAAAAAAAAATCTGTAAATTAAATCTAGAAATGTATTTTTCTAAGCAGAAAACCCAAGTGAACGCTGGCTGCAAGGGACAGAGCTGGGCTAACAGGGGAAAGATCTGACAAAATACCTCGATTCTGGTTTCTGAACTACCCTTTCTGCTCCCCACTGAGCTGTTTCCAGGGAAAGTCTCCCCTAACTGGGACAGCAGCCAGGAAAAAAATAGCAAAAATTAATCAAAACATGTTTTAAAAGGGTCTGTAAGGATATACAGAAAGGGGGTTTTCAGTTTTAAGAGAAAACTATTATTTTATATATATTAAGCAGTTTATATTTCAGTTGTCCTCTCAGAGATGCTCTTCATTGAGCTCCTTGGTTGATTGTTTCTCGGTGTGGAGGCTGAGCCAGATGAACACAATTTTATTTTAAATTTCTTTAAACTTAAGAACCTTTTTAGCAGAGATCGATCCAGTCAGTGTTAAATTCTGGACGTGGTGCCTGTGGATGCCAATCATGTTCTGGCAGAAATATTCCCATGCAAAAGCCACACTCAATTGCACCTGAATCATGCAAATTGCAGCTTGAAAATACCAAACATCTCTTTCTTCTCTTAGTTTTGGGTGTTGCTTTGATCTGGGAGAGGGTTTGTGGAGGTAACTTCATGGCTTATTCACCCTCACAGGCAATTAATGTTGAATTCCTAAATGCTTGAAGAAATTCCTGGGCAGAGCTAATGGGTAACAACAAAAATCCTTCACTACAGCATTTCAGGGTCAGAGACAGATTAATGTCCTTTTAGTAGTAATTTGGTTTCCACGGTAATCTTGGAAACAGTTACATAGTTTAGATTCTTGGTCTGGCAAGTGAGATTTTTTTCCACACATGACCTTTATTTGCAATGGTGTTATACTTCTCTATGACAAACGAGATGGAAGGTCTTTGTTAAAATGAAAGGGCAGCTGTTTATATACCTTGAAAGAAAAGAAGATTTTTGTATCTTTCAGTGTGTGCCTTTTGCCTCTGATGTTCTGGAAAACTCTTGAATTCATTAAAATTAGACTCCAAGCAGAGCAAGGTGTGCAAAGACCTCAGGGATAAAACAAAAGAAGCACTTTAAAAAAAAAAAAAAGGTAGTAGATAGGGTAACGTGGTTAAACTTTGACTTTTTTAACAAGGAAATCACAGAGCACCTTCTGTGAGTGCAGATTTTATAGCTGGGATGAGGAAGTTTGGGTTGGCTCTCCCTCCATCGCAGCCCCATTGGAGGGCAGGGTTAAGGTCACCGGTGCCTGATGAACTCTGCACTTGTCTAAGACATGCCCTTGGTATTTAGGTCCCTTTTATTTGTTGGGGACATCTGAAACCTCTGTAAGATCTGCGATATCAGCCTGAACTCACTTTGGAAACTGCAGAAGACAACGAAGTTGTTGAGATTCAGCCTTTGCTCCTCTGCACCAAACCCCTTGAACAGCAGATCTAAGACCTCTCACCACGAGGCTTTTCCTCTCCTGCCTCTTAAAGACATTCAGCTTCCTATGAAGCAGTTAAATATTCATGGAGCTAAAGACTGTTCAGGCTGGGAGATCAAGAGCAACTTGCTGGAAAACAGCCTTGAAGTTGCGGAGCTGTGTGTGAGCAGGAGGTGGGACAGCTGGCTGAGGACACAGAGGGGGTTGAACGAGTCTCTGCAGCAGAAAAGCTGCAGAAAAGCACCCCAGAAAAGGGGGGTGTCCCTGCCTTTGGTGTTGGCCATCTAAAACCCCGCTGGGTTGTTGGTTGTGTCACGTTTGGTCCCCCCACAGCTCCATGGGCTGGGCAGGAGGCGCTGCCACAGCTCCTTGGTGGATGAAAGAGGGCAGGGCTGGATGAGATATTGGGAAGGAATTGTTCCCTGTGAGGGTGGGCAGGCCCTGGCACAGGGTGCCCAGAGCAGCTGTGGCTGCCCCTGGATCCCTGGCAGTGCCCAAGGCCAGGCTGGACAGGGCTTGGAGCACCCTGGGACAGTGGAAGATGTCCCTGCCCATGGACATCTTCCATCTAAGTCCTTCCAACCCAAACCACTCTGGGGTTCTCTGGCCAGGCAGCCTGATGTCTGCAAGGTACCTCCACACCACATTCCAGGTGTCAGTCCTGACCTGCAGCAGCTCCAGCTGGCTCTCAGCCAGACCAACACTCTGTGCCAGTGCTGCTCCTAAATCCCTGTTCCCTGTTCCACAGCCCCACTCCACACTCAGCCAGGTGCAGCAGCTTCGTGGCTCCCTCAGTCGCCGTTTCCACCCTCTCCCACCCACAGACTTGTAAAATGTGATGATGGTGATCTCATTTTGAGGAATCCAGTCCTAACCTCAAACCTGACGCTGTCATCCCATCACTCCTCACCCAACATCTTCCCAACAGACAGCGCAGCCCTTTCCACCCTCCTCTGCTCCCAGATGATTTTTCCCTTTGCTTCAGCCACGGGGATGTGTGACACAAAACCAGCCCTGACACATCCCTGTGAGCAGAGCAGGAGAATTTACAGACAGCAGGAAAGGCCTTGGCTGTAAATCTGTAAGATTTTGATCATTCGGATCGAAGCTCAACAGCTCCCAGATCTTTCCCAGTGCTTCAACATCCATCACTCAGCAGTGACCATCACTGGGACTCTTCTGCCATCTCCTGGGAGAGGTGGATTTTTGCATTCGTGAGCCCAAAGTTAGAGAAGGGAGTTCGAATGTTAATTTCTGCCCTTTTCTTAAAATAAATACATCAATAGGCCTACAAAACCAACAGCAACAAAACACGAAAAGCGCTCCTCAGTCTCTCTTCAAAGGGGTTCTAATACTTAAATAATTTATTTGTGCTTCTTGGGCTCAAGGAGTTTGTTATGTTATGTTACTTTTAAACTAAGATCAATGCTCAGCTGTGCATCGAGCCCAGTCCAAATGTGTGAGCCACTCAGCAAGACAAGGAAGTAAAACATGCTGGAAATATTGTGGTTTTTCTTTACCCCAATCCCGTGGTAAGAGCATGCCCGTCACTGGTGTAATGACTGCCAGGATTTCTTTAAGAAAATGAGTGAATTTCTTACAAATGAGTGAATTTCTTACATTTGAATCAATCTGGACTGAAATCACAGTGATTATTGGGCTCTCATCTCCAGGTTCCCAGCCTGGCCTCTCCCAGCCTGCCTCGATGAGGAGGAAGATTTGCAAAGCCATTAAACAGAAGCAAGAAAGCAAAGCAAACTCCATCATAACCAGTCCCCAAACTTCAGACAGTCCCATAAGCAAACAGAGGTGCAGGGACACACATAGGGAATGTCCTGGACATCCTGAGCACAGCACAGTTAATTTTTAACAGCTGTAAATTGTATTTGCTTTATTAATCTGCCTTCTTGACTAAGTGCCCATCTGTACCCTCATATCCATCCGGGGTGACTGTGCTCCGTGTGGATCCCACAGATAAAACCCTGCCTGGTCACGGGGTGTCATTATCCAGAGACATTTCAACCACCTGCACATTGCCAGAGGAGCATTGCCCCGGGAATTTCCAGCCCTGGCAAAGTCAGGGCTTTCCAGCAGGGACTGGACAATTTCACAGTTAATGCAGCAACTTGTAACTGCCCCGGTCAGTGCTTACCCAAAGGTTTTGAAGAGTTATGGAATTCAACATTTAACCCTCTTCCATTAGGCACAGGAAGAGATCGTTAAAATGTCTAAATATCTCTTCCCATCTGCTTCTGTCTTTCCTTAGACTTTCTTCTGCAAAACCTATAATTAATGTGTGGAAAGGGAGTTGTTCGTGGATTCACAGGCAGTGAAGCATCGTGTAGCACTCCCAGAGCTTCTCCGAGCTCCAGAAAATCTTCTGGAGCCCAGGATGGATGCAGCAGGGATGGTCCTTTCAGAGCACGGAGAATTCCCTCGGGAGGGAAGTGAAATGAAGCGTGGGCTCGGGCTGCTGATGGGCAATGGATCCCCAAGGTCAGCCTGGAGCTAATTCAGAGACCAGCTCTGGGTTCCCACTATTTGCTCCTGGCTCCAGCAATATCTTTTACTCCTCAACAATTATCACACTCCACATTTTCACCAACCATCCTTTAATTCCAAACTGATTAAAAAAATTAAGTGAAAGTCAGCACAGCTATTTTCGGCCAGAACTTGGCAAGAAATTTGCAGTTTCTGGTTAAGACTCAAAGAAGATGTTGAATTTCCAAAGCATTTCTCTTCTTTTTTCCAGTTTTATCAGTTGGTTTAATAAAATTACCTCACTGTGCAAATCTTCACTTGCTGGCATGGGAATAGAGAAAGTGTAAAACTTCTCGGGGAATATGATATTTTTCCAAATACCATTAATCATTAAACACCTTCTATATGATCCATTGCTAAATATTATTGAATGCCAGAGGGTCTCCGAAGGAATTCTGGGGCAGCTGAGCTTGTAGGGGGAAAGTCAGGTGTGAGCACCCATTTATGGAATTCCAGAATCATGGAATATCCTGAGTTGAAGGGGCCCACATGGATCGAGTCCCACTCCTGGATGCCACAGTTGCATTGAACAGAAGCAGGAAAATCGAGTCAAATTAGGGGGGGAAAGGGAAATGATTAACCCAGAGCTCAAGGCAGCATCTGGAAAGCTCTGAACAAGGTGACAGGACCCCATTCTGGCATATCCACAGGGCTGTCTGGGGAATGTTGTTAAAAATGGGCTAAAATAACATTTCAGGGGTTGTTTGGCATTCATTTGCATTGCGATAGGAAATCTTTACCCTGGGCCCAGATAAGATGATGTTTTAATGGTTTTTTAAATAATAACTCCACAACTTCCTGACAGGCTCTGCTCCCAGGGAACAGGGGGATGAGAAGGAACAGCCTCAAGCTGTGCCAGGGGAGGTTTAGTCTGGGTATTGGGAAGATTTCTTCACAGAACAGCTGCTCAGGCACTGGCACAGCTGCCCAGGGCAGCGGTGGAGTCACCATCCCTGAAGTGTTCATAAAACACGTGGATGTGGCACGGGGGGACGTGGGTCAGGGTGAACGTGATGGTGCTGCTGGTTGATGGTTGGACTTGATGGTCTGAGAGGTTTTCCAACCCAAATGATTCCACGATTCTGCGATAAACACACTTTTGTGGTTTAACCGGGTTGGTGCGAGGGTCCGAACTACGGAAGGTGAACTCCCCACCTTTCTCCTCCCAGAGATGGAAGCACTGCCTGGCTGTGGCAGGGACCTGCTGCTGGCCCTTCCCCACGCCCAGGGAAGCCGCAGGGATCATCCCCTGCAGGCCCAGCCCAGCCATCAGCTGAGGGGAAGGTGAAAGTGTCTCTCACCTTCCTCCAAGGCAGCCAGAACTCTACAGGGTACACAGAACCCTCTGCCAAGTGTTTGTTGAAATGCAGGGAAGCTGATCCCAAAGGCTGAAAAGGAACAGAAAAAGCTGTGAATGTGAAGCAGCAGCTTGTGAAGAGATCAGGCTGGAGGAGACCCGAGGAAAGACTCACTTAAAGGTCAAAAAATAAAACACAAATTCAGGAATCCCGGCTAAATGTGAAAATTGACTGCAGTGATGAAAAAGAAAGAGAGAGCTTTGAACAGATTTGAGATGCCAAATCAGCTGGGTGGATGGACATCAAGCTGATGTACCTGCAGAAAACTCTGAGCTTTCTGTAACCCTAACATTAACGCTAAAGAAACTCTAAATCTAAACATAACCTTGACCCTAACCAGATACCAAACCTTAACATAACCCTGACCATGAACCCTCACCCTAACATTAACCCAGACCTCAGCATAAGCACAGACCTAACACTAACCCTGCCCTACCCTTAACCCCAGCCCTGACCCTGACCTTGACCCTAACCTTAACTCTATTCCTAACCCAAACCCTAACTCCTCATCCCAAAGGACGAGGGAGAAGCCTGTCTTTCAGTTTGCTCAGTCCAAACCTCAGGTTACACTGAAAGTTTACAGAAATCCTTTGAGGGACATGTCAACAAAAATCCACCGAGGTGCCCATTACCCTCACAAGCCAGGGAAGACAAAGGATATCCAGTCAGAATATTAAAATCTGCTGTAACGGGATGGATCACTGTGCTATGAACCCTAAAATAATGCTTCATCTCATGAAACAGAAGAAAGAAAAATTAGAAATTTAACAACTGGAATAAGGCTAAGATATTAGGATGTAGACTAGGTTAGACCATCCCAAAGCAGGTTTTGGGATCACTGAGATGCAGTTGATGGGCTTTTTACAACAAGCACAAAATAAGGAATACTAATAATGACCTTGGGCTAAAATTACATTTCACTTTTATTTAGAAAGATGTTCCACTCTGGGCATATGAATAAATCAATGTGCAGCACATCTGCTCCACGTAAGTGTAACCTGACAGTTTGGAGTGGCAGCTCCCCCCAAATTAAGAGTTACTCCAAGCCCTGGTAATGGGTTCATCAGCAGCCCATCGCCAGGTTGTGCATATTCAACCCACTGATTTTATGACAAACCATTTGTCAAGGTCCCCGAAGGTGAGAACAGATTCTGAGTTCTCAGCATTTCTGAAAATGTACACAGATGCCTTTTTTTTTTTAATAGGAAGAGTCTACTGGGGATGATAATGATGTCATGGAAGTCAAAAAACAGTGATCTGACAAGAGAGGTTTAAAGTTATTTTATCATGTGAATAACAACAAGCTCTGCCTCCAGTTCAGACAGGGTGAGCAGAGTGGACAGCACTGTCCAGGTCCCCAACACCCTCAGTGTCCCCGTGACAAGAGTGGCTGGGTGGAAAGGGAACCTTCTCCCCAGGTAGGACAAGAAGAGTGAAATTAATGTTATTTCTCTGTGCCCAGCTGTGGTGGGGTGACCCTGGCTGCATTCCAGGCACCCACCAAAGCTTCTCCATCCCTGCCCTCCACAGCTGGACAGGAGGGAGAAAATAGGACGGAGGATTCATGGGTTGAGATAAGGGCTGGGAGAGATCCCTCAACAAACACCCGCACAGGCAAAACAGGCTGGAATTGGAGATATTAACTGAATATCTGACAAAATCAGAGCAGGGTAATGAGAAGGGAGACCTTAAAAACACCTTACTCCCACCCTTCTCCCTCCCAGTTCCGCCTCCTCCCTCCCTCAGCCCAGGGGGATGGGAATGGAGGTTATGCTCAGTTCATCACACGTTACTCCGGCTGCTGCTCCACCACAGGGTCCCTCCGAGGTCCTCCACCGTGGGGAGCACAACCCAGCACCCCCTGACCCATCTGCGTGTCACCAACACTATCTGAGAGTGCCAGGCTGCGTTTGAAGGACCCTTAGAGATGCCCAGGTCCAATCCTGCCCAATGCAGGGACACTGCTCCCAGTCCCAGAACGCTGCCCTGTACCAGCTGCTCGGGGGAGGATTTAAACTCCATCCCAGCTGAAATCAGGGCAGAGTGTGAGGAGAAGCTGGAACTCAGCTGCAGTGACCGTCCCCTGCTCCCCTGCCACGGCAGCAGAGAATCCCCAGTGGAAGGATCTCGGGCAGCTCTCCTGGGATTCCTGGTGGGAAGGCAGCAACTGGAGCTGGCTGAGCTGGGAAAGAAAAGGAGAGAATCCAGTGAGGCTGGTGCAGCCCAGATGGCCCCGGCATGGCACAGGCGGAGCCCTGCCCTGCCAAAATGTGTCCTCTGCCTGCAGGGAAGGCAGCCTGGCACGCCTGGGGTGTCATCAGCAGGGATTGGGAGCTATCGGTGACTTCAGTACACAGCTGATCATCCCAAGGGGTTTTTCTGTCAATACAGCTTCCTTCCAGCCAAATGAGAAAAAGACAATGGGTCCAACAAATACCTGTCAGAGCAGCCCAGTTTACAGGGTGGGTTTTACAGCATTCCCTGCTCTCACAAGGGAAAATCCTGGAGGAGTTGAAACAACCTTACAGCAACCTTTGTCAGGGAATTGAAGAGCTCATTTCCCACAAATGACAGGATAAGATTGCCCTCGTGTGGCTCACGAGACTTATACAGGCAGGAAAAAAAATTAAAATAAAAATAAATAAAAATAAAATGAAATAAAATATAAAAACAAAACAAACTAAACTAAACTAAACTAAAATAAAACAAAACAGGTAGTTTGGCAAACGCTGGTTCCTGCTGTGCTTCTCACAGCCATTGCCCCTTCCATCATCTTATCCTTCTCCATTCATTGAGAGAACTGCACCTCAGGGAAGACATGGAACAGCTGCTGTGATTCCAGAAAGGACAACAAGTGTCCCTGGAGGGACAGACAAGTAAGAGAGGACTGAAAAAATTAGCAGAATATAGATATTAGTGAGGTGAGGATGAAAAGAGCCCTTGGATTTGTAGGGAGTTGATAAAAGAGAACACGGCTGGACTGGTCCCCATCTCCATGAGCAGAACTGGGAACTGGGGGCTGTTGTTTCTTTTCGAGGGTTCAGTCTGGAGAAGAGAAGCTTTGGGGTGACCTAATTGCCCCTTCCAGTGCCTGAAGGGATCTGCAAAAAAGATGGAGAGAGGCCTGGAGTGACAGGACAAGGGGGAATGGCTTCCCACTGCCAGAGGGCAGGGCTGGATGGGATTTTGGGAAGGAATTGTTCCCTGGGCGGGTGGGCAGGCCCTGGCACAGGGTGCCCAGAGCAGCTGTGGCTGCCCCTGGATCCCTGGCAGTGCCCAAGGCCAGGCTGGACGGGGCTGGGAGCAGCCTGGGACAGTGGAAGGTGTCCCTGCCATGGCAGGGGGGGGACTGGATGGGCTTTAAGGTGTCCCTTCCAACCCACCCTTTCTGGGATTCTGGGATTCTATGAACTGCAACAAAGAGTTGCTTCAAAGAGAAGAAGTTTAAATAACAGATATGGGGAAGCTTTGAACATTTATGAGGAAACTGTGGAATTTTGGGGCCTTAAGAACGAGTCAGACAAGCACCTCCCAGGAATGACCTGGAAAAAATTGTTTCTGCTTTTGTAGGAAAATGTAAATCTGTAGTTCAGTGTAAATCTGGGTGGATCAGTAGAGCAAACAGATCTATCAATAGATGCATCTACCTATCACCAGATAGATCTGTAGATCACCATGAGTCTGGCTCAATAGATCTGCAGATCACCACGAATCTGGATCAATCGATCTGTAGCTCACTAAACGTGAATCAGTAGATCTGTAACTCATTATAAATCTGTCTGGATCAATGGATCTGTATCTCACTATAAATCTGCTGGGATCAATAGATATGCAGCTCACTACAGATCTGCTGTGGCCCAGCATGTGAGCTGCTCTGGTTTCACAGGGACACATCTCCTGTGGCTCCTGGTGGCACTTGCACCCTCTGTTTGTCCCCTTTCACTCCCAATGTTCTGAACCAACAAAGCCAGACCCACCCACAGAGCTGCACATTCCAAACGTGAGCTCCAGAGTCAGACCAGGGGATCCCAGTCAGGGGTAGGGGCTGGAATGAGATGGTCTTCAAGGTCCTTTCCAACCCAAACCATTCCATGATTCCGTCTCTGCGTCTGGAGTACAAAGAATCACAGAATATCCTGAGCTGGAAGGGACCCACAGGGATCATCCAGTCCAACTCTTGGCCCGGCACAGACACCCCAAAAATCCCCCCTGTGCCTCAGAGCAGTGTCCAAACGCTCCTGGAGCTCTGGCAGCCTCGGGGCCGTGCCCATTCCCTGGGGAGCCCGGGCAGTGCCCAGCACCCTCTGGGGGAGAACCTTTCCCAAAATCCAACCTAACCCTCCCTGGCCCAGCTCCAGCCATTCCCTGGGTCCTGTCCCTGGTCGCAGAGAGCAGAGATGGGAGCCGTCCCTCCCCACACTCCGATCTTTAATCTCACTTTACAAATCTCTTCCTTCACTTTCCTCAGCCTCAGGTGCTTCTGTCACCAGCCCAGGGATTTTCTCTCTCCCCTGGCTCTTTCTAGCTGGAGGCTTTTCTGATCCTGC
Organism: Daphoenositta chrysoptera; assembly: GCA_013397915.1. Taxonomy (NCBI): domain Eukaryota; kingdom Metazoa; phylum Chordata; class Aves; order Passeriformes; genus Daphoenositta; species Daphoenositta chrysoptera. The sequence continues at coordinate 5,665 of VZRO01007694.1, read as the reverse complement.
CCTGACTCGTGCCCCTGTGACCCGGGTGTGGGACATCCCCTCCCAGAGCAGGGCTCCCAGAGAGGGATGGTGTTCCTGGGGCACTGACTGCTGTGACCCACCTGGGGACAGTAGGCACAGCTTCTGTAGCACCTTCTGGAACAATCAGAGCTGATGTCCCAGTCCTGTGCAGAGCTTTATCAGGCAATAAACATTAACGTTCCTCAGCCCCAGCTGCCAGAGTGTTGCTGGAATGGATTTGTTATTTTTATGAAGGAGAAGATGAAAGGCTGGCGGGAGAGGCCCCGATAACCTGGATACCACCTGACTGAACACCCACATCCTCCCATAAAACCTCACCACAAATGAGAGCAGTTTGTACTCGGCCCTTTGTCGGTTTTGAGTGATCCAGCCTCAGGAACCAGGATCTGCAATTGCCCCTGTTTCACATGGAACAAACATTATTTATTCCTGCCATAAACTCTTTGGGGCAGGGCTCGTGTTTTATTTGCATTCATTTGCCCAGCCTCTTTTCCAAGCCAGCTCCTGCCATCCTGTACTCACAAACCCCATAAGTGGCTCTTAGACACAGCCCCTGATTAATTTAATTTAACTGAGGGCTCTGTTTTGATGCTGCTTCTCCTGGGGAGGTGCAGAACCTGGGAGCCCAAGAGGCAAGGCAGCCACAGGCCCAGGGCAAGCAAGGCTGGGGCTGTGTCTCCAGTAGCTGCTCCTGGATCTTCCCCATTGACCCCTCCAGACTCCAAAATCTCTCCTGCAGCTGGCCCAGCCCCTCCAGTGCATCTGGCAGCCAAATCCTCTGGTTTTCACACCTCACACACATGCAGCCTGCTGGCTCCCAAGGCTCTTCCCCAGCTGGTCAGCTCCTCTGGCTGGACACTGCCTGGGATCACATCCCCACACACCCACACGGCTCCAGGTGCTGGCACACGAGCTGTTCACCCACAGTCCCGCTCCAGGGGGGCTCTCAGACCTCCCTCCAGAGGGAATAAGCAGTCCCTGACCCAGGAAAGGATTTAGGGATGGAGGTTAGTGAGAAGCCACGTCACAGTGTGCTGATCAGGATCAGGATCAGGATCAGGATCAGGATCAGGATCACTCTACCCAGTAAGCTCTTTACACAGCATTGGCCACTCTTGTCCCCTGAGCCTTACTTTTTTTTTCCCTGTGTTTGTCTCTCTCCAAATTCCATCAACCCCTCCACTTCCTCACCTTTGCTTCCTCCCCTAAACATCCTATAGTAAATCTAATGGGATCCTGAACGTGCCTTCCCATGAACTTCATAATGTTTCCTACATCCCTATACAGGGAGGGAGAGAAGGGGAAAATTCTGTTGGACTCATGGCGATGGATTTCACACCTGGGCTACAGAATTGTGGAATATCCTGAGCTGTAAGGGACCCAGAGGCATCATCCAGTCTCATGGATCAATTTGTGCTGCTCAGTGGCGGCACTGTTACACTACCAGAAGCACCCTATAAATTGGAGCAAATTCTCCCAAATATTTAAAACAGAAATCACAGAAAATTATACATTAGTGTGCCTTGTGTCTTTTCCCTGTTAAAACAATGTTAGTCCTTTAAAGGAGCACAAATGTACAGAGTAACAGATCTGGGCATAAACATGGGCAAGTCCTATCAGGATCAATTACACTAAAACTGTCCTGGGTCAGCACAAAAAAGCCTGTATTCGCTTAAAACCTGATTATGAACTGCACATCTGGGCATTGGATGGGAATTCAGAACCAAGGCCAGGGCAGCTGGAGTAGTCGACAGAAGGGATGTAAGGAATCCTCTCCCACACCCTCACAGCTGTCCTGTCAAATGAAATAGGAGCTCACACATTTCATGTTACTTTTCTAAGGTCAGTTCTGGATCTAGGCACCAGATTCCCGGTGTTAAAAACGAAGTCCAGTCACCTGCTAAATTTAAAGGTTTTTAATAAAGAAGAACAATAAGGGACAAAAGATAGAGTAAAAGGATTACAGCATCCA